>CM055271.1:32433475-32525447 GCA_029237695.1 Conchocele bisecta
ATGAAACTTCACACATGCATAGACCACGACCCTAAAGGTGTGTCACGCAAGAATGACAACTCTTGCATCACTAATCTTTTAGTTATCTCCCTTTGTTTTTGTCTGTCACTGATTTTGTCTCCGGAGCATAACTCGAACACCCTTTTTTCAAACTACTTGTGTATCTGGGGAGGGGGATACACATGCCCTTGTCGTCAAGCGTCCATTTCTAGTTTTTTTCTTTTTCAAACTCGTCCAGTAAGTTAGGTCTAATCAATTCCTCTATTGTTTTTCCACTAACTCCTATATACATACTATCCGTGTCCATCTGTATTAATTCAAAGTCTTCTCTTTTTACGTATTTGTCTAGAAATTCGTAGTAAAATTCCAACATTCTCAATTTAGCGAGTTGATAAACCGCTATTCCACAATGGAATGGTCTCTTTACTGAGCACCGGGGTTTTCGGGAAGATATTTCGTACGCATCTCCTATCTCTTCCAAATCATCAAAATACGTGGATCTTAATGCTTTGTCAACACAGGTTTCGTCTTGTGTATATGTCGTATTTAAATGTCTCTCCATTGCCTCTATCATTTTTCCACACATCGATCCCACTAATTTCCTTCCATTTCCTCTTGTTCTACCAGTATCTTCCAAATATTTTATCATGTGTTCTGGAACCTCCTCAACGTCTACTTCTCTGTTTATAAATATTGGGGACATTTCAGAAAACTTATCTTTTAAGTTGTGTGGAACTTCTATATCCACCTCCGCAAACCCAAACCAGTCTCCAGATAAAACTCTTTTACAAAACTTGTTAATAAATTTAGGGTTATGTGGGGTATCTATGTGGTGTATAGTTTCTCTCCCACACGGCATATCTTTATTTAACGTAGATAAATATAACGCGTTTGCATCGTACCCCAAACCAGCCTTGCAAGGTTTGTTAATTCCTGTGGAATTAGATCTAATATTTGAAACGCCCGATTCGGCATATCGTGTAAATACTATTGATGGACCGCCAACTAGAGCGTCTTTCATCATTTCGTATGTTTCTTCTTTTGGTGCATATAGAGCATCCTCCGGTATAATCGTCTTTGAAGATTTTTGTTCTTTAATTGTTCCTCTCAATAAATATTGTATAGCTACTCCAGGTAGTGTTACCGCATCTTTGAAAATATCCACACCTCTGTGTTTATAAAATTCACACATTTTTTTTTTTTTCCACTGCTTCTAGGAACGGTGCTACATCTAAATCGTTATAATATTCCAACCAATCTCTGAAAGTTTTCATATTCTTTTCTTCGAAAATTCTACGACATTTACTTAATTCTGTTTCATCTAGTAACATTTTCCCCGATAGTTTGGAATACCAATTCTCTATATCAGGCAGTCCTGGGTAATCCAGTTTGTCTGGAGAATCGAACCACTCGTAAGGAAAGAAAGATTTCTGTCCTTTGCAGTCGTAGGCTTTTATCCAACTATCGTAACTTACACCCGGTCCTAGGTAAAGTATTACATCAAGAAATCTAAACTCTGGAGTAAATATAAATATTGTTGCATTTGCCCGTTTTCCGACCATTACTTTCTTTGTTGTTGATGCCAGTTCGCCTACTAGGTATTTCTTTATTAAGTTTATATCGTACTTACTACTGTTAAAACCTATAACCGGTACTTGCTCTATCCACTGTTCGATCTGTGTAACTTGATTTTTACGTAAATGTTCTGTATTAAACCTATATCTCAACCATACTTCTTCTCCTTATTAAAGCTTTTCCCCCCCCTGACCTTTCAAATCTTCTAACGAAATTTTTCCTAATAGGTTTTGCAGGATCTTTATCACAAATATGAGTTACTGTTCCTGAGAAATTATCTCCTATGCTAACGCTTACCGGAACGTGCTCAGCTTCGTACTCTAAACTATTACCTAGCGTTTTAAGTAATTCTTTAGAATTAGGTGGGTTGAGATACGCCTCAAAATCATATACTATCTGATATGGATAAAGAGTAGTGTCGCAACCGATCTTTATGTCTTTACCCGTTCTTTGGAATTCGCATTCCCACATAACTACTAGGTTGAATTCTTTGCTTCTAATAAATGTATCTCTTCTCATTGTGGATGCGCGTTCTTCTTTGTTATGCTTTGCATGAATCTCACACCCGTGCCAGTAACAACCGTGATATTGATATACGGTATTGGTTTCTGGACAGTATCCATCTACTGGAGCTCCTAAAATCCATCTTTCACCCCCGTGTCCGCACTGTTCGTGGTGAATGTGAATTCCCTCCTGCTTTTCCACAGAGTACATCCAATCGATCGCGCCATAACTGTTAGAACCTTTTGGGTAGAACGCTTTCTCGAACGACGAATGCGGGCGCTCTAAATAATTACCATCACATATTACTTTTGTCTCACCTCTCATACATTTTGGTCCGTGTCTCTTCATATTACTCGCTTTCGTGAATTTCTGTTTGCAATTATCGCAGGCGTAAATTTTAGATAGGTTTTTAAGGTTTTTTATCAGAAATGCGTGATTATTAAACAGTCCTATTGTCATTGGTTTATTACCCTATTTACCTGTTATAGTGCGCTGGTACCTTTTTCAACCACCAAACACCACCTTGTGTCGGTTGATATACTTCTATACCGATTTTAAAAAACTCTTCAACCTTTTTCAGATCTGAAAAAGGAATTGGTGAAACCACATTACTATCGAAATATTGCTTACTAAGTTCTTTCGCTTTTTCTGTACATCTGTCAGGTCTTTCACCTGTCATATGAATAGCTAGACAACTGAACAGACACAGGTCGTCCTTATACTTATCTAAAGAATACATACCTTTTCTATTCCTAAACTATTCTGGAAGTTCTCCTCCTGCTGCTTCTTTGGATTGTAGTCCCAAATCTATTCCCCTACTGCCCTGTATTAGCTTTACAAAAACCTCTACCCATCTTACAAACTTCCACTTTGTATTTGGTCTGTCTATTTTATCGGACATTATTCGTGTTTGCTCCTTATCTGACAGCCATTTTTTAAATGTTTTCATTGATGATAGTGGTTCGCTACCACCGAGATTTTTGTGAAATATTATAGTCATAGGTTTTCCATTTTTAGTTTCCTCCATATGTTCTAGCTTGTAAGAATATGAATATCTCAAATAAAAATTGGTTGTTAGATACGGAGCGAGTTTATCGGACATGCGTTCAGACTCGTTAATGTCAATGTTTTTACGAAAGGATAATATAACTACCCGTCTTCCCTTTTCTACCTTTTCCAATGTTTCATCATGAGCCCCCAATATTTCTTCACCTTCTGCCACTATCGCGCGAACGATAGATTTTTTCTTATTATTTGGTATTGGGTCACCTGTGCGTCTAATTTGGGACACATTATTGGTGCTTGACGGTTTTATTACACTAGCCCTTAACCCCGCAATACTTTCTTTTTGAATTCTGTTACCAACTTCCTCTGCTAGTGAGAGGTCTTTAAAGGCTCCTCGTTTGTGGGCGCGGATAAATCGCTTCATAAACGCCTCATTCTTTGTGGCGTTTATCAGCTTTGTCAACCCCCTAACTCTCAACCGTTTACTATAAGTAATCCCTAGAGATTCGGCTTCTCTTCTCAAACTTTCGATTTCTGGCGTTATCATATTTTCTGTATATAACCTATGAAATTTATCTGTTCAATTGGACGTGAAAAATGTACATCATGTTTTTTTCACGTCCAATTGAACATATACATATACATATATAATGGAGTGTGTGACTTGTTGTAAGACATTTACGTGTAAAGACTATCTACGAAGGCATCTAGCGAGACGTAGAAAGTTTCCTTGTGTCCCCCCACAATTTCAATGCCCCAGATGCTCTTGTAAATTCGTTAGCGCCTAAACTCTTTGTAGACATAAGCAACTACGCTGTCAGGTGGCTAAAGGTGAACGTGGTAGACTAGAGCTGGTAGAATTAGTTGCTGATCTGCGAAATAAATTAGCTATATTGGAGGATAAAAATGGGGTGTTGGAATATAAACTATCATGCGCGTACGCATTGAAATTGCATTAATGATTTCGACTTTTTTCAAAAGTCAATTTCCAATATAATTGGGACTACAAGACCACTTTTTATCATTCAATACCACCACCAATTTTTGTTGGTGGTGGGAGCTACAATACAGCTCAATAACGTTAAAAACGTTGGTGGTATCATTTTGACTCCCTCTATACTGCTGCTCGCAAGTCGTAAAAGTTTTAAACCGTATTAACTACACACCTGCAACTTGGTATGTAGCCTCTTTATGATGATTAGATGCACAAAGTTTATTTTGATTTTTTATATGAACCCGGGTTCATGGATTATCTCCCCCTTTTTGACTTAGAATATTTCAATTTTGGCTTGTAAGTCTTAAAACTTTTAAATTGTACTAGCTACACACCTGACACTTGGTATGTAGCTTCCTTATGATGAGTAGATGCGCAAAGTTAATTTCGAATTTGGATTCGACCCCGGGGTTATGGATTATCTCGCCCGTTTCGACTTAGAGTTTTCCAATTTTGGCTTGCAAGTCATACAACTTTTAAACCGTACTAACTATACACCTGAAACTTGGTATGTAGCTTCCTTATGATGAGTAGATGCACAAAGTTTATTTCTATTTTTTATTTGACCCCGGGTCATGGATTATGTCCCCCTTTTCGACTTAGAATTTTCTAATTTTGGCTTGTAAGTCGTAAAACTTTTAAATTGTACTTGAAACTTGGTATTATCTTCCTTATGAGGAGTAGATGCACAAAGTTTATTTAGATTTTTTATTTGACCCCCGGGTCATTAACCCCTTTTTTACTTAGAATTGCCGTGATTCCTGATCTCTATATGTCACTGTGGCTGGAGAATTGGTGCTTATGGAAACTGGCCAATCTGACTCCCTGATCTCTGTATGTGGCTTATACGAATTTTGGCCAATCTGGCTCCTGATCTCCATATGTGGCTGGAGGATTGGGGCTTACGGCATTTGTGACCAGTCTGACTCATGATATATATGTGTGGCTGGAGGATTAGGGCTTATGGCATTTGTAGCCAGTTTGGCCCTTGAGTACTCAGTGACCGTGACCTTGTGTCTTCATACATGTCTTCATATGTGTGGTGCTTGTGAAACACATTACTATCCCTAGACACACGTTATGGCCAAATATTATTAAAATCGATAAAGTGGTTCAGAAGTTATTTAAGAAAATGAAAAGTGTTACTAACATGTATTATCGCTACATGCCTTCTTGCCTTTCGACAATGCCACGGTCACTGAGGGCTCATGCTAATATTGGCAATGCTGCCAGCGAGGGGATTAGCTTAGTGATGATAAAGATATTTATTTCAAATTAAAGAGAAGATCTTGAATAAAATGTGCTTCACGGTTATGTGCATGTTGTAATCATAATGGTTACTCCTGGAAAATAAATATAGTATGTTGTTCTTGTGTATTTGCAGGAGTATTTGGTGTCGTTGAGTTGTCAACATATTGTCATCGAGCTAGTGATGTGTAAAGTCAAGTTTTAACTGGTGTTGAGTTTCTTCACAAGCCATAACCATCAACTCCGCAGAAGACTGTTTCCCTTTGATGTCCTTGTGAAGCCTATTTGATTAATGGAGTTTATTAGGAAGTGGGAAATAGGACAGGAATACTTGCCAGTTTAATTAATGGAGTTTAACGGCCTGTTAACAGCTATGGGAAATTTAGGCCGGGTTAACGGGGTCGAATCCCATATTTCACGTTCATCGATGGGGATAAAGTCACCACTGAAATATATATATTCAGCCCTGAAATAATAATAACCTGATCTGGTGCCAGGTCCTCACCACACCAGTCACTGAGCTCCAGCTCCTAAAAGTAATGGGATTAGTATTAATCCTACACTTTTATGATGGGTATAACCGGATACAACTCTCAAATACGAAGAAACCAATCATGCACCTGAGGGCCAAACCAGGGATATTGGGATTCCAGTAAGGATTATTTGATTTGATCGAATGGTGTTTAATGACCTGTCAACAGCTATGATCATTTTAGGCTAGGTTAACGACCTGTTGTGATGGTGGGTAAATCCCAAAATCTGAAACTAAATATGTAAAGAGAAATTTTATACACAGCCCCGAAATTAGAATAACCTGACCTGGTGCCAGGTCCTCACCACACCAGTCACTTGAACCCACTCCCCAAAAGCAATGGGATTAGTACTAACCTTATTATTTTTATAATGGTATAACCGGATTCAACTATCGCATATCAAAAATGTACCTGCGGGTCAAACCAGGGATATCGGGATTCTGGTAAGGATGAAACCCATTGTTAAATGTACCCTTTGCATACTCCCAACCAACCGCCCAACAGTAAGGACGAACCCGTCGTTAAATTTACTCTTCCTATGCTCCCGACCAGTCGCCCACCAGATGAGATTTGAAACCGAGCTACCATTCCTACATGACATTGGCTGTTGCTGGGACGTAAAACCTATTCTCTTTTACCATCCATGTGGCTTACATGGCCAATGTCAACGCCAAGTTTTGGCAAAATTTGCATTAAAGGTTTTTGGCTATCTCCATATTAACTTGAAACATAATATACTTATGTGTCATCATCTGTATTTTCATTCTATAGCCCGCCCATTATTCCCCTGTTTTCAAAGTCAAATGAGGGATGGGTTGTGGCCTAGGGGTCTAGGGGTTAGAACACCGGACCGGAGGTTGTGGGTTAAAAAATACTTGCATAGTATTTCCATCCCACTGGTCTGTCTGATGAGACTTTAAACTGGTGTCCTGTCTCTATCGACCGTATATGTTGCTGGGACGTTAACTATTTCACTTTCACTATTTTTTTTGAAGGTCAAATGACTAAGAAAAATTGACATTCTTGACTTTCGAGTCAGAATTCTTGGGTTTCCAGTTGAAAGCTTCAAATTAATTTCCTCCAGGTTCAAGTTGAGAACATGGAGTTTCGAGTTGCAAGACACTAATGTGGTGTTTAAGGACATATGGGACCCCTGATCATCATATGATTCAAACAATTGCTTCGCAAAGGTGATGGAATATATGTATAACATATAAATGAACACTGCCTCCTTACTGTATCCTATACGGCACATGGAGTGGCCAAGTCGGCCATCTTTGTGTGTGCCATCCATCAGCTAGTTTCACCTCTTCCGGCGTTTGACAAAGAACTGACAATTAGAAGTAGAACATATGATATAATGTGGCCAATCATACATAGAAAAGCCATGAAAACGGACTCATATAAATTATATTACACCAAGATGTACTTCAAGTGATATATTGGTGTACTTTTGCCAACATTCTCAAAATGCTAACGTGTACACTTTTCCTAGACACTGTACTGTGCGATATGTAAATACACATAGGCAGATATAGTCTCACCATATGAAGCTCCACTGAACTATTGTCATAGTGTCTAATAACAGAGTAAATGTAAATGTATTTACGAAGCAATTATCTTTGAATCAAACGATGATCAAGTATAGAACGGTTCCTGTCGCTATTCTGCCAGTTGAGCATATGCTTATTACATGTACTGCTGTGTTTCATGATTAGGATCTACACTTGCCACAAATGTCACAAGGCCGTTTGATCAGGCGGCAGTTCTCATAGTTGTGCACTCGAAACAAGAATTCTGACGCAAAACTTGAGAATGGAAACTTGAAGATTGTAATTCTAAACATGCTAAACTTGAAGATGATCCCAAAATCAGAACTGAGTATGTACAAATATATATCCTCATCTCACCAGAATCATTTAGCTCCACTGCCTAAAAGTAAAAGGATTAGTACTAATCTTCTTACTTTTATGATGGGTATCACCGGACTCCACAATCACATGAGAAACAAACTGTACTCTATTCTTCATGAAAGTTATTGGTTTATTACATTGTAAATCTACTGTAAAAACGACATCACAAATTATCTAGTGTGTTCTGAAATCACGTGACCCCATACCCTGAATTGGCAAATGGTTCTGTCATGACTTTCGTAAGCTCCTACAGAACAAAAGGGTAAAAGCTATCGTTACGAAGAAATAATGTAACATTCACTTTTTATCAACACAGATCACATATGTGGCTGTGACTGGAGAAATGGGGCTTATGGGTTTTGCGACCAGTATAGCTCCAGATCAGCCTGTGCAGCTGCACAGTCTGATCAGGATCTGCACTGTTCGCCATTCCGTGAATGGTACACCTGTCATGCTTCTACCAAGCTATCATCAGGCTACCAGAGTGTGCTATAGGATCATGAGCTACACTGGTCACAAATCCCATAAGCCCCATTTATTCAGTCACAGCCACATATAGCCCCCAGCTGAGAAAATGGACATAACAACATGTCCAACAATTGTAGATAGAGGTCCACTTGGCAGTCTAATTGTTTTGCTAGTGACAGTAAGTCACACCGTAGGTCGTGATCGCGCGCTGATCGGGTACCATGCTGATTGCACAGGTTCTAGGGTTCCTTTTCTCAGCCGGTAGCTCATTATATTCTCAATAACCCACACTTTTCAATATAACGGGTGTAACGGGTGCATTAAAGGCACTGGGTCTCGGATATGCCTAGAATGTGATGAAACAGATTAGGACAAACTTTCTGGAACCACATTATATGTACAAGTCGCCTGTAAAAATTTGATATTTATAAAAATAATAAGTGTATAATACAGAAAAATAACTAGAAAATGTGTTCATTGAACACGGATGCCCCACATACATGTATCACTTTGATAGTTAACGAGGCAAAATTCTAAGTCTAAAATGGGGGAGATAATCCATGACCCGGGGGTCGAAAAAATCGAAATAAACATTGCGCATCTACTCATAAGAAAGCTACATACCACGTTTCAGGTCTGTAGCTATTACGGTTTAAAAGTTTTACGAGTTACAAGGCAAAATTGAAAAATTCTAAGTCGAAAAGGGGGACATAATCCATGACCCGGGGGTCGAATCAAAAATCGAAATAAACTTTGCGAATCTACTCGTAAGGAGGCTACATACCAAGTTTCAGGACTGTAGCTACATGTAATACGGTTTAAAAGTTTTACGAGTTACCAGGTTGGGGACGGAGCGGAGAAGGGTAACAATAAATGCGCCCTCCACTATCGTGGTGGGGCATAACTAGCATTTGCACCGCTAGTTATGCCCCCTATGCGATAGCAAGGGGGGCATATTGCGTTAATATTGAGGTTCCGTACGTCCGTAAGAGTTTCTCCAGTTAAAGTCCAGTATGCCACAGGGGCATATCCATGTTTTACAAACATAATGTCTAGTTAAATTTTTTGTATTATAAACATATTTTACAATCAATGGGTACTAATTTATTTTGTATATAACAAAAACTTCTTTGTAAGTGTGGCATAGTATGATCCTTTCGCAACAAAAAATAATGAAATTTCATATTTTTCCTTAGTGATATAATTATGTAGTTGAATAAAACACCATCTTATAGGAATGTGATCAAATATTATTTATTTTTCATAGATATGGCTTTTTAAGCGAAAACCCACATATTGGATATCCAAGACACAGTACCTTTAATGTAAGAATGTTAGAATATGTGCTACAGTGTGTAGGCTCAACGTTACATGTACGATTATTTAAATGAGGAAAATAAAAGCAGCAGCAACTGTTACATTTTGTGTCTCATTATATTCGTGTATCTACAGTATAATGCTGACAAATGAATAGTTTTTGAGATGGCATGAACTGAGAAAATGGATCTTCTGACCGTGTGATAGATGTATCCCCAGATCATCAGTCGCAGTCTGATCGGGGTCTACACTGTTTGTTGCAATTCTAGGTTGGCGCAAGGATTATGAAATTTAAATAGTCGAAATTAACGACACAATTTTACATTACCAGTAGCTCCACTATTTTCAAAACTACTTTTCCAACTGAATCATAACTTTTCAGTAGCCAAATTAGCCATTTCTGAAATGTTAGTAGCCAAATCACTGTTTGAGTGGCTAAATGGCTTCTGCAGCTACCAGTAGCACCAACCTATGTTATTTAACAATGTACGTCACAGGCACCTGATATTTGGATGGGGTGCACTGAATCAGGTAAGAAAAATCCTCCATTTCAGACCATTATTTATTTAATATCTCGGCAACTACTGAAGCGATTTTAACGCAATTAAGCGCAGATACCCCGGAAAATTGATTAGCAACACCTGTCAATGTTTTCGTCCCTGTAGATTCGGCCATTTATGAGTTATTTCGAGAAAACACACATGTACATTTGGCTGGAATTAAGGAAAGATGGGGTGTACTAGGGTTTACTAGAAAATGTGTTCATAGAACACGGATGCCCCACATATCGCTTTGATAATAAATGAGGCCAAATTCCAAGTCAAATTTGTTTTTTACCTGAGCGTTAAAGTTTTTGAAGCACCAAGTATGTGACCTTGACCCTGGGCTTGGCGGGGGCAGGAGAACCGTGGTTTGGCACAGGGCGGTAGCGGACCATTAGAGCAATGCGTATATGAAGAATGAAGCTGATCCGTGAAAGAAAACAGAAATTATAAGATATTTACCCGAGCGTTAAAGTTTTTGAAGCACTAAGTATGTGACCTTGACTCTGGGCTTGGCGGGAGCAGGAGAACCGTGGATTTGGCACAGGGCGGTAGAGGACCATTAGAGCAATGCGTATATGAAGAATGAAGCTGATCCGTGAAAGAAAACAGAAATGATAAGATATTTACCTGAGCGTTAAAGTTTTTGAAGCACTAAGTATGTGACCTTGACCCTGGGCTTGGCGGGGGAAGGACGAACATGGATTTGGCACAGGACAGGAGAGGACCATAATAGAGCAATGCGTACATGAAATATGAAGCTGATCCGTGAAAGCAAACAGAAATTATAAGATATTTACCCGAGCGTTAAAGTTTTTGAAGCACCAAGTATGTGATCTTGACCCTGGGCTCGGCGGGGGCAGGACGAACGTGGATTTGGCACAGGGCGGTAGAGGACCATTAGAGCAATGCGTATATGAAGTATGAAGCTGATCCGTGAAAGAAAATAGAAAGGATAAGATATTTACCCGAGCGTTAAAGTTTTTGAAGCACTAAGTATGTGACCTTGACCCTGGGCTTGGCGGGGGCGGGACGAACGTGAATTTGGCACAGGGCGGTAGAGGACAATTAGAGCAATGTGTATATGAAATATGAAGCAGATCGGTCGAAGGATGAAGAAATTATGAGACATTTACCCGAGCGTTAAAGTTTTGTGACGGACGGACGGACGGACGGACGACGGACGGACGGACGGGACGGACGGACAAGGGTAACACTGAATGCCCCCTCCACTATCGTGGTGGGGCATACATATATGAGTTTTCCTGACTGATTGGTGAATGTGCAGTATTATTGCATGTGTGTTGGTGTATCTCTTTTCGTGGCTATAAACTGCATTTTCTAACGATTTCGGGGCATATCGGAGTGCACCCCATCAGTCCTTATTTCCAGCAAAAACGGGAACATTGACAGGTGTTGCTATTCCATTTTCCGGGATATCTGCGCTTAATCAAAGAAATGTGGCCTGTCGGCACACAAGTGCCCCCGCTGGCAGCCAAAGAAAACGAGAAACATTTGAAAACAAGGAAACAGAAAGTATAAGCCATTTACCCGAGCGTTAATGTTTCGAACGCACCAAGTCTGTGACCTTGGCCCTGGGCTTAGCGGGGGCGGGACGAATGTGGATTTGTCACAGGGCGGTAGAGGACCATTGGAGCAATGCGTGTGTGAAATGTGAAGCAGATCCGAGCAAGGAAACATAAATGATAAGCCATTTACCCGAGCGTTAAGGTTTCGGGGAAGGACGTACGTACGTACGGACGCCGGTAACACTATATACCCCCCTCATCATTTGGTGGCGGGGGCATGAAAACGTATGGTCTCAATTGGAGGATTTTTCCTACCCGATTCAGTGCACCCCATCTCAATAGCAGGTGCCTGTGACAAACTATACCCACCATGTTTTAACAAACAGGACATATTCACATTCACATCTATATGTATACTGGAAGCCAATCTAACTGTACAAAGTCCGTAAACACTGTTCATTTTCACAAAATCATTTTCCGTCGGCTGTTCTCTCTATCTGGCCATGGGTCTTGTGTACATGTTGTCTTCTCTTCTCCACCCTCCCTGCAGATTGTTGATATCGATCCAGATCTCGCGCATTTGTCAGTCCGATGTTCACATGCCCCAGTTGGAGTCCAATCTTGATACATTGCTGTTTCCTGAGAAAAAAAACACAAACATATTTTTATATATATCTTTGACAATGGGATTGCCTGCGAATGTCTGATCCATGAAGATTGGACTCCAACTGGGGCATGTGAACATCGGACTGTCCACTGCGCGAGATCTGGATCGATATCAACCATCTGCAGGGAGGGTGGAGATGAGAAGACAACAAGTACACACAACCTATGGCCAGATAGAGAGAACAGCCGACGGAAAATAATTTTGTGAAAATGAACAGTGTTTACGGACTTTGTACAGTTAGATTGGCTTCCAGTATACATATAGATGTGAATGTGAATATGTCCTGTTTGATACGAAAGTGAAGGTCACACAAATGACACTGAGTGGCTAGCCATCAATGTGAGGAAGATATTAATCAAGTTTGGTAATGATCCACCTAATGTGTCAGGACAATGTATTCAACAGTTGGACGTATGTCAAAAGTTGTTGATACAAAGGTGAAGGTCACCTAGGTCAAGGTCAGTCGAAAAACACTGCTATAGATGAAAGTACGGTCACTGTTAAGGTTATGACACTGGGTGGATAGCGCTATCAATATCAGGAAGCTATTGATGAAGTTTGGTAATGATCCGCCTCCTAACGGATCAAGAGGTATGCGAAATTTGGACTTTGTCCAAAAATGTTGATGAGGACGACACCAGAATTGTGACCGCTATTTCTCACGGAACAGACTCGACGTATGCACCGGCAGACGGTTGAAACCGAGACACGGGGAATTGTATCGCCGACAACAGTAAACAAGAGGCCCAAATGGGCCTGTATCGCTCACCTAAAAGCCTCCATAGTGGTCATCTTGATTTCACAAAGACTCTTCACTTACAACTTCAAATGTTCCACAGAATTTGTTGGTACCTTCTGATCTAACATATATTGCGAATGTGCATGTGATTTACTGCTATACCTTCGATTTGATATATAAAATGACCATATTCGGTCAAAAATAAAATTTGACCCCTATTTGACCCCTCGGGCCATGACCATTTTTGACCCAGAGGCCACCATATGAACAAATCTGAATCAGCGTTAACTATCGATCATTCATACAAAGTTTCGTCGAAATCGGCCTGGCGGTTTGTGAGAAATTTTTTTGACAATTTGACCTACTTTTCAATGGCAGACATCTTGGATTTGGTGATGACCTCCATTTTGACAAAAATTAACAGGCTTCACCAACAAACCATTTCAGTTAAGTTTGGTCAATATCGGCCAAGCAGTTCACAAGAAGAAGTCCTTTGAAATCTTTAGTAAAAGAACAACCTTTTGACCTGTCGGTGGCCATCTTGGATGACGTAATCATCTGATTTTGGCAAAACATGCTCCAGAGTGATCGTCTCGTCGATACCTTGGATTGGATATATATAGACCATATTTGGTCAAAAATATAATTTGACCCCTAGTTGACCCCTCGGGCAACGCCCATTTTTGACCCAGGTGCCACCATATGAACAAATCTGAAACAGCGTTAAATATCAATCATTCACACCAAGTTTCGTCGAAATCAGCCTGGAGGTTTGTGAGAAGATTTTTTTGACAATTTGACCTACTTTTCAACGGCGGACATCTTGGATTTGGTGATGACCTCCATTTTGACAAAAAAATGAACAGGCTTCACGAACAAACCATTTCAGTTAAGTTTGGCCAATATCGGCCAAGCAGTTCACAAGAATAATACGTTTGAAATCGTAAAACAATTTTTTTACCTTTCGGTGGCCATCTTGGATGACAAAATCATCTGATTTAGACAAAACATGCTGTAGAGTGATCGTCTCCTCGATACATTCGATCCGATATACTATATATATTCGATCCGATATACTATATGGCCATATTCTGTCAAAAATAAAATTTGACCCCCATTTGACCCCTCGGGCCACACACATTTTTGACCCAGGGGCCACCATATGAACAAATCTGAAACAGCGGTAACTATCAATCATTCTTACCAAGTTTCGTCGATATCGGCCTGGAGGTTTGTGAGAAGAAGATTTTTTGACAATTTGACCTACTTCTCAACGGCGGCCATCTTGGATTTGGTGATGACCTCCATTTTAACAAAAAATGAACAGGCTTCACCCACAGACCATTACAGTTAAGTTTGGCCAATATCGGCCAAGCAGTTCACAAGAAAAAGACGTTTGAAATCTTTAGTAAAAGAATGACCTTTTGAACTATCAGTGGCCATCTTGGATGACGTAATCATCTGATTTAGACAAAAAATTCTCCAGAGTGATCGTCTCGTCAATACCTTCGATTTGATATATTATATGACTATATTCGGTTAAAAATAAAATTTACACCTATTTGACCCCTCGGGCGACGCCCATTTTTGACCCAGGGGCCACCATATGAACAAATCTGAAACAGCGCTAACTATCGATCATTCATACCCAGTATCGTCGAAATCGGCCTGGCGATTCGTGAGAAGAAGATTTTTTAAGAATTTGACCTACTTCTCAACGGCGGCCATCTTGGATTTGGTGATGACCTCCATTTTAACAAAAATGAACAGGCTTCAACCACAGACCATTACAGTTAAGTTTGGCCAATCTCGGCCAAGCAGTTTACAAGAAAAAGACGTTTGAAATCTTTAGTAAAAGAATGACCATTTGAACTATCGGTGGCCATCTTGGATGACGTAATCATATGATTTCGACAAAAAATATTCCACAGTGATTGTCTCGTCAATACCTTTGATTTGATATATTACATGACTATATTCGGTTAAAAATAAAATTTGACCCCTATTGGACCCCTCGGGCGACGCCCATTTTTGACCCACGGGCCACCATATGAACAAATCTGAAACAGCGCTAACTATCGATCATTCATGCCAAGTATCGTCGAAATCGGCCTGGCGGTTCGTGAGAAGAAGATTTTTTAAGAATTTGACCTACTTTTCCATGGCGGCCATCTTGGATTGTCGATGACCTCCATTTTAACAAATCTGAAATGGCATCACCCATATATCATCCCTGTGAAGTTTAACTAATATCGGCTCAGCAGTTCGGGAGAAGAAGATGATTGAAAATGTTCACGGCCGGACGGACGGACGACGGACGACGGACGCCGGACGACGGACGACGGACACTTTGCCATAACAATAGCTCACATGAGCTTTGCTCAGGTGAGCTAAAAAAAGAGCCACTTCCCAAAAAGCGCAGACAAATTAGTAGCTGCAAAATGGCTGGAAGGGACATGGCTCTTCTCGTGGAAAAAAACAAACTTCTATTCAACAATACTGAGGAGAAACACGATGTTCCGACGATCGAACCGATACCGACGATACAACTCCTCGTCTGTATACACATCCAGAGGATTTTCTCTATCGTGAAACACTATTCCTCTCCGCATCGCCCGTCTGTACGCCACGTTCAAAACAACCATGGGCGCCGTCATCTTCGAATTCCGTCGTCTGCTATTTTGCTTAGTAGACTAACCGAAAGTTTAGCCGACTAACGATGAGGCTAAGCAAAGTCGACTTTGCTTAGTCGGCTAACGTGTTCGTGAAATGTGTTTTTTTTTCGTTAGTCGACTAACGGCCTCAAGGTTAGCAGACTAACCGAGTTTAGTCGACTAACGGAGGTTCGTGAAATATGCTACAGGTGTCCGATACAAGGATATTCGCATAGTCACGCCCATGTGAGATTTCCTTGTCTCACCCTACACGCGCGTGTCTCACATCTAGCAACGACACATTCTCTAATAGCGCAATAGTATTGTAGACGCTTACCTGTCTCAGACACGTAGTCAGGTGCTGTGTATCGGATGGCTCCGGCTGTCAGCAGTTCCGAGTGGAAAGCACGTATCTGCGACGAGGTTGGTCTGTTCGACTGTCTTCAGTAATGGCGGTGACTCTAAGTGACATGCGCGGATATTGTGCGGCTATTTGTACGGTCGCGGGCTATCTCGGCATGCACTAGGGAATCAGTCAGATAATGTATGTAGGCTTCAGGCAGGTAATTGCCTGCTCGTACCACAGTATGGCTAATGTGTCTTACAATTACACCATACAATAATCAATACGTTTGATGTTTATGTTTTTCAATGGTTGCTGACGTGTTTATTATCACGTTATAGCGTTATGACGTCGTTTAAAGTTTGATGACGTCAGCAATGTGCGACGTACATTTTGGCGTTGTCAGGGCTGAATGGTGATGGCATTGAAGATTACTTTGATAATCATTTGTAAACGATCCACTGAACTGGCATTAGCGTCCAATTCGTGGGTGAAAACTTTGTTTTAACCCATTTGTTGATATGGCAAACCCGTTGGACGTATCAAAAGTCGCGTAAGTTCAGAGAATAAAAAGTTGAGTCTTATTCTGGGTCAGATAAATATTTTAAGATTCGCAAATATGTTATATAAAGGGGCGAGAAAAAGTATCCATCATATGCACTGGTGTGGGACAAGGATAGTCCACTCTCGTGGCCAGAAAATATCTGGCCACTCGGGTTGAATATCCTTGTCCCACACCAGTGCATATGAAGGATACTCTTAGTCTCACTTTCCAGTATCATGAGCTAGGATGGCGCTACTGGTCGCAATTTGGCTACACAAATGGCCATTTGGCTACCAATATTTCAGAAATCATTCAAATGGCCATCAGGATAATTATATGGGAAATTGGGACGTACGTCCAAGTTTTGACGGATGTGACCCATATTTTGAGAAAAGTAGGTAAATGTCACCAAAAGGACCCAGGATGGTTTATATTAATGTAAGAAAGCTAATGATGAAGTTTGGCGAACATCTGACTACTGTATTGGGAGATATGCGAAATTTGGACCTACAATGGACTTACTTGTATCTCCAAATTTGTTGACGACGACGACTAAATTGCGATTTCTATGTTTCACTTGCCACTTTCGTGGGTGAGACAAAAAAAGTAGGTCATGGTCACTTGAATGACCCAGGGTGATTAGGTATCAATGTAAGGAAGCAACTGATAAAGTTTGGCGAACATCCTACTAACACATCAGGAGATTGTGACGGATGTGACCTGTATTTCGCGAAAGTAAGTCAATGTCACCTAAATTACACAGAGTGGTTATATATCAATGTAAGGAAGCTATTGATGAAGGTTGGCGAACATCGGTTTTGGTGGCCTATGCATGTTACAAATCCTATGAAAGTTCGAAAAAAGTGGTAGGTCCTGTTCCATCGCCGGGAATCGCTATTTCGTACCTCAGGCTAATTGCCAATTAAATAACAACAAAAAATATAATAAAATTACATCAACAGATGCATCGAAATATCTGATTAAGTCACCAGATAACAAAATATAAGTGATTATTATAATAACCACAAATACTTTTTTGTTTCAAGCATATATGTGGCTGTGACTGGAGAAATGAGGCTTATGGTTTTTGTGACCAGTGTATATCCAGATCAGCCTGTGCATCCGCACAGTCTGATCAGGATCTGGAATGTTTGTCATTCTATTAATGAAACACCCGTCATGCGTCTAACAAGCAATATATAGAGTTTATTCAACTACCATTTTGAAATACCAGATTTATATCCCGAGACATCTGGAAGTCCAGTAAAGAATCGAGCGAGTGCAGAGCACAAGTTTCTGTGTCGGACTTACAGATATCAAGGGAAATACATCTGGTATTTCAAAATGGTAGTGGAATAAATTGTATTGTATAGTACATGCTTTTTTGAAAAATATGAAATTTGCGTAATGAATTGTTTCTTCGCCGGAAATGACGTTTCGCTAGGAGGAAATATTTCCTTTAAGGAAATAAATGCTACCAGAAATACGGTAAATCACTGGGTAGCATGTAATATAGATCGCTATCAGGCTACACGAATGTTCTATTTGATCAGGGGCTACACTGGCAACAAATCGACTAAGCCCCATTTCTCCAGTCACAGCTACATATGTACATCACGATATGAGTAGATTGCTAATGCTAATTCTCTGTTTGCCAACTATAACATATATTTAACCCTTTCAACACCACCTGTATATTTGTATTGCCAAATAGTGTAGATCCAGATAAGCCATCTCATCAGGATCTGCACTTTTTGCAAATAATTTACAAAAATATCCCCTTTTAATAACTGGACTAGTCTGAAAACCATCATGTGGCGATTGGATTGGTCCGGAAATTAACATATAAAACTAACACTCCATTCAAATTTCCAATTACTTAGGGGTGAAAGGATTAAATTATAACATTCATTTTATTTTACCTCAGCTTTATCATCAAAACAAATTTAAAATATGCAAATATATGCCCAAATATATATATGAATATATAAACATTTAATCAACAATGCGTACGAAATGACCAAACATGATGGTCGATTCGTACCTATATTTACGAAATTACTGGAAAACATGCGCCTTTGGGTGTGATTTGACCGAACACGGTACGAAATGGTATGGGTACGAAATGACCCGGACCCCATAAAAGAGTAGTTTTATGTGAAGTAAACGAATAAACTCTCTTTTGTATCCGAGGATGTGAACACGCACCTGCAGTTTGTTGATCAACAAATGTTGATATTTGTATCGGCTACAAAGTCATGTTTGGACCAAAATGAATGCGATCAGTTTGGAAGAGTGTCTAAATAGAAAGGCGTTTGTTTGATTTATGGGAAAACACAAGAGCCGCCCTCAAAACAAGCGGTAAATTTGGCTATTTTCAACCGTCCCGTGATACCTGAACGCCGTGCTACAAATGTATAAGGTTGGAAATGGACTTTTTACATACTCAAATCCGGAGATAACTCGATTATAATCGTTTGTGTATATGTTATTTTTGGTATCAATTGATTTATATTGATAAATATCAGCTGTTAAAGTAATCAACATAGCTTTGTCTTATATTTATGTGCTGCTAAAAGTAAAAACAAAATTTTATAAGTTCAATTCCGAAGATTTACCCATCGAGGCACACATAATGGCAGGGGTATCTGGTAAATTCTTACCCACACCATTTCGTCCCTATACCATTTCGTACCCGATTTGGTAACTTCGTACCCAGTTTTTTTGTCAATTCGCATCATATATCATCAATATAAATTGCATATGTAACATATGAATTGCATATAAAATTTCATATGCAATTCATATGAAAACTTTTCATATGACTTGTCTATATAACATATTAATTTCATATGAAAATTGCATATGCAATTCATATGAAAACTTTTCATATGAATTGCATATGTAACATATGAAGTTCATATGAAAACATTTTTCGTAGGAAATGCATATGTTTTTCATATGGATTACATATGAACATCACATGAATTTTGTTCATATGAATTGCCTATGTGGCACATTTTGCTGTGTAAAATACAGTATCCAGCACACTAATTCGCACAAGATAACAGCCTACACGGATTTGTAGGCAAACTTGTGTCAGCCTGTCCAATCTGCTTCCTGGCACTCTACAGAACAATAGCTGCAGATATTACATCTGGGACACTTGATCTCAGTTTCTATTTTCTTTCTACAGCGAGCACACGCTTTTATATGTACATTTTCCTGCTCACTGTAGTTACTGTCGTCGTCACTGTCAATGTCAGTGGTACATGTATGTGATGTTGCACACTCCTGCAGGTGTAAATTGTCACAGGCCGTTGATGGCAGGTATGCTGGGGTAGAGATTAAAGACTCCACCGTAGTCGCAAGATCTACACTGTCTTTATTCTCAGTCACAGTTGGAATTTTCCACTTCTCTAGAGACGGAATTCGAACCCTGGCTGTTAGCTGCTCGGAGCTGCTTGTTCCGTGAACGGTACTGTTTACGGCGAGCCTTGTCACGAGCGGTCGCTGGCGGTGATTTGTGTTTAGTCCGTTTTGGAAGTCCTGGGTTATTGATTTTGGCAGAATCAATTGAAGTAGAAACTTTATCCAAAATCGCAGTATGCACTTCACCAGTTCTCCTAGGCGGCACTATGTGTCTTCTGGCGGTAACATTGTTTTTCACTTTGATAGTTTTGATGACGAGTTAAAATCCATCCGTATTCCTTGATAAAGTCCACGAATAGCGGTCATTTTCACATTCCAGAAGAGTAAGCACACTGGTGATCGTTTTATGTATGAAATCCGGTACAGACAAGCCGTTATTTTCTATGATTTAGTTTCTATATTATGGAGGATCATTTTTGTCCACGCGCCAAATACAAGCCAACCAATACATATTAGCCGCCAAATTTAAAAAAAAAATCGTATCACGTGGCATGCAGTGATTTGGTTGGCTAATAGAAAATGACTTCAGTCTCCAGTAACCAACCAAACGACTGCGTGCACGTAATTGAAAACCCTCCTCAAACAGCGGTTTCGACACGCTGTAACACGTTGTATAGGCGAGTAAAATTTACGACTTCGTGTGGGATTTTCTGACAATGGTGGTGAATGCTAGTTTTATACCTTGATAAGTACTATAATTATTACACCTGTGCTCATTTGAATTGTTGTGTACATGTTTTAGAAAGGTGTTTCATGTATATAAACAATAATTGACCATCCAAGACACGCTAGAAACACCTGTGGTCCCCACGGGACTAAACATACACAGAGCCGATATCGCTTGGCATTATCGTCAGAGATAGATGATAATGGAACCTACATGTATGCAACTAAGGATAGATAGGCTGCATGTGTGTCCGATTTAGAGAGGTTCTACTATAGCAGTTAAGAGTTATAACAAACGTCTTCGTATTCTGTGACAACCCTCGTATATGGTCCATTTTATAGCATACCTGCATTCAAGGTGTATGATCACGTGGTACTAACAACAACAGCAAGTACTGAAACTTACAGAATCCATCTGATTCAAAGTACGTATTATTTTATATTATCCTTATTACGTAACGGATTTTGATGAAATATGGCGCATCAAACGCATCTTGTTAAGCTACATTTGGTGGTCTCTTGTATTTTCGCACAAACTTCTGTCGTTTTTGCGAAGAATCGATTCTTCGCAAAAACAACATAAGTCTGTGCCGAACTCCATGGACCACCAAATGCAGCTCTTGAAGACGCGTTTGCTGTGCCATATTTCATCAAAATCCGTTGCATATTAAGGAAAATATCAAATAATACTTACTTTGGGGTGGGCGACGTTGTTGTTGTTGTAACCACGTGATCATGCACCTTGGCATTGCCTACCAAACACGTTTTGCTATGCATGGGCGATATCCGACCAATCCCAGCCTATACCACGCTATGCTGTTCACGGTGTACCATTACATATAATGGGACCATGCATGTTTTATATCTGACACGCCATGTGATTTTGTACCTAACAAAGATGTGCGATTTTTCATGAAAAACGTATTTAGCATTGCTCTGAACTGTTCGTAACTTTCGACGCCATTTACGGAAACTATTGCAAAATTTGTAAATGATACGTTTCATGATTTACCACTATTTTTGAAAAAGTTACAAATGGTTATTGACAAAAAAATTGTTTTTATTCGAGCGATCGCGAAGAATGAAACAACCAACATCCAAATGTGAGGTCTTGCAGCTTTTATCATGTTTATACAAATTAACATTTTGGTCGCAGCACATATTTTGCGGATTTAACTTTTTATAAACACGGGTGTAAGACCCGTGTTTATAAAAAGTTAAATCCGCAAAATATGTGCTAGATCGCCTTTTCATGTTTCATTGTAAAGGTACATGCCCACTCAGTAGGCCCGCACTGTTCTTTATATCGTTGACATCAACTGAGACATTTTCTGGCAAAATATTGATTGGCATTATTATGCATTTTATATCAGACTTAAATTTCCACACCGATATCAGGGGCGATAAATGTTAAGGGACATTACTATTTATTCTCTGTATTAATTTGTTGATGTGCAATGATCATATTTTATAATCTTTCGAAAATGTTATTGTTTTAGGTGACGCATTTAATTAGTATAAATAACTAAAAAATATCATGCAGCATTTGCATATGAAAATAGCCTGATACCACCGCGTGTCACTATCAGTACAAAACATATTACTAAATGATTATATCTGTATAGCAGGCACTTGCAATTTTTAGAACTGGTGGAACAGTGACAAAATTATACACTTAGTTAATTCCTATATAGAACATGGTGTGCCTACTGAGTGGGCAAGTACCTTTAAGTTGAGTATCACACTGCTGTCATTCTGTAACGCCACGTGATGTAATCCGACCAATGATGCACTGTACGTGAACTAAATAGGCCGTCAGCCAGAAATGGAAACCCTCCCCCCCCCCCCCCCCTGTGGGATTTTTGCAGACATATTTTTTCTGAAACTACATTCAAGTACGAGTTCTATGCCGTATGTCTGCGCTCTGTAACCCGCTGGATGAATGTTTGGCACCATTTTCAAGTATACAACCCTTGGACTTTTCGCAATTGTGAAAAATCACATTTTTCATTCAAAATCTACTTTTTTATCATTAGAAACAATTGATATGGCAGTTTTGTATGTTTTCTGACGTGTTCATAACTATACAATGGAATAATGTTCAAATCAATAATATCTGCTAATTCAGATGAAGAATTTTGCACATTTTGTTACCCCACCCACTGAATTTCAATGGCAAAACAACTACATTAATAACTCCATAAAAGTATGGTACTTTTGTATTTTCTTCTTGTCAATGGTACATAGTAGTGTTCATTAGACATGTCAATTGCCTATATATGCCGATTATCTGATGTCTGCAGTCTATGATACAATGTTAAAAACAAATAATTGTTCACCATTCCCCACCCACACATTTTACAATGGGAATTTTACATGTAATGAATTTCATTTATGTTATGCACTGTCACTTACTTATAAATTGTGAAATGCATATGCAACTACTTGGGCACTACTGCTATCCGTGCACACTTCAGATACAGTGTGTCCGAGTGTTTGTCCGTCTGTCCGTCCGCTTCGCATTTTCTTAGTGATGGTAACAACTACGCTATTTGTCTCATTACGCAAATCTCTCTCGGTGTCTATTACTTGTATCAATGGTAATTGTACTTACTAGTGTTTTCAATATAGAGTGAATGCCCATATTCTGGTTACATAATGTCTACAGCAGATGATGCAATGTTAAAACAAAGTTTAATTAGCTATAATGGAATATTCTACGTAAATTTTCGGCCCGGTGCTACGTTGGTTGAATAAAACGTGCGGACTCCTTCTTTTATTCGTGTATAATTAGTAGGCCACATGCATTATTATGCACCGTGTATGTTCATACGCATGTGTAGATTCAATGCCTTGACAAATCCATTACTACACGTGGCGTGTTCTTATCTTGTGTTACTACTGGTTAGTCTTGATATCACACGGAGCACCATTAAACGCACAAACTAGTATATACCTGGATCAGGCTGCATGAAAACACTGACAACACGTAAAACTCATCACGTATGCACATGCACAGTGTCTAGAAGTGTACCACGCACAGCATAAAACCGGCTTAATGTTATGTACGTCAGCACATTAACCGGCCAGCCGTCTCCAGGTCATTCATCGAGATGCTTGAGACAGTGTGGATCCAGACCTGGCTACATGATGTGTAGCATGGCCATAGTCTTCACTGCATCCTGCCTTAGCGGTGCACATTGTCGCGACGCTCGACAATTGTGACGATATATCTACGCTGGTCATCAGCTTAATAATTACACTTTTGTAAGGGCTATCCGAGCACATCCTTTGTATTGCTAAACTCCTTTGTATCGCCGGGAATTCCTGCACGTCATTGCTTATTATCCCTGATGTGTCCACCTATGCGTAACAAGCAAATATCGTTACCCAAGCGTGTACATTGCAAACGTATTTGTACTTCTAATAAATATACATGTGATTTCGATATTTAGAAATCCATCTGATTACTGCACACTTTAAAGACATGCATATAAAATAAATACTATTTGCATATATAGCTTTAGGCGTAATAGTTCCAAATATCGATGTAAATGCATCACTGACACAGACTATGTCATGCGCGCAGCCCGACTAGACGACGGCACTGGAAACCCATTCATTAATAGGTCAAGCCCGCGAGGAGTGTGACGAGCGATACTTACTATTTAGATGTCCATTGGCGGTACTGTACATGTAGATATACAAGGGAGGTAACACCACATTGATATATATGACCGACACAGTTACTCCCCATAGAATCAGGAGAACGTGGATTGTGTTATTTCATTAACGTTCTAATTATATAGATATTGGTCCACAGGGATACTATGCAATGACATGCAGTCTATTCAAACTATACATGTTTATCGAATCACTTTCATTACAACTTGTATCATGTACATGAAGAACAAAATCATGCCAAAAATTTTTTGTTTTAAATAGAACATGCGTCCTATTATCCCAGTCAGACCCCGGATGATGGGTTTGATATCAGCTCTGTTGTTTTGTTACATTTTGTTCATATATAGTATGCGACACCTCTGCGAACCTACGTCACCCAATAAATATTCACGTCATCCCATCCGTCCCTCTCCGCCCGTCCGATACGCACACCTCATATTATGTTATAACTCATGATCTGGTGCCATAGCAACTAGGTCTGGTGTTTCCGTGTGCCAGCAGCGGGAGGCAGTCGATTCCTGGTGCAGCACCAACACAGAGTGTATACATATATGTCATGCGTCTTACTCGGCCAATATACAAGGACTCCTGTTATTAAAATCTGGCGATATTCATCCCAATCCTGGTCCAAGCTCCAATATGGACTCCTCATCTTTATCAACATACTCATATACGGACCTACTTAACAGTGGTATCAGTGTTATGCACTTGAACATACAAAGTCTTAAACCAAAATTAGACATTTTGCAAATCGAAGCACAACCATATGAATAATTATATTCACAGAAACATGGCTCTCACAAACGACGACTGACGACGACCTACTTATCTCTAATTTTAACCCCCCCTTTCCGTTGTGACAGACCAGATAGACATGGTGGTGGAGTAGCGATTTATATAAAAGAAGGCTTACACGCTTGACGGCGTTTAGGTGGCATATACAGACCACCAGACTCAAACAATAGCCACTGGATTTTACTAGAAGAAATTTTTGAACGCGCTTTTCAATCAAGTATTGTTGTTACTGGGGACTTCAACATAAATATACAATCTTCACATACTAATAAAATGAGCAGCCTCATCACTTCTCATGACGCACAACAATTAATTTCTACACCCACTCATTTTACTGAAAACACATGTTCACTAATCGACCTAATATTTGTTAAACAAGCGAGACACATCATCACAAGTTTTGTTGCAGATCCTTTCATTCCTGATCTAGTCAGACTCCACTGGTGCACGGAAGCCTCATATTCCAAAATATTCCAAAATCCCAGAAAACGAAAACAGCTACATACAAAAGAAAAATATGGCTCTATGAACAAGACAATTACGATGCTTTCAGAGAAAAAACTAAATACAGTCAACTGGCAAGAACTTCTTAGCCGCGAAAATTTAGACTGCACGGCAGAATCTATTTCGAACTCCATTTCCAAAACAGCATCGGAAACTATGTCAAATAAATTAGTCACAATTAGGCTGAACGATATCCCCTGGTTCAACAACACTATCAGAAAAGCGATGAGGAAACGCAATAGAGCTCATAAAAAAAGCGAAACGCATCATCAACACCGAACTTTTGGAAAACTGAGAAACGAAGTAACTAAACTAATCCGAAAGTGCAAGTCTGAATACGATATTAACATTACTGAGAAAGTTAATGATCCAAATACTCCCATAAAGACATGGTTTAAACTCGCTAAGCAATTCAAATATAACAATAAATCAACAACAATCTCAACATTGATAGACGACGGCATCGATGCCTCATCGGATCACGACAAAACAGAATTACTGAATAGGTTCTTCTCTAAACAATCGACTATCGACGACAGTGGGCATATCCTGCCTCCTACTCCACCACATTTACCTCATAGCCTATCGACCATCTCAACTTCTCCAACAGACTCCATTGACGCCATAGCTTTAGTAAATCCACCCAAAGCTAGCGGTCCAGACCTTATTAGTCCGCGACTCTTACGCGAAGGCGCCCGGGAACTATCTACTCCCCTTTCTAACTATTTCAATAAGCTGATAAACAAATCTTTCTTCCCTTCCCCCATGGAAATTAGCCAATGTCACTCCAATCTTTAAGAAGTCGGATCCATCAAGTCCACATAACTACAGACCTATATCACTTCTCAGTTGCATAGGTAAGCTTATGGAGCGATGCATACACAAATACATATATAACTTTATAACTACAAATAATAAACTTACATGCTACCAGTCTGGTTTTATAAGAGGAGATTCGACAGTAAATCAGTTGGCATTTCTATATAATGACATATGCAAAGCACTGGACGAAGGAAAGGAAGTCCGTGCTGTCTTTTGCGACATTTCCAAGGCCTTCGATAGAGTATGGCACCGAGGCCTCCTATATAAACTTTCGTCCATTGGCATCACTGGCCCCCTGATTGATTTGTTTTCTTCATCTCTTTCCCAAAGACGCCAACGTGTGGTCTATGGCAACTCGTCATCCCGTTGGACATCTATAAATGCTGGCGTTCCACAAGGCTCGATTCTAGGCCCCCTCCTATTCTTAATATATATCAATGACATTGTAAGTGACATTCACTCTAATATTCGACTATTTGCTGACGACACTAGTCTTTACATAATCGTTGACGACCCGCTAGCATCATCTGCAACATTAAACTACGAAATAGAATCTATTCACCAGTGGTCTATAAAATGGTTAGTAAAATTCAACCCTTCAAAGACTGAGACCATGATCTTCTCTAGGAAGCTGAATAAACCACAACATCCTAACCTCTTGATGAATGGCCAAACTATTAATACATTTAAAGAGCGTACACATTTGGGTCTTACTCTATCAGACGACGGTAAGTGGAACCCACACATATCAGTACATAAGCAAAGCTTGGCAGCGAATTGGTATGTTACGATCCTTTAAATTGATATTAAGTAGATCGGCCCTTGAACGAATGTATGTTTCATTAATTCGTCCTCTGCTAGAATACGCAGATGTAGTATTGAGTAACTGTACGATCGAGTTAAAAAAAACAGCTTGAATCTGTACAAGTCGAGGCTGCGCGCATCGTGAGCGGAGCCACAAAGCTATGCAACATTGACAAGCTATATCACGATCTTAAGTGGGAAACTCTTGACAACAGACGTAATAAACATAAATTAGTTCTCCTATACAAAATGAAAAACAACTTAACTCCCCAATATCTTAGTGGGCTAATCCCACAGCCAACTCAAGTTCGCTATAATCTCAGAAACGCGTGTGACATACCATTAATACCATGCCGTACCCTACTATATAGGAATTCATTTCTTCCGTCATCGATTCGAGAATGGAATTCTTTGTCTGAAGCGACTAGAAATGCCCAATAACGTCCTTTAAGGCACGCTTGAATAAAACATATTCAAATCTTCGCCTTTATATAATATCGGGTCGAGACAGGGTCAAATACTCCATACACACCTTCGCCTATCATGTAGTTCATTAAATTATGACCTTCACCGTAGGTCGATAGTTGACACACCCAACTGCACATGTGGTGCTATAGAAACAACCAGTCACTTCCTGTCACAGTGCAACAATTACCGGCACATACGACAACAATACCTAGAAAACCTCCCTTGTCATCCAGTTGTCGATAACTATTTATTTGGTAACGAACGACTAAGCTTTGAAGAGAACAAACACATATTCATTCAGGTACAAACATACTTGCTCGCCACAAGACGATTCTCTTGACGTAAATATTTCGCATGTATGTGTGTTTATGGCTATAGGTGCGTGCGTATGTATATATACACGTGTACAGGTGTATGCATGCATGTGTATGCATGTGTATGTATGCATGTACATGCAACCTATTATATAACACATATACCACAATTAATGCATAATTGTCCTCGCTAGCCTTATTTTATACATGTTCCTCATTTCTATTGCTCATAATACAGTTATTTTTATTTTTACCCTAATCATCTGATTGCCTACCACAATGAACATCACATTTGACTATTACTTTCTTCATCTAAATTGCTTGGCCCTAAATGATACTCTTTGTGTTGGTAGGTCATTAAGCACCATTACCTTGCAATCTTGCCTCTACGCAGTGTTCTGTGTGTGTTGTGCGGTGTAGTCCGGGGACGTGGGTGACGTAGTTACATTCTGTTAGAGAAAAGACAGTTCGCATGTGTCTCAGAACATTCAGTATTTATTTTGTTTTCATATTTTAATTTCAATGTAAAACATTTAATGGAGATCAAGGCACATTCTCACCCGCCTGTATACGGATAGCACGAGCCGGGCCCGAGTAACCATTCAGCGTTTAGTTAACTTTTCAACGACGTTTTCATATTACCAGTGCTAAACATGAATGGATACGTTGGACACTACCTCAGCATTCGGTCTGGCGGTGTTGGGCTTGCCTATGTCTTCAATTTCTCTTATAAATACCAATGTTGCGCACCATGATAAAGCGGTACTGTCCAGCGTAAGTGAGACGTTCAAACACCACATACGCTTCCATCATGGTGTGACGCATTCATTTTGATATACACATTTTTTTTGGGGGTTTTGTTCATACAATGTTACCTTATTTCACCAACTTGTTCCTTAGCCATATTGTAAAACTGATCTTCTGCAGGAGAAGAATTTACATAAGTGTAAAAGCTTGTTTTCTAATCCTGTTCTCAAGTGTATGTATATATATATATCAATTGCCACAACTTGAAATAAATATTGTTTAAACTAAAACAAAGTAATTTTAACTATATATTCCCCACCCACTGAATTTACAATGACCATTTTACATGTAATATTTTTTCTTACTTAATACGCTGCCAGATACTTATGAAAGGTTCATATGAACGTGTAGCTACTAACACCTGTATACATGTATGTGGCTGTGACTGGAGAAATGGGGCGTATGGGTTTTGTGACCAGTGTATATCCCTATCAGTATGTGTATCGCCAGTCTGTTCAGGATCTGCACTGTTCACCATTCCATCAGTGAAACAACCATCATGCTGCTAACAAACATAATATATCGTTATCAGGGTACAGGAGTGTGCTATTTGATCAGGAGCCACACTGGTCTTAAATCCCGTGAGCCCGATTTCTCCCGTCACAGTCACATATTAGTTATCCACACACATTTCGGATACAGAATTAATATCCGTTCGTCTCTCTATACGTCCATTTCCTATTTATGCAACCAAGACAATTACCATGTTTACTATGTTGTGTATTCCAACACGATCGTCTCTGATACATATAAGTATTACTCTCAGCTGTTGACAGGCCTTTACACACCATTAAATAAAATACATATATAAATATAATTATTACTGTCAATAGTATCGGTCGTAGGTACTAATTTGCAAATTGGATATAGAAAATATACATTTTCTACCATGCTGAATGAATGATTTGTAGCACATATTACTCCTTGTATGACACAGTAAATACTAAAATACAGATCATTAAGATAGTTGTAAATAATACGAGCAAGCTAAGCTGGAGTAAAACAGGACAAATATATTGTTATACACTTTCAAGATGACAGCCAGCAAGTAAATGAGTTTGTGTGACACAAAACTAACATTGGGTAGTAGAACCGATGAAACTGAGATATATCCCGGTTCCACATAATGTACACACTATTATTTATCGTGCATTCCAATAATATTCCATCAACCCATTCCGTGGCATCAGCAGGAGCAGGATTCAAATGTGTAGTTGGCACCTGTATAACTTGTATAACTACTGAAATACAGTATGTGTCATACGAGAACGTGTGTGTTCCAATATGTATGACCGTCATCAATTACCAGTGTAAGTGCACACCAGTGCATGCATCATGGTCATTGCCTAATACATGTAGGTATATTGCGACACTAGTCTTATTTGAGAGGCACTCATGGCGATATTGTATTTTGTAAATGAGGCGTTGTAAGTAAATATTTAACCATGACTTCATAATAGTTACATTTGATAAACCTGTAAGGTTGATATACCATTTCATAATTTTCATGTAAACAGAGACATTGAAGGTGCATGCTCTTTCTAAAAGCATGCATATGCTCTTCAAATATATCCACTATATTCATATATCTGTTACGTACGCATACATAACTATTTTGTCCAATATGTTTCAACATTCAGTGTCTTTAATTATAGCACACGTGTTATTCTACACCTGTTGTGTCAAATTACCAATATTTAATATACAAACCAATATAACTCTATAATCATGTACCATGTGTACATTTATTTACTGAATGCAGAATTATATTTACATTGTACCTGTTTAGCACATACATACCAAAGGTAGTTTGTAGTTAATAGACACGTCTTTGCCTCCATGTACCCCTATATGGCATTGAATCCGCATAACAATCCCTATGGTTGTCTTTCAAATGTATTACAAACGCTGATGGACAATCATATTTCATTACTATAGCAACCAGAGACATGTATTCGAGTATATGTCATGGGCTAGCAGAGTTTGGTGTCATCACAAGATGCGGGACCTCCTCGGGCTAAGGGTATTATCAACTATTTGTAGAAATTTAAGCTGTATTAAAAGTGTACATATTGATCCGTAAATATCACATCTCCTAATTGCAAAAGCGACCATGTTGATTGAAACTGATCGACAGTCATGGTGACACTGTATATGATTAAGTTTTTAGAGCATTTGTTTCAATACTGTTTAATTAGAAGAATGGATAAAGCACATGTAGTGGTTAATGTGGAACTGATTACATCAGTGACTGCATGACTTACATATCGTTACCATGTATTGTATTCAATCCAACTCACGACCAAGGGTTAATTTAAATTATTGTCACGTGTGAAGACATATGCGGGATGCTTAATGTGGGAGAAAGCCATGCATGTTTGCAATAAGCATACCCATGCCATTCATCATACCAAACTATTTCTGTTTTATCCAATGATCATCATGCTCGCTTAATTGTCAGAAGTTGCTCGTTAACGATAATACAAATGTATTCCTTGTCAACAGTCAATCCATTTTGGACACACTTTGAAACAGTTCTTCTATACTCAAACTGATTGAAATACATCCGTATTTGTTTTTGAAAATAGGCAGAATATCACACTCTATACATAACAATGTTAGTGTTGTTAAGCTTACCCATACTACATACTGCCTTGGCCAATGATCACCATGTTCATTTAATTGTGAGAAGTGTGCTCGTTACCAATAATAACATTGTATTCCTTGTCAACAGTCAATCCATTTTGGAAACACTTTTAAACAGTTCTTCAATATTCAAATTGATTGAAATACATCCGTATTTGTCTTTGAATTATCAAACAGAATATCACAATATATACATGATATACATAACAATGTTAGTGTTGTTTGATTACTGAAAACTGCAGCTTCATCATCAATATTATTGAACATCTTATCATTTTGGCGGTCATTTTGAATATATGTTATAGCATTGTATACCTGGATATGTATATGTTATCAAATGATTTGATTTGTATACCTCAAACTGGTATGTAGACATGTAATAGGTGCATGACATGCTGTTTATAACAGCTCCATACAGTAAAGAATAGAACAGCACAAGAACATTTTGGCGGCCATTTTGACTGTTCTGACAATTGTGGAAGGCTATTGCATGACTATCTCCTGTATTTTCCATTTATTTGTGAGGGAATTTCCGAAAGCAATGTATGTGTGTTTCAACTTTATGAATGTCTGTATTTGTTCGTAACAGCACACACCTCGCAGAAAAATATTGTAAAACAACCTATTTCGGCAACCATTTTGAAATATATTGCCATTCACGGATGTAATTAAATGTAAGATGTATTCTAAATCATTTTACATTCAAATTGTGACATAATTATAGCAATTTACCCGGTTAATATTGATCAGACTGAAAGTTAACAGTCCTTAATAAAACAATATAATACTGTTCGACGGCCATCTTGTAAAATGGCCGCCATTTGTTCATCCAGCGACTTTTTGAGCGCAGACAACCAGGATTGATAGACAATAGACTACTGAATCCGAAAATCATACTCAACAAAAATCCCACGTGTGTGTGTGTGTGGGGGGGGGGGGGGGGGGGGGTGTTATTGCGGGCTCAAGGTCTAAAAGCAGATAGACCACAGACTGACAATTCATTATGGTTTGTGATTTTTGCGATTCAGTGAAACCTCATATGTGGCTGTGACTGGAGAAATGGGGCTTATGGGTTTTGCGAACAGTGTAGATCCAGATCAGACTCGGGATATGCGCTGTACGTCATTCCATCATTGAAATGCCTGTCAAGCAAGCAGTATATGTCATTATCACGACTGTGTTATTTGATCAGGATCTATCTACACTGATCACAATCCCATAAGCCCCATTTCCCCAGCCACAGCCACATACGGGGCTTCACTATCCTACATGCGACTGTGTACCTTCTGAACAACTGCGTTATTTCATGAAATACCTTTACAAAATCGAGAAAAAAAATCCATAAATGAAGTCAAACGTTGAAACAAATTTCAGAGTACATGCGTACTCTGAAATTTGTGTCAACTTCTGAAGTCATTTACGGAAACTAACTATCCCATTTTCTGTAACTATATTTCATGAAATATCGCAGATGTCCGTAGGTACAAAATCACATGGCGTGTCTCATATTTGTCTGTGTTCATGCGTAGTCTGGCCAGGGTCCGCCATTCTCACTGTACGATACACGTGCATACTGCCTCCAGGAAACAATTATTATCTCGTTATTTATTACTACGTTGTTTATTTATTATTACGTTGTCTATAAATAATAATAATTATTAAAATAGTAATTACCCACCTCTCACATTTGAAATATTCATATAACACATCAGTCATACAGATAAAGCAAAGTACAGGCGAATTGAGACCGAATTGCAAATAGCGCTGTTGTGATGACTTAGTGTGATATATTGAGGCTTATTGTGGAAGAGGAACCAATTATCAGGGTATGGGATCACATGGTCTATTGTTTTGTCTGGAGCAATGGCGGCGCATATGTGATCTCGGGTGACTCTTATTGTTCACAAAACAATAGACCACGTGATCCCATACCATGTGTTCTCTCCGCGGATTTTCATGACAAACTTAATGGATTTACGAACGGATTACGTATAGGTGTACATATATTGAATATCACATGTTAGGGAAAATTGCACGATTTCGATAGTTCAACTTCCGTAGCCGATTTAAGGATACATTTATTAATTATTATTATACTGAATTTATTACATTATCACATGAAATATATGCAGTCGTTAGTTCTATATGAAATAATGCATTTCGGGAAATATAAATGATTAATCCCTTAAAGTATACTTAGCTAGATAAGTATGCTTAGCAATTTTGGTGAAATCGGCTACTGATGTCAATATGCCGCCTGTTGTTCTTCGACGACTATTGCTCATGTGTGAAAAGACGCCGAATATCCATTTTGAATATTTTATTAACAGTATTACACAAGGTGTATGGTCACGTGGTACTAACAACAACAACAAGTACTGAAACTTCCAGAATCCATCCGTTTCAAAGTACGTATTCTTTTATATTGTCCTTATTACGTAACGGATTTTTATGAAATATGTCGCATCAAACGCGTCTTGTTAATCTGCATTTGGTGGTATCTGTACTTTGGCCCAAACTTCTATCGTTTTTGCGAAGAATCGAGTTCCGTGTCGGTAGACACGGAAATCGATTCTTTGCAAAAACGACATAAGTCTGTGCCGAACTCCCTGGACGACCAAATGCAGCTCATGAAGACTCGTTTGCTGCGCCATATTTCATAAAAATCCGTTTCATATTAAGGAAAATATCAAATAATACTTACTTTGGAGTGGGCAAGATTTCAACACTTTCAGCCACAGTTGTTGTTGTCATAGCCACGTGATCATGCACCTTGATTACGTGTAGCTTACATGTTGCACATCTTGAAGACATTTCAGTGGTGAAACAATAGGAGTTGAAGTCAACGCCAATTGTGTACCATTTAAAATGTCTTCAAAATGTTAGAAGTTCTTCTGGGATCAACAAAAGAAGCCGGTGTTACAGCATGAATAATTAATTTATTATAAATTGAGAATTTTCCATGTACATGAAGCATAGATGCTGGACACGTGATTTTAAATAAAACGTGATATTGACCTGAGAAAAGCATATTGAATAGTTACATTGACCTAGGGACGGAGTTTCCGATCATAAACGTGTAAATTCATAAGGACCGAACTGATTTGTGACGTATAAAACATTTCAGCCAATCACATTTCGTGTTTCAAACCACCAGCGTTCTTTCCAAGATGGCGACTGGACGATTGTAAAACATTTCGGAACTAGAGAAACAAAGCAATATTGCGATCGCGTACATTGAACATTTTCAATTTATAATAAAGCAATTATTGTCTTTGTTTTCGGTCGATACGTGACGCTTTTATTTGGTCGATAAAACCATGTACTGACCTCAAAAAAAGGCAATAATTGTATATGAATGTTTTAGTACCCGTAGAGCTAACATGTAGCACATTGTTTAATACATTTTAATGGTGAACAATATACGTTGTTTTAGATTTAAAATGTCTTCACAATGTTAGAACTTCTTCTGGGATCAACCGTACTGGTAACACTATATGTGGAAATACAACAGGCGGTTCTACAGGGCTTGTAGCTACAATAATTCGCCTCCGATATGTTATCTTCGGCTACAATTTGACCCATTCAAACAATGTGAGCAACCGAAGTGCATACCCAAACCTATTGCATGTATGTCAACATTTAGTAAGCTGTATATTTTATACCTTTAAACAAATAATCTTTAATGTAGAACTAGTAAATTTCCGAAAATAATAGAACTGTGAAATCATTTTCCCATGGAAGCCATCTTTTCTCTTGTTGTTGTTCAACATTCAACATAACGAAATAACGCTAACAGATTTACAAGATATATATGTAAATGTCAGATAAACACATTGACACGGTAAAATAACCAATGTATGCATGTGTACGTTCTTTATTAATATTTTATCAATACAGCTTGACAGTTTTATATTGCTAACATATCAAACACGCTGGATAACCGATTGCATAAATCACTCTTCCATGCGTTACATTAAAGAGATGGGGTTAAATTGCTATCCTCGTGAGAGGTATGGAGCGGGGTAGCAATTTTGTTTCTACAGGCCTAGTAGCAGACTAACAGTTATAAAGAATAGTAGGTTAGTGCCGTGAATGGGAACAAATATTCTGGCAAGGCTTAGGAAACGGGATGGGCGAGGCTCTTCCCATTCACGGCACTAACCTACTATTCTATTTATCCCGCCAACATTACAAATAGCTTTAAAATGCAAAACATAACCCCAGCCGCATCTCCAAATCGTATTGACAGGATATCAAAACTGTTTCACGGCACCGTGTTTCACGGCACATACGCACTGTGTTGACGGGATAAATACCAGTATTTTGTTCAGACGAGGCTAAGAAAAGCGGGAGTAATTCCGAGGCTTGGCGAACAATTCATTTCCGAGCTGAGCAGATAAGAACAAATAATTTCTATGATTTCGTGGTTTCTAAACATAATTGTGGGTGGTTGGTCGGGAGCATGCGAAGGGTAATTTAACGATCGGGGTTCATCCTTACCGGAATGCCGACTTACATGGTTTGGCCCTCATATACATTTTCGGCCTTCCGATAAAGGTAAAAAAAAGAAGTAATAAGATTAGTGCTGATCATATTACTTTTCGGGTTGGGGCTAAGTGACGCTGGTGTGGAATGTACCAGGCACCAGGTCATGATATTCTAATTTCAGGGCGGAATATATATTTTTTTGTAAATATTCAGTTCTGATTTTCGGAATTTCCCTCATGTTGGACATGTTGAATACGGGATAGTCCAATCCGTTGGCCTGGCTTTAATTGACCTTTGCTGTTGATAGGCCGTTAAACACCAATAATTAATCAATCAATCAATCTAAACATAATTAGGATTTGCTATCCATTTTACAATCCCACGCGTTATTCCCCTGTGGTTGCAGCCAGACACCAATTTCAAAACACTAGCTCGGTTTTATCATGAAACGTGTCTGCTATGAATAATGCAAGTGTAATGACGTTTATGTTGAAAGGAACATGGGCTTGACTACATTAGTTAACTTGTGTCATTATATTAACGTCACTCGTCACCATAATAGTGATGTAATTCGACCAATGAACAGTCAGTTTTCGAATTTGGATTGAACCTGGTGCATGGTATAGATAGGTGCGAGAAGTAACACTGCGAACTACTTCCGTATCGTCCGGGCGATACATAGCGAATACCAGGCTAGTGTCTTTTGATATCAAGTTTATCAGGCAAGGCTAGGAATCGCTTAGGAATTCCGAGGCTTGCCGAGGAATTCCTATCGTTTCCGAGCCGAGCCTGGTAAACTTGATATCAAAAGACATTAGCCTGATATTCTATTTATCAGGTAACCTTTTATGCTCGAAAATTACCACTGATGACGTCGTTATCTATGGACGTAACGCTGACTTGTTTACGTTGCGTCATTAAACTGACGTCATTCGGTAACGTCACGTGTAGACATCCGACCAATGGAACGTCAGTTTTCACTTTGTTGTAACCCGGATGTTTGTATCAGGTCAGTGCCTGATACAACAATATGTTATCAGTCAGTACGTATTGAATCAATACATGGCAGGTTACCTGATAAATGTATGTGGTAGGTATGATACAAATTGCCGGGCGGCGTCTATGACGATAGACAAATAAATAGCAACACACATCGTGTATCGGGCTTTGTAACAATGTACAAATACATGGCAATAAGTATCGTCTATGGGATTTACTGGACACTATGTCTGTACGTGCACGTCCGTGCCGACACGACTCCAACGGTCAGGCCTCTGTTCCACTGGTCAGTATCTGAGCCGACGGACAGACAAACAGTGGCCATCCTACGGGGGGTGGGGATCTACGAGTGTATGGACGTGTGCCGGGCCGAATTCCAGTGTACATATATCAAGTACCACCAAAATGCCGGACACCTGTGCTACCTGATCAACACCGCAAAGACCAATATGTGGTCGTTGGTCGGGGCAGAGTGATCAGCAGTACGGCCATATACTGGCAAAAATCCAACAGGACCCAGAGCAATCCGGTAAGGAATAACCCGGATTTTCTGTCTGTAACGTAATGCTTTAGTTTTCCGTAATGGCGGCGCCCATTTGTTGCGAGGTAAATCTATCTTTCATCAATACGACTGCGGTTTCTTCCTTTTAATGATGACCATGTTAACACTACGAGTCCGGCAATAGCAAGTTCAGTAGCATTACCTGTAGCCGATATCATCAAAATTGTCAAGCATACTTATCTAGCAAAGTGTACTTTCAGTGAGTAATAATTTATTTTTCCCGAATGCATTATTTCATAAAGAACTAACGACTGCATATAGCTGGTAATTAAAAGTATGCAGAATTATTATACTGCATTTATTATGTACATTATAACAGCCAAAATGGCTGTGATAATGTAATAAAGTCAGTATAATAAACATTAATAAATGTATCCTTAAATAGAAAATTTCTCCCTCAATGTGTACTTAGCAAGATAAGTATACTGTGCAATTTTGGTGAAATAGGCTACAGATTATGTCTGTAGTTAATCTGAAATTTATTTTGCATTTGCAAGCCGTAACATGTGTCTCCTGGATGTTCATGTACTATTGCTGAATTTGTTATTGTCGGACTCGTAGTGTTAAAGGTACATACCCACTCAGAAGGCACACAATGTTCTTTATAAGAATTAAATAAGTGTATGCTTGTGTTACTATTCCACCATTAAGAGTGCCCTCTATACAGATATAATCATTTAGTAATATTTATTTTACTGATAGTGACGCGCGGTGGTATCAGGCTATTTTCATATGCAAATGAGACATGGTATTTTTTAATTAGTTATACTAATTAAATGCGTAACCTGAAACAATAATAATTTCGACAGATTATAAAGTATGCTCATTGCGCATCAAAAAAATAAATACAGCGACTAATTAGTAATGTCCGTTAGCATTTTAAGGAAACACGGTTATCGCCCCTGATATCAGTGTGGATATTTACCTCTGATATAAAATGTATGATAATGCCAATCATTACGTGGGGAAATGGTGAATGAATGTTTGTTTTGATAGGAAATGTCTCTGATGATGTCTCTGATATAAGGAACATTTTGTGCCTACTGAGTGGGCATGCACATTTAACGGCTGGAACATCATTAAAATGAAGAAACCGCAGTCGTATTTATGACATATAAGATTTGCCTTAAAACTCTTAGGCGCCGCCATTACACAGACCCAACAAACACGTGATACAACACCGTGGCTAATTAAACAGACACTATGATCAAACAACAATCTGTTATTTTCCCTTAGTTTAAACAATAGTTATTGCATACAATACATAGGACATCACTTACCAGGGGCATCGGAACAGGTCCGGCAGGTCCGGCGAAAACCGGATCAATACTTTTGACATATTTGGAATTCATACATATATAAAAAACGGAATGTAAATATTTTTTCTGCGATTGTTCTCATTTCTCATCAGAAATGTACGTTGTTACCACTCAGATGAACCGTCTCGGCAATACAATACATAGGACATCACTTACCAGGGGCTGCCGGATAAATACCTTTGACATATTTGGAATTCATACATATATAAAAAATGGAAAGTAAATATTTTTTCTGCAATTTTTTTCATTTCTCATCAGAAGTGTACGTTGTTACCACTCAGTTGAACCGTCTCGGCGAGACGGTTCAACTGAGTGGTAACAACATACACGTTGGGTGGGTAAAGGGTGGGTAAAGGGTGGGTAAAGGGTCCACCCACTATATTCATTCGCCAGACCACTCTTATGATGCTTCCGGCGCCCCTGCTTAAATGTGGTATGTACATGGATTTGAAAACAAGCTAATAGCTTAGATGAGTCCATATGAGGCACGTCATGTGATTTTGTACCTTCGTACATCTGCATAATTTCATGAAATACGTTTACAAACTTTACAATATCTTCCGTAAATGGCGTCAAAAGTTGAGTACATGCGAAATATGTACTCTGAGATAGTTTTGTCAACTTTTGACTTTATTTATGACAAATATTGTAAATCTTGTAAACGTATTTAATGAAATTACGCAGATGCCCGAAGGTACAAAATCACATGGCGTGTCTCATATCAATATTAACGCTTCTTAGAAGGTGGAAAATAAAACCTTTCGTCTGTTGCTGTTTTATACTTTTTAAATGGTTCTAAAATGCTGCGGAACCTCGTTTTTGATAAGACAAATGGAGAATAAAAATAAACAGCAGACGAGAAAAGTTATTTCAACAATGTAAATGTGAAAAGGTATATGCACCTTCATACTACATGTGTATTATATATCATCCGGACAAAGATTTGGTATGTTATAGGTTAGAACACTCCAACTAGTTTTACTACATATATATAATTTAACCGAGTCCTATCCAATAAGGTCAGTCTCTCATACTTTCACTATTCGTATGGACGCTGTGAGACCTACTTGTAGATGACCTGCAGCCGGTCTGTACTGGTTCTGCATGAATTAAACAATAGGTTCACTTACTCCTAAGACAGAAAAATCCAACCTCGTCATATCCGCCGATATTGTTTACATTTATTGGCCACGGAAACTCTGTTAACACACGTCACCAACAGGTTCAGTGTTTTATTTTAATTGCTACAAATATGCCGAATACTTGTGTTAAAAGCACCCAAAAATGTTCCTCAAGTGACACTTCGTAGTAATGGATCAAGATTTGCAAGCAAACTGTGTTTCTAACCTCAATACACCCGCACTATTTTTTTATGCTGGACTACTTTGGCTTCCCTTGGCGCTTTCGCACCATTTAGTGTACTCACCTATATGTAATTTCAAACTACCGGTACCATCGTTTTCAATTGCATTCATATCCACATGTCAAATAACCATTATAATTATATAAGACATGTGTTGTTATTATTTTCATTTTCAGACACATTGTAGCAATTGCCAGAACACAAGCCATCATCTTGGTGAGACATTCTCTACTGTCTGTTTCACGAAACATGCCAGAATTTTACGGCCATTTAAACAATTCGAAAGCAATCTTTTTTTTGATAATATTAAATTTTATCAACATTTCAGAATGAGTCTTCTTTTTATTTCTTGAAATTTGGTCAAATATTGATTTTATTACGAAAAATTGATTTCTCTATGGGAATTTAACATACGGGAAAAGGAGGTGGAATTTCTGAAATTAGACAAATTTGCACATGGGGATTTAATATAGGGAACTTGTATTTTCGTAATAAAACATTGGACCAAATTTCACAAAATAAAAAGAAGACTCGTACTTAAATTTTGATTAAATTTTACATTATCATAACAAATATTGTTTTTGCATTGTTTAAATAGCCTTAAAATGTGGGCATCTTTCGTGAAACAGACAGTAGTAGTAGTAACGAACACATCTGTTTGCTCCCGGTTTAGATGCCACACCACTGTCTGCGCTAATCTTACAAATACTTGTCCATTGTTTTGTTTTGAAATATTTGAATAGTGTGCTCTAAATCAAGCAGACTGATTGGCTGAGCCTGAGCTAATCAGTCAATTGATTGCGAGTTGAGATTGCTAATAGATGTTCCAACATCATGGCACGTTTAACGCAGTCGGTTTTGCAGTGGTGGTCGTGGAGGAGTTATGACGTCATAACCCAGGACTTTACATCACCACACGTATAACTGTACGTGTACGTGTATTGATGATTCGGGACCGTTTCCGACCCGTATATGTGGCTGTGACTGGTGAAATATTGCTAGATGGCAATTGCCTGACCGCGATATAAAGGGTGCAGTGATCAGTTAATTGCAAATAAATGGGCAGACAGCAAAATGTGTTTGGCATTTATGAACAAGACACACTAGAAGTTTTTACATAAACAAAACTATGCTGCTCCATTAATGTGAAATATCTCGCTCGAGCCTCTTTACAATTATCAGATTCTGAGGTGAAATTTCCACTTTCATACCACGCCGTGCCACGTCACTTGCAGAACTAGTGACTGAAAGTTGCATATTTTCTAAATCATCATCCAGAGGCAAATGTACTGTCATGGTGCAAACCCATTTATATGGAACGCCATGACTGCCTTATGCCATGACTGTAATGCTCTTATATGGTTTCGTATTTATCTTACGTGGACTCGTCTTTATCTTATGTCAGCTCGTCCTTATCTTATGTCAGTTCGTCTTTGTATTGTGTCAGTTTGTCTTTATGTTGTGTGGATTCATCTTTATCTCATGTCAATTCGTTTTTATCTTATGTCAGTTCGTCTTTAACCTGTGTGGATTCTTGTTTATGTTATGTCAGTTAGTCTTTATCTTAAGTCAGTTCGTATTTATCTTGTGTGGATTCGACTTTATCTTATATCGCTGTATCTTTACTTTAGGCCAATTCGTCTTTATCTTATGTCAGTTCATCTTTATCTTATGTCAGTTCATCTTTATCGTATATCAGTTTGTATGTATCGTGTGCGGATTCGTCTATATTTTATGTCAGTTCGTCCTTATCTCGTTTAGATTAGTCTTTATCTTAAGTCAGTTCATCTTTATCGTATGTTAGTTCATCTATATCTTATGCAATATCGTCTTTATATTAGGTCCATTTGTCTTTAGCTTATGTCAACTCACTTTTTATTTTTAGCTGAACATTTTCAAACGTCTTCTCCTCGGTAACGATTAGGCCTATAGTCACAAAACTTCATGGTCATAGTCCTTAGGTAGGGTGATTACAAAATTGTTAAAATGACGTCATTACGTAATCCAAGATGGACGCCGTCTAAAAATAGCACAAATTCTTCAAAATTCTTCGTCTCAAGAACCGCCAACCGGATTTCGACAAAACTTGGTAGGAATGATCGATGTACAATGCTCTTTCAAAGTTGTTAAAATGGTGACCCTGGGGTCAAAAATGGGCGTGGCCCGTGGGGTCAAATTGGAGTAAAATTTTAGTTTTGACCGAATATGGTCATGTCATATATCAAATCGAAGATATCAACGAGGCGATCACTCTGGTGTATTTATTGTCGAAATTGGATGGCTATGTCATCCAAGATGGCCGCCGAAATGTCAAAAGGTCGTTGTTTTATCAGATATTTCAAAATTCTGCTTCACATGAATCGCTTGGCGCATGGTAGCCAAACTTAAAAGTTCTGGTCCATGGGTGAAGCCTTTTCAGATTTGATAAAATTTAGGAAATCGCTAATCCAAGATGGCCGCCGTCAAAAATAGCATAAATTCTTCAAAATTCCTCTTCTCATGAACCGCTTGCCGGATTTCGACGAAACTCGGTAGGAATGATCGATGGACAATGCTCTTTTAAATTTGTTAAAATGGTGACCCCGGGGTCAAAAATGGGCGTGGCCCGTGGGGTCAAATTGGGGTCAAATTTTATTTTTAACCAAATATGGTCATGCCTATATCAAATCGAAGGTATCAAAGAGGCGATCGCTCTGGTACATGTTTTGTCGAAATTGGATGGTCAAAATGTCGTTCTTTTAATAGAGATTTCAAAATTCTTCTTCACACGAACCGCTTGGCCCATGGTGGCAAAAGTTCACAGTTATGGTCCATGGGTGAAGCCTTTTCAGATTTGTTAAAATGGAGGTCGTCACTAATCCAAGATGACCGCCATCTAAAAATAGCACAATTTTTTTAAAACACATGAACTCAATGTCACATTCTCCTCTGGTGTTCATGGAGTCAGGTGAGCGAATTAGGGCCATCATGGCCCTCTTGTTTTATCCTATGATCGTATGTTGTTTCGTCTTAATGTGGGCTGCCGGGCTGAGAAATAGGACAGTATGGCGTTTACAATAATTGGCACTAATTGGATATATAATTCCTTTTGCAAACTCGCACAGAAAATGACTCGATTCTAATCGTCTTGCTGGTGTTATTAATGCTACTCCATTGATGGAATAACGAACAGCGTAGGCCCTGATAAGACTGTGCGGAGGCACATGCTGATCTGCGGCTACTCTGATCGCATGTGCCGTAATGTCCCTTTTTTCAGCCGGGGGAATATATTGTGTCCGGTTGACATTATCTTTTGTGGGTATATCTTAATCTTATGTGGGTTCGTATTTATCCCTAGTCCGGTGGGTTCTTATCTTATGTAGATGTGTATTTATCTTAGGTGCAGTTCTCTTTATGTTCTGTCATTTCGTCTTTATGTCGAACATTGTTAATATGGGGTTTATTTATTGGAGAGATATTTGTGTTGACACTGGCTCTTTCTTTCCCGCAACAACAACCATGTCGACACCCGTGTAAGATAAATAAGATAAATACGAACTGACATATGATAAGTACGAAGTGACATAATATAAAGGCGATTTGACATAAGATGATAAATACAAACTGACATAATGTAAGGGCGAACTGACATAAGATAAAGACTAAGCCACATAATATAATACTAAAGAAGAATCGACACAATATCAAGACGAGCATATATAATATAAGGACGGACCGGCATAAGATGATTCGACATAAGATAAAGACGAATTGACATAAGATAAAGGTGAATCCACATAAGATAAAGATGTATCCACATAAGATAAAGACGATTCCACATAAGATGAAGATGAATCCACAAAAATTAAAGATGAATCCACATAAGCAATATTAGTTCAGATTAGACAGTTCTGGCGTTCCATACATTCCCATCAATACGTTTACTTTGGAATAAATTATTGTTTGAAACTCCCCAAAAATATGTTGTTTTGATTATTTTTATGTTACAACATACCCTCAATTTCTATTTAATTTCTGATCAATGGGAACAGGTCAGATGACCCTGGAATGAGCATTCATCAATTAATACAATATAAAATGTGATTAAATACAAAATCAAGTAGAACATAATAATTAAACAATCAAACTGAATTTTAATCAGCAGAAAGTGTAATACATGTATTTATATGAATTTGAAGGCTGGATAGTAGTTTTGCGTTGCTCAAGTATTGACAAGTGAGTGGAAAATCAACTAAACAAGAAAATGCAATTAAGCTTATCCACAACGACATAAACCGACATTTTTCCAGACACAGCCACATGGTTAGATCGCTGTCAATTACAGGATGTGGACCGATCCCGAGCTTAGATAACGTTACCACTTTGGGGAACCAGATATATGTCGGGGCGACAGTGAAATACGTAGGATACTGCCGGAACAAGGCGAACTGGTCCGAGAGTATTGTATGCCAAAAGAACGGTTCATGGAGCACACGACGTGCGAACCCTTTCAAGTTAGTATGGGTGACAGAAATCACGTAGACAATACCAGACTCAATGTTTATGATCACGTGGTATATTTACTAACAACAACAACAAGCACTGAAACTTTCAGAATCCATCCGATTGAAAGTACGTATTCTTTTATATTGTCCTTAATATGCAACGGATTTTTATGAAATATGGCGCATCAAACGCGTCTTGTTAAGCTGCATTTGGTGGTCTCTGTATTTTCGCCCAAAGATTTTTGCGAAGAATCGATTGAATCAAATTCCCTGGACCACCAAATGCATCTCATGAAGACGCGTTTGCTGCGCCATATTTCGACAAAATCCGTTGCATATTAAGGAAAATGTCAAATAATACTTACTTTGGAGTGGGCGACGTTGTTGTTGTTGTAACCACGTGATCATGCACCTTGAGACTTATAATGTCAGACAATAATACAGAGCTCCAGACAGCGCTTATTTGTGTATTTAACGCACTTATCTTAGCAGAATACGCATTGAGTAGTGAAAATACTGTACTATAGTTGGAAATTCACTTAGTTGAGTTGCAAAAAGCAAACAGTGTTTGCTTGTTGCAGCTCAAATAAGTGAATTTGTTTTATTTGTTTATCATTTGTTCCCTATTTAATAAGGAAGAAAATCAATAAAATAAATACATTTGTAAAAGTAAAACACGCATTGAATTTGAAATCTGGGGCGTTAGATACAAAACGTATCTGGAGCTCTGATAATATAAAATGCATATGAATCGCGAGGTTCACCGTAGAATAGATAACGTTTCCAAACCGAGCCTGATAAGTTTGATATAAAAAATACCGTAGCCTTGCAACCAATTGATCAGGTAACGCTTTGTACTATGACAGTGATGATGACGCTGCCATATTACACTGATTTCATTTAATAATATCATGTGACGTTGTTAGATCAAGCGTGTTTGAAAATAATTCTGAATTCGCATTCAACGGGGTTAGTGTATCAGATTCAATTAAAGGTAGGCCCAATAGAGTCACCTCGGTTGTATGTGACATCTGTTTATCAGGTAACCTGCCCTGTATTGACCGAATACGTACTGACTGATAACATATTGTTGTATCAGGTGTTGATCTGATACAAACATGATCCGGGTTACAGCGAAGTGAAAACTGACGTTCCATTGGTCGGATGCACGTGGACGACGTCATCTGTGGTCACTCCCGAGCATAAAACGCTACCTGATAAATAGAATACCAGGCTATTGTCTTTTCATATCAAGTTTACCAGGCTCGGCTCGGAACCGGTAGGAATTCCTCGGCAAGCCTCGGAATTCCTACACGTTTCCTAGCCTTGTCTGATAAACTTGATATCAAAATACACTAACCTGGTATTCTCTATGTATCACATACACGGACGTTTCACTAAAATTCGTACGACTAAAATGTTCGTAAGTACAAATCTGAGATAGTCTGGAAATTTAATTTGGTGGATTTACATTTATTGAACATATGCAGCCTATGCGCAATAAATGTAAATCGAATAATTGTTAACAAGAAATGTTTTCAATGAGAAATTTACAGACAATCATAATTTTGCACTTACGAACATTTTAGTTGTACGAAGTTTGGTGAAACGGCCTTCTGGTTTTGGCGAAAGCCAGCTATGTCAGCTAGTTTTTCTTACCTTCACTGTATTTCGAATAATTGCGTTTGTATCGGTGTAAAAGATACGATCTATTGCTAGCTGGTGACCCTTAGAACATGTGTGACCAGTAGTCAATTTCATCAAAATTGCAAAGTATACTTATCTAGCAAAGTATACTTTGAGGGAGTAATCATTTATTTTTCCTGAAATGCATTATTTCATCTAAAACTAACGACTGCATATATTTAATGATTAAAAGTATGCACAATTAATATACTGAATTTGTTACATTATCACAGCCAAAATGGCTGTAATAATGTAATAAATTCAGTATAATAAAAAATAATAAATTTATCCTTAAATTAAAAATATCTCCCTCAAAGTATACTTTGCTAGATAAGTATTATTTGCCATGTTGGTGAAATAGGCTACAGAACCGAGCATGATCATGTGTATTATACACTAAGACTGGCACGCGGTAACAACTACATGTACTTACTATACTGCAGGACAAAACTGTCGTTAACGTTTTTGCTAAAAGGATCACGATTGTTTAAACCAATGGGGGAAAAATGTGACCTGTTCGATCCTGGCTGGACTGCACGGTTTACATGATATGACCGCAACTGAATGGGTCAGTAGAAGGATTGTGTATGTGTATGTAGGAGGGGGGGGGGGAGTGTTGTAAGTTCCTCGTGCACTTAGTCCCCTTCTTACACTGACCCCTTTAATATCTCTAGTCACATCTAGATACTGTGTGCACCCACTGTTTATTCCAGGTGTGAGTCGGATTAATAGCGTGTTGCCCGCCGAGGATGTCAGTTACTATGGAGACGGTACGTTATCTAGCTGGGTACATATGCAGTAACCGTCCGCCCAGGAATAAAGGCGGGATGGTAACACCGTTTCTTCTAAATCCGATATCCCATCTACACACAAATGGCCAAACTTATAAAAAGACACCTATGATTTCACCCAATAGTTCTTATATGCATGTTATTTATACTAACGAATATGGCTGACCGTCGATAAAAATAGAATCAAGAAGTCGCCGGTTTGTTTACAACTAAAGAGGCACATATACTACTATTATTGCATGTCCTGAATTAGTCTTAATATACAACATATGGAATTCATTTATATTCTGGACACGACTATCAATTTTTAATTAAATCCATCTAGTAGACATCAATACCGCCAACGACCGCTTGGAAGGCTGGCTATTTATGGAACGCAAAATCTACATAAACTCAAATAAATTATGCTAACTCTAAATAATTAGCATTAAATATTTGGAACTAGCTCCAAATCATTTGAAGAGCTCTCTCAATTATTTAGATCTAGCAATACTTATTTGAGTTTTGGATTGGGCGTTCCAGGAACGCCAAATATATATAAATTCAAATAATTAATGCATCTCAGATGTGCGCAGAAAGTGATGAAACTACTGTCTGTTCCACGTTTTGCTGCCGACGAACATTTGGCCATTAAACACATTAAATCTAAAAAATATTTAAAAGTAAGTACTTTTTCATCAATAACAAAAGTCACCCTCCCCAAAAAAGGTTTATTTGATGAAATTCCATCAAATATTTATTTTATTGCGAAAAAACGATTTCCTATGGGAATTTAACATGGGGAGTCAATTTCCAAAACTTTTCGTTTTTTAATCCTGAAGGAATTTGCATAATGGACGTGGCTAATTAGAATAAATTGTCACGATTGGTCACGATATTACGCGATCATCAGCGTCATTCATTTCTTCGACCAGCGTAACAGCAAGATGCTTTTATTTGATTGTCTCGCGGAGCTGTCGAAATTATTATCGCCACTGATGAAAGGATGTGTCGACGAGCCTCTCTACCGAGTGCATAGTCGACACAACACCTTCACCCTCGAAGTGAACTGGAGCTAATCGCCAACGCAGAACAGCGCTCCAGTTCCGGCTGACCTACTTCCTGCCAAGACGAAACAAAGGAACAATGCGTATTTCCTTCGAAGGCGGGAAAATAGGAGAAGACAAAGGCGAGCGGCGGCCATTGCGAAGCGGTCGGCCAGTAGGCCGAGGAGAAACCCTGCCATGGACTCCGAGCAACCAGGAAGGACTCCACTGATCCCTACGCCACGGAGGTCGTTTACAATGTAACTCTGCAGTGACGACACCGGGGACGGACAAATCGAGGATGTCCGGCAGCTCGGAAGAAATGGACACTTCTGCGGGGTCTTCACCTGCAGATCTGGAATCGTGCGAGAAACTGTATGGTGGGTTCATCCATTCGCTGGACTTCAACCACGACTGGTGTGAAGGGTCTAACATCTATCTGAGCCGAGCAAAGAACCAGAAAAAAACCGGACCACATCATCGCCACCTCTCAGATCCTCTTCACATCAGTGTATGGGTCTATTGCATACTGCTACATCACGGCAATGGGGTCAGAACTTCGACCAGACTACATACCGTACACCTGCTTCACGATGACATACGATGCGGCAATGGCTACAGAGGAATGGATAAGATCTGGCAGCGCCGTCAGGAGTGACCAGGAGATCACGCGGATGGATAACCACAACGCACGGCTCTACTGTCGGATGATGTGATTCAACTAGCTGGCTGCTTTACGTTAGGCGGTGTAAAACACATACATAGAGAGCGATCCCGATGCCCAATTCGAACCCGGGGCGCACGGTTCAGGGCGAACACTTAGGCGCATATGTCTGAACCCGTTCTAGGTCACGAATTGTGACAGTGTTGACCTACTTTAACGCGCACCTGCCAATTTTACTTTGGATATTTTATGACACCTTGAATTACTTCAAAAGTATTTTTCAAAAGTTTTTTTCAAAAGTTGGCCTTTTTCTTGGGTTCAATACCCCGGGTATGGAAGGTCTTAGATCCAATTCCCATCCTTAAATATAAGCAAACAAACAAGCAAACAAACGATATAACGCAACAATGTCACGAGTGGTCACGATACTACGTTACCGAGTAAACTTGAACTTGTCAGTAGAATACGCTCCTTATATAAAATAGAGTTCATAGTTTCTAGCTACAAAAGAGCCACATGCTGAGAAAATGTACCTTATGGAGTATGCGACCAGTGTAATCCCATTTCAGCCTGCGCATACGCACATTCTGATCAGGATCTGCACTGTTAGTCATTCCATCAATGAAACACCCACCGGGTTTCTAACAATCATCATGCGTCATTATCAGGCGACATGAGTGTGCTATTGAATCAGGAACTGTACTTGTCACAAATACTATAATGCCCATTTCTACAGTTACAGCCATACATGAGACAGGCCATGTGATCTTGTACCTAAGAAGTTCTTCGGTATCTCATGAATTTGTTTGCGACCTGCGTAGTCCTGTGCATCGCTATTCAGCCAATAACCCATAGTAGTATGTATATATACTGTTATTTTCTGATCCGTGACATAGTTGTATCTACTACATACATGAATGTAATATATTGGGCCACATCGAGCAGACAACACACATAGCGACACATAATTCATCCCTTTGTTTTCAGTTGGCAATCATCCATGCGCCCTGCAGACATGCATTGGACTAGATTCTAGTTATCGTTATGACACCATTAGTATAAAGGTTCATAATTATGTATCGGTTCATGACCGGCTAAAGGGGTTTTACGGCGTTTGTGGGCAGTTCTCAACAAATATCAGCTGGAATTTAAGAATAAAAAAAATTGTTTTCAATATATGCATCGGCCGGACTACCCGGACAAATGATCAAGTATGGGTCAGGGCTACATGCACATACTGACCTTACAATCACACGTATATTACAACATGTTCAGTATTACGTTATTAACGTTACATACACATGTATATATTATATTGCAGTATTAGAGCCAGACACATATCGGTAATTATAGAGTTATTCTCGTCTTAACATACAATTACATACATATTGCAATAGATCAGCCACATATTTACGTTGCAATTATATACATACATGTAATACCAACTATTCAATATTAGAAACATACACATATTGACGTTAACACACATGCAAATACAAACTGCCCAATATTGAGTCATTCATTATCTTCATCCTCTATGTATTCTTCGTCATCACCAGCATGTTCTTCAGCATCGTCTTCATTTTTATCATTATCCATATATTCTTCAAACGGGTGTTTATATTTCGTCAATGTCATTCTAATAGCTTGTCACAATCAATGTCATTGTCCATATAGTTTTCTATGTAAATATCCAGGTCTCAACTGTATTATGTATTGAATAACTCGTAGATCATCACCACGTAGCGTTTTGTTAGAATTCTCTTCAGCCTCTGTAACTGACATGCCTTCTTTTCGCATTTCTCTGCTTCTTCCGCCATTCTTCTTCGTTATTTTCCTTTTCCATTGCAGCTAAGGCAACAAACACTTCGTGTTCTTCATATTTTTTTTCGGAATAATTTACATCATCTTCCTCATCATATTTCGCTCGTTTATTGTGTACGTATTCCTCCTCTGTTACTTTGTTCTGGACACCAATTCTTCACATGGTTTTGAAGATAGTGAGTGTTTCCAAACACCACACTGCAATCATCACAAGACGTTATTTTGTATCCACAGTTGTAGTTGTCTTACGTTTCTTTCACAATGTCTTTGATGTCAGGAAACGTATCGTCGGATTGAGTCTTATCGGTGAAGGTTTCCGCTCGGTCAGAATATGTTTGTTCTGGTCGAAGGTTTTCAACGAATGAGCGTGCTCACAGTCGTTGCTCGGTTTTATATAGAATCTTTCACAGCGCAGATGCGATTATTCCTGCGGCGTGGTAGGTTTCCGATCTACAAATACGTGCCCGTGCAGACGGCTTGTAGTTTCCTTGAAATAACGCATGAAACGTTGCGCATTTCCTGAATATAGATACAGCTGTCGAGCGAGTGTTATAATTTTTTTTCTATCTATTGGGTTATTAAATAATACCAGATATTGACAGTTCCTCCGTTGTGTTGGAGATTTATTGAAGAAAATACTTTGGTTTATAGCAATCACTGACACGTGTATATGATGGCTTCAATATGTAAACAAGTCGTCAATGCGTCTTTTAATCCGTCAACACAGTGCGTATGTGCCGTGAAACACGGTGCCGTGAAACATTTTTGATGTCCTGTAAATACGACCTAATCACTGCGTATGAATATGTGCGGTGGCTGGGGTTAATTTTTTTAATTTTAAAGCCATTTGTAGGTGTTGACGGGATAAATAGAATAGTAGGTTAATGCCGTGAATGGGAAAAAATATCTGGCGCGGCACGGAAACGGGATGTGCTCGGTAGAGCCTCGCCCATCCCGTTTCCTAAGCCTTGCCAGATATGTGTTTCCCATTCACGGCACTAACGTACTATTCTCTATTTATCGTACATGTAAGAACTGCCCCTGTGGGCAGTTTCACTCAACTTGGTAGGATGAAAATAATACATTACGATTTTTTTAGAAATTTCTCAACTTAAAGGTACACACCCACTGTGTATTAGTTGTTTGATGTGCAATGATCATACTTTATAATCTGTCGAAAATATTAGAAATATATACCGAACATGTTGTGCCTACTGAGTGAGCATGTACTTTTAAAGGTACATGCCCACTCAGTAGGCACAAAATGTTCTTTATATCAGAGACATCATCTGAGACATTTTCTGGCAAAGTATTGATTGGCATTATTATGCATTTTATATCAGACGTAAATTTCCACACTGATATGAGGGGCGATAACCGTGTTTCCTTAAAATGTTAACGGATATTAGTATTTATTTTTTGTATTTATTTTTTGACGTGCAATGATCATTCTTTACAATCTGTCGAAAATATTATTTTTTCAATTTAATTAGCATAAATAATTACTATACATAACTAACATGCCTCATTTGCATATATGAAAATAGCCTGAAACCATTTAAATGTATAATAATGCCAATCAATACGTGGGATAATGGTGAATGAATGTTTATTTTGCCAGAAAATGTCTCAGATGATGTCTCTGATATAAAGAACAGTTTGTGCCTACTGAGTGGGCATGCACCTTTAAAGGTACATGCCCACTCAGTAGGTTATAATATAGGAAGACAGATAGTTTTGTATATCCAATAGATATGGCATTTTCTGGCAAAATTGACATTAATTCACCATTACCCCACGTGTTGATTGTCATTATTATACATTTTATATCAGACGTAAATTTCCACACTGATATCAGGGGGCGATAACCGTGTTTCCTTAAAATGTTAACGGACATTACTATTTATTCTCTGTATTTATTGTTTGTATAGCGGGCACTCGTAATTTTTAGAACTGATGGAATAGTGATACAATTATACACATATTTAATTCATATAAAGAACATTTTGTGCCTACTGAGTAGGCATGTACCTTTAAGACGTGCACCTTGATTACGTAAGCCACACGGTCAATGACCTCGTGGAGGATCGGTTCACGGCTGCATGTAGACAGTCACGGCATTCTACTGGGGGCCGTTTCACTAAACTGCCTAAGACTAAATGTTCGTAAGTGCAAATTTCGGATCTTCAGTAAATTGCAATGAATGGATTTACGTTTATTGAGCATAGGCTGCATGTGCAGCCTATGCTCAATAACTGTAAATCCAATAATTGTTTACAAGAAAACATTGTTAATGCGAAATTTACAGACTATCTTAATTTTGCACTTACGAACATTTTATTCGTACGAAGTTTAGTGTCTAATCAGGCATTCCGCGATAAGAACTTAATTGCGTCTGTGACAGAAGAAATTGGGCCTCAAGGACGTATGGCCAGTGTAGCTCCTGATCATATAGCACACTCAAGGTGCATGATCTCGTGGTTACAACAATTACAACTCCAAAGTAAGTATTATTTTATATTTTCCTTAATATGCAACGGATTTTGATGAAATATGGCGCAGCAAGCGCGTCTTCATGAGCTGCATTTGATGGTCCAGGGAGTTCGTCACAGACTTATGTCGTTTTTGCGAAGAATCGATATTTCCGTATCGATTAACAAGACGCGTTTGATGCGCCATATTTCATCAAAATCCGTTACGTAATAAGGACAATATAAAAGAATACGTACTTTGAATCAGATGGATTCTGGAAGTTTCAGTACTTGTTGTTGTTGTTAGTACCACGTGATCATACATTTTGACACTCCTGTAGCTAGAAACAAAATTGCTACCCCGCTCCATACATCTCGCGAGATACCATATCGGACTCCGAGGCGAATTATTGTAGCTATCCTGTAGCTTGATAACGACCTATATTGCTTGTTAGAAGCATGACGGGTGCTTCAGTGATGGAATGGCAAGCAGTGCAGATCCTGATCAGACTTTGCGGATGCACAGGCTGGTTGCAAAACACATACGTCCCATTCTCCAGTTACAGCCATGTATGCGACACGTCATGTGATTTTGTACTTTCGGACATATGCGTAATTTCATTAAATAAGTAAAATGTTGACAATTTTCACACTACATGCTATAAATCCTCATTTACTCTGCAGATTGTGTCAACTTTTGACGCCACTTACGGAAAATAGTGTAAATGTTGTAAACGTATTTCATGAAATTGCGCGGATGTCCGAAGGTACAAAATCACATGACGTGTCTCATATATTCTCTATTTCGATTGAGGATTCTGGTACAGTTGTGAGAAATCAAGATTGCGTAATGGACAGGTCAATGACCTCATTATTGGGGGATTGACAACAGGCTACATTGTTGTTGTGGTATTCTCCTATACCTCTCGCGAGGGTAGCAATTTAACCCCATCTCTTTAATGTAACACATGGAAGAGTGATTTTTGCAATTGGTTATCCGGCGTGTTTGATATGTTAGCGATATAAAACTGTCAAAGCTGTATCGATAAATTATTAATAAAGAAAATACACATGCAGAAATTGGTTATTTTACTGTGTCAATGTGTTTATCTGACATTTACATGACATGTATATCTTGTAAAATTGAAGGCTTCATTTCGTTACGTTGAATGTTGAACAGAAACAAGAGAAAATATGGCTTCCATGGGAAAATTGATTACCCTCCTATATTATTTTGGCAATTTACTAGTTCTACATCAACGATTATTTGCTTAAAGGTATACAATATACCGTTTACCAACTTTTGACCGACATGTAACAGGTTTGTGTATGCACTTCGGTTGCTTACAGTTTGTGAATGGGTCAAATTGTAGCCGTAGATTACATATAGGAGGCGAATTATTGTAGCTACTATCCGTTTGTCAGAAGCATGACAGCTGTTTCAGCACCCGAATGTACGGAGCCCCGCAGGGGACATGGATTTTTGTTTATTAATTTGTTCCCACGAAATAACAATTCGTTCCCTTAATTTAACAATTCGTTCCCTCGATAAACAATTCGTTCCCACGAATTAACAATTCGTTCCCTCGAATTAACAATTCGTTCCCACGAAATGACAATTCGTTACCTCAATTTAACAATTCGTTCCCTCGAATTAACAATTCGTTAACCACGATATAACAATTCGTTTCCACGAATTAACAATTCGTTCCCGTGGGAATCCCTACCGTTAATTTACGCCGTCGCGTTCTCCCGTCCAACCACTATAACACAAGTACGGATGCATATTCATCATTGTTCATGTATTTATATGAATTTACAGTGGAACCCCTCTAAATCAGACAATCGGGAAACTATGGGTGTTTAACTTTGATGTGTTTCACTGTTATGTATCTATGATTACAATGATTTTTCATGATTGCAACACACTAGAATGTGTCATAAAATGTCAACATGTCTGATTTACAGCTGAACATCTCCAAACCGGACACCCTGGTGGCTTCCTAGGGTGTCCGTTTTGGAGGGGTTCCATTGTACTTTACAAACTCATTAGGGTAACGGAGGTTACCGTATTTTGCCAACATCTACAGTCCGATACGTGTGATTATACCCGCTAACTATTTGGATCAGTGCAATTGTTACCTAAATATCAGGGGCCCGTTTCACTAAACTTCGTACGACTACAATGTTTAAAGTGAAAATTTAGGATCATCTGGAAATTTCAATTCATGGATTTACATTTATTGAGCATGGGCTGCATATGCGAACGAAGTTTATTATCGGTGAGCAGATCATGAAGTTTATTTGTACTTCGTTATCATCCATGCCGGTGACTTCTCCGATGTACCATTCGCCTTCATATTCTGCCACAACATATTCACCTTGCATAAAGATATCATTTCTTCATTCATTTCCGAAGTCATGTATTGGGTCCTGTTTAGCATCATTACTATGTTCGTGTTGAGTTTTATCAATTTGTTTTTAAGGTCATATATTTCTCAACCAGAACGTCCTTGTTGTATGTACAACCGTCATAATGTCCAGTTTTTCAGCCATGAACCCAATTAATGTTCGCATCATATTCAAAATAAGTCTCACCAGTGGCTGCACTGTTAGCCTTATGCACACTAATGTGCAGGTTGATCTCTTATGTTATGGCAGAAATGCGTTTAGCGTCATCCCCTGCCCGTATAAGTTAAATTCTGAAAAACGGTTCCATATTATTATTTACAGTGCAAAAGACTACCATAAATCGAACTATGAGATTTGTACTTATAAACAAGTGTGACCTAAACGATACTTATGATTTATTTAACTTCCGTTACTAAAAGTCAGAATGTTGATAGCATATAAACAATATTCAAATGGGTACACGCAACTGTTTTTCCATATATAGTCAACAATAGTCCTTCGTTGGCTTAATAACGGTTGTTGACACCAGTTATCATCTAACGGAATCGCTCAATTGCTAGTGAATGTTGACCAGTAAAATGTATTAACTTCCGTTACCAAAAAATAAAAAAAGTTGCGTTTAGTTGAATAATACAAGAAAATGAATAGTATCAAGCTTACACATCACAGATATTATAGTGATATGATGTCAATGCGAACAGTATTTCACATTTATGTTGGATCCTAAAATTATTTTTCAAGTTTTCAAAAAATGTCTTAACTTCCGCTACCGCGGTCGAAATTAGCCACATCTTCACCGTTTTAGATTTTATAAACATAATATGCAAACTATATAGTATGAGGTATGGTGCTTTATTCGTAATCAGTGAGCATTAACTCATATTAATGGGGGTTCGGACAACAGATGTGATTATGTTACCGAAGATTAACAATAAAATATGTAACTATTTTGATGTAGATTTTAATTCATCAAGATCTGTACAGTGCCATAAAGGTTACGGTGTATATTTTCACCCGGGCTGAAATTGCTGCCGATTAAAACATTTGTGCATCCACAAGTATGTGCGTGTTAGTGACGGAAGTTACTTAATTCACATTAGAGGAGTAACTATCAAACTTTTCATGAAAAATTTCATTATATAGAGTCATAGCATGAAACTGCATTAGTTCAAATGACAGAATTGTCCATCTTAGGTTTAGTTTAAATAAGAACACAGTAACGGAAGTTAAAACGTGTTTTGTCCTTTCCCAGCTGAAGGCCGTTAACTGCATATACCACGAGTGTTACTAAGAATACATAACTTTAGAATGTCTCTATAAATAAATGAAATCTATGTCAACAAAATAATTATCATATTTCAAAAGTTGTGTATACATATACATATTTTATATATGTGTACATGTTGGTAACGGATGTTAATATGAATTGTTCAACATTGCTGTAATCGTCAGAATTTATATAAAACGATATAATATAAATATGTTTCATATATTTATATTAAATTTAAATATGTAATATTCTAATAAGTACATTCAGAGCTACTTAGCGATGATCTCCAGGCTAATTGTATCGTACATACACCCATGTCTGCGACACATACAAGGAGGGAAAACAGGGGTTTTGGTCATGCAAAATCACATATTTTAATAATGAAGTATTCGAAAACGGATACTCCTGTGTTTCTTACATGCATGCCTAACTGGCCGAATACACTTGGTGATGTTACAAGCACGTGATCTAAGAATTATGTTCGTGTGACACGAAAAACATGAAAATGTACATAAAACCGTGGAATGACTGCATTACTCCACATATTGAGTGGCATTATTATACATTTCATATCAGAAGTAAATGGCCAGACCGATATCAGGGGCGATAACCGTGTGTTCTTAAAACGTTAACGGACATACTATTTATTCTCCGTATTTATTTTTCAATGTGCAATGATCATACTTTATAATCTGTCCAGAATATTATTTGTTGTGAGGTGATGCATTTAATTAATATAAATAATTAAACAATATTATGCTTCATTGGTATGTCGCCGCCGTGGGACTCGATGCATACTGTTATGTTTGCGAACCATGCAGGACGACATCTTGGCAGGAACGACAACTCTTTATTCAACAAGTGTATGTCCACACACGGACACAGAATTACGTGACAATATACCGGAATACATGACATCCCCCTCCTTTTAAAGAATAACAAACCAAAGAAGGTTTGACTGATGATCTGATCAATGCTCGATACCAATTATCATGAATAATTGTTAATGGACATGAACAGATGTTTGGAAATCAAATTCACACAATTAAATCAAAATATTGAGCCGTTGTTGTTCCCCCACCCCTTGTTCAACGGCATGTCGTCCGCAAAACAATTCCAAATGCGCCCGATGATACAATAAAGTATACGAATATAAGTACTATAAGATTTAATCACCCGGTGCGCATTTGAATTGTTTGGATAACATGGTTTAGAAGGTGGGTGAGGTGTTACATGTACGTATAGAACAATAATTGACCACCCAAGACACGCTAGAAACACGGGTGGTCGCCGCGGGACTAAACATACACAGAGCCGATATCGCTTGGTAGGCATTATCGTCAGAGATAGATGATAATGGAACCTATAAAACTATACCATAGAGTATTTTATAATTCTACGAAACTGAATGTTAGCTCCGGTTGATTTTGAGATCTTGGAAAATGGCGCATGCTATGCTGTCTCGCCGGTACGGTTTCGCGTCAGAATTTAAGGTATTTTTCGGGCATTTGTAGCGAAAATTTGAGGTGGTTATGACCCTGCTTTGGAATCATTTTCAGGAAATGGTGTGGTGTTGCAAGTGATAGAACTAGTCATAGCAAAGCATATGTGCCTCATATTTTTATGAAAACAATTCCAACAAATTCAGTCGTGTTGAAATTTATGGCCAAAAATAGGTGGGTGGGGTAACTTTGTAAAAAATTAAATATACACATCTGGTGTGGTTACTGCATTTTTGGTGTGACGCTCGATTTTTATTTCAGTTGCGAGTATTTCTAAAAATTTGCCGCAAGAGCCTCCTTAAATGATTGTGAGAGGCGGTGATTTTTATAAGTCGCCCGCCGCCGTCAGAAAAGCAGTACATTTTGGCTATTTTCAACCGTCCCGTGATGCCTAAACACACACAGCCGATCTCCCTTGGTATTTTTATGTGGGTGGTACTGGTACTGGGGTGTCTTCTTTTTAAAAACTAAGTTTAAATAAAAAATACCCTATGGAGGGTACCAGAGCTCCAGTTAAGGTGTGTAATTTGCAGGTAAATTTCTTATTTCTCCATCAAAAATGGCAAGTTGGGAGTGCTTCAAAATCATCTCAATGAGACGATTCTAAAGGACTCCCAACTTGCAATTTTTGGTGAAGAAATAAGAAAATTTCACCACAAATTGAACAAATTACGCACCTTAACTGGAGCTCTGCGGTACCCCCTATAATTAAAATGTTGATCATGTTGATTGAGCCGTCCTGTTCAACGGCATGTCGCCGCGGGACTAAACATACACTGAGCCGATATCGCTTGGTAGACATTATCGCCAGAGATAGATGATAATGGAACCTATAAAACTAAGGATACATAGACTGCATGAGTATCAGGTTTAGAGAGGTTCTACAATAGCAGTTACGAGTTTAGTTGTGAAGGTAACTCTTGCAAACTACTCCCGTACCGTCCGTAGCTAGCTACGGTCGGTACGGGAGTAATTGCAAGATTTACCGTTCGCAACTATTACGAGTTATAACAAATGTCTTCATATTCCGGGACAACCCTTGTATATGGTCCATTTTATAGCATACCCGCATTGCCTATCAAACACTTGTTGCTATGCTTCCATGGACGATTTCCGATCAATTCCAGCCTATAACACGCGATTCTGTTCACGGTGTACGATTACATATAATGGGAACATGCATGTTTTATATCGGACACGCCATGTGATTTTGTATCTAACAAAGATGTGCGATTATTCATGAAAAACGTATTTAGCATTGCTCTGAACTTTTCGTTAACTTTCGACGCCATTTACGGAAACTATCGCAAATTTTGTAAATTATAATTTTCATGAGATATCGCACATCTTCTTAGGTACAACATTACGAGGCTTGTCGTATTATTATTATTATTTGCCACTATTTTTGAAAAAGGTACAAGTGGCTATTGACAAAAAAAACGCATATGTTTTTATTCCAGCGATAGCGAAGAATTATACAACCAACATCCACATTTGAGATCTTACAGCTTTTATGCAAATTAGCATATATTGGTCGCAGCACATATTTTGCGGATTGAACTTTCTAAAAACTAGATCGCCTTTTCATTTTTCATTTTGAGTTGAGTATCACATAGCTACAATAATTTGCCTCCGATATGTTATCTACGGCTACAATTTGACCCATTCAAAAAATGTGAGCAACATAATTGCATACCCAAACCTGTTGCATGTAGGTCAAAATTTAGTAAACTGTATATTGTATACCTTTAAACAAATAATCTTTGATGTAGAACTAGTAAGTTGCCAAAAATAATAGAGCAGGGAAATCATTTTCCCACGAAAGCCATCTTTTCTCTAGTTGTTGTTCAACATTCAATATAACGAAATGAAGCTTTCAAACTTACAAGATATACATGATATACATGTAAATGTCAGATACACACATTGACACGGTACACTAACCAATTTCTGCATGTGTGTGTTCTTTATTAATAATTTATTAATACAGATTTGACAGTTTTATATCGCTAATATATCAAACACGCCGGATAACCGATTGCAAACATCACTCTTCCATGAGTTACATTAAAGAGATGGTGTTAAATTGCTACCCTCGCGAGAGGTAATGGAGCGGGGTAGCAATTCTATCACACTGTTGTCATTCTGTAACGCCATGTGATGTACATGTAATTCGACCAATGATACAATATACGTGAATGACGGCAGATAGAACACTGACTGACATTATGGTCTGTGAATTGTGCGATCATTGAAGCCCCGTATGTGGCTGTAACTGGGGAAATTGGGCTTATGGGTTTTGCGAACAGTGTAGATCCAGATCAGACTGTGCATCCGCACAGTCTGATCAGGATCTGCGCTGTTCGCCGTTCCATCATTGAAATGCCTGTCATGCTTCAAACAAGAAGTATAGATCATTATCACGATTGTGTTATTTGATCAGGATCTATACTGATCACAATCCTATAAGCCCCATTTCTCCACATTTCACAGCCATATATGAGACACGCCATGCGACTTTGTACCTTCTGAAAACTGCGCTATTTCACGAAATATATTTACAAAATCTAACAAATTTTCCATAAATGAAGTCAAAAGTTGAAACAAATTTCAGAGTACATGCGTACTCTGAAATTTGTGTCAACTTCTGAAGTCATTTACGGAAACTAACTATCCCATTTTCTGTAACTATATTTCATGAAATAGCGTAGATGTCCGTAGGTAAAAAATCACATGGCGTGTCTCGTATGTATCTGTGTATACGATTTGTCTGGCCAGGATCCGCCATTCTCACTGTACGATATATGTGCTTACTGTCGTTAGGAAACATAATTATTTTATCCCGTCAACACAGTGCGTATGTCCGTGAAACACGATGCTGTGAAACATTTTTGATATCCAGTCAATACTGGTTTTGCATTTTACAGCCATTTGTAGGTGTTGCCGGGATAAATAATAGAATAGTAGGTTTGTGCCGTGAATGGGAAAAATATTTGGCGCGGCACGGAAACGGGGTGTGCTCGGCAGAGCCTCGCCCATCCCGTTTCCTAAGCCTTGCCAGATATTTTTTCCCATTCACGGCACTAACCTACTATTCTCTATATCTCAAACGTTGTCTATAAATAAAATTAATTATTAAAATAGTAATTACCCACCTTCGTATCTCACATTTGTACTTGGATAAAATATCCATATAGCTCGCCAGTCGCATAGACAAGCATATTACAGGCGAGTATAGACCGAATTGTAAATATCGCGCGTCGGGTGACTTAGTGTGACGTATTTAGACTTAGTGTGACTTAGTGAGGCTTATTGTGGAAGAGGAACCCATTATCAGGGTATGGGATCACGTGGTCTATTGTTTTGTCTGAGTAATGGCGGCACCTATGCGGTCTCGGTTAAATCTTATGTTTCATCAATACGACTGCGGTTTCTTCCTTTTAATGAAGACCATGTTCCAGCCGTTAACACTACTAGTCCGCCAATACCAAATTTAGCAGTATTTCTTAGTATGCAGTTAGTCTGAACATTCTGCAGATAAATTTGAACCGGACCAAGTTTAAACAACGTTCGTCTGGAATTGGCGCACTCGTAATGGAAGAAACCGCAGTCGTATTGATAAAAAAATAAGATTTACCTGATACATCATGGGCGCCACCATTACTCCAGACAAAACAATAGACCACGTGATCCCATACCCTGAGTATACGGACTTCAAGTTCTCTCCATTGTATGCGGGTTTTCATAACACACTGAATGGATTTACGAACGGATTACGTATATATGTGTACATAAACTGAATATCACATATTAGGGGAAATTGCACGATTGGGATAGTTCAACACCTAAACATAATGTCAAAATGCCGCCTATTGTTCTTAGATGACTCATGTGTGAAAATACGTCGGTGTTGCAGCACGAATATCCATTTTAAATATGTTATTAACAGTATGACATGTAGCTTACAAGTTGCACATCTTGAAGATATTTTAAATGGTACACAATAGGCGTTGAAGTCAACGCCTATTGTGTACCATTTAAAATATCTTCAAAATGTTATAAGTTCTTCTGGGATCAACAAAAGCAGTCGGTGTTACGGCATGAATAATCATTTTATTATAAATTGAGAAATTTCCATGTACGTGATTGGCTAGATGCTGGACACGTGATTTTAAATAAAAAGTGATATTGACCTGAGAAAAGCATATTGACTAGTTATATTGACCTAGGGGCGGAGCTTCCGATCATAAACATGCAAATTTCCACGGACCGAACTGATTCGTGACGTATAAAACATTTCAACCAATCACATTTCGTGTTTCAAACCACCATCCAAGATGGCGACTGGACGATTTTAAAACATTTCGGAACTAGAAAAACAAAGCAATATTAACATCGCGTACATTGAACATTTTCAACTTATAATAAAGCAATTATTGTCTTTCTTGTCGGTCAATGCGTGGTTTTATCGACACTATGAAAGAGATATCGACTTCATCCGAGGTCGATATCGCTTTTATATGGTCGATAAAACCATGTACTGACCTCACAAAACGGCAATAATTGTATATGAATGTTTTAGTACTCGTAGAGCTAACATGTAGCACATTTTTTAATGCATTTTAATGGTGAACAATAGGCGTTTTTTACGATTTAACCCTTTCAACCCTAAGGAACTGGAATGGACTGTGATATGCTAATGTTACGACCAATCCAATGGTCACAAAATAATTTTCAGACTATTCCATTTATAAAAAGGGGGTATTTGTTGTTCTCAAAAATATGAAAATTACTTTCAAACAGTGCAGATCCTGATGAGACGGCTCGTTACGAGCCGGCTCATCTGGATCTGCACTGTTTGCATAAACCGCTATAGCGTGCTTTCGGGTTCAAAGGGTTAGAATGTCTTCAAAATGTATAACTTCTTCTGGGATCAACCGTACTGGTAACACTATCTGTGGAAATACAATAGGCGGTTATACAAGGCTAGTAGCAGACTATCAGCTATACCAGTATTTTGTTCAGGCGAGGCTAAGAAAAGCGGGAGTAATTCCGATGCTTGGCTCGAGCATGATAAGAAATTTTAATTTCTATGATTTCGTGTAATCTTTCCGCAATAATACAATTAATATGTTCAACAATTCTGCAAAAACCAGGAACCCACTTTTCCACATTTAGAAAAAGTGGGTTCCTGGTTTTTGCAGAATTGTTTAACATGATTTCGTGGTTTCTAAACATAATTGTGGGTGGTAGATCGGGAGCATGCGACTGATAATTTAACGATCGGGGTTCATCCTTACCGGAATGCCGACTTACATGGTTTGGCCCTCATGTACATTTTCGACCTTCTGCTACTTGAGAGTTAAAAAACGTAATAAGATTAGTGCTGATCATATTACTTTTGGGGTTGGAGCTAAGTGACGCTGGTGTGGAATGTACATTGGCACCAGTGCGAAATATATATTTTTTTGTAAATATTCAGTTCTGATTTTCGGAATTTCCCTCATGTTGGACATGTTGAATACGGGATAGTCCAACCCGTTGGTCTGGCCTTAATTGACCTTTGCTGTTGATAGGCCGTTAAACACCAATAATCAATCGATCAATCTAAAGATAATTAAGATTTGTTATCCATTTTATCATCCCTATCACGCGTTATTCCCCTGTGGTTGCAGGTGACACCAATATCAAAACACTAGCCCGGTTTTATCATGAAACGTGTCTGCTATGAATAATGCAAGTGTAATGACGTTTATGTTGAAAGGAACATGGGCTTGTCTACATTAGTTCAACTTGTGTCATTGTATTAACGTCACTTGTCACCATAATAGTCATGTCATTCGACCAATGAACAGTCAGTTTTCGAATTTGGATTGAACCTGGTGCATGGTACATATACCTGCGCCAATGCCTGCTATAGTTGCGAGAAGTAACAATGCGGACTACTTCCGTATCGTCCGGGCAGATACATAGCGAATACCAGGCTAGTGTCTTTTGATATCAAGTTTATCCGGCAAGGCTAGGAAACACGTAGGAATTCCGAGGCTTGCCGAGGAATTCCTATCGTTTCCGAGCCGAGCCTGGTAAACTTGATATCAAAAGACACTAGCATGATATTCTATTTATCAGGTAACCTTTTATGCTCGAAAATGACTACAGATGACGTTGTTATCTATGGACAGAGCGCGGACTTGTTTACGTTGCGTCATTACAATGACGTCATTCGGAAACGTCACGTGTAGTCATCCGACCAATGGAACGTCAGTTTTCACTTCGTTGTAACCCGGATGTTTGTATCAGGTCAGTGCAATATACATCACTATGTTATCAGTCAATACGTATTCAATCAATACAGGGCAGGTTACCTTCTGAATGTATGTGGTAGGTATGATACAAATTGCCGGACGGCGTCAATGACAATAGACAAATAAATGGCAACACATATCGCGTATGGGGCTTTGTATCAATGTACAAATAAATGGAAACAAATATCGTATATGGGCTTAGTAACAATGCACAAATAAATGGCAACATATATCGTGTATGGGCTTTGTAGCAATGCACAAATACATAGCAACATACATCGTGTATATGGCTTTGTAGCAATGGACAAATAAATGAAAACAAATATCTTGTATGGGGCTTTGTATCAATGGACAAATAAATGGCAACACACATCACGTATGGGGCTTTGTAACAATGGACAAATAAATGGTAACAAATATCGTGTATGGGGCTTTGTAACAATGAACAAATAAATGACAGCAAATATCATGTATCGGGCTTTGTAACAATGGACAAATACATGGCAATAAGTATCGTATATGGGATTTACTGGACACTATGTCTGTACGTGCACGTCCGTGCCGACACGACTCCATCGGTCAGGCCTCTGTTCCACTGGTCAGTATCTGAGCCGACGGACAAACAAACAGTGGCCATCCTACGGGGGGTGGGGATCTACGAGTGTATGGACGTGTGTTGGGACAGTAGCCGGTGTACGTATATCAGATACCACCAACATGCCGGACACCTGTGCCACCTGATCCACGCCGTAGTGACCAATGCTTGGTCAGCGGTCGGGGCAGGAGTGATCGGTACGGCCATATACTCGTACAAATCCGACTGGACCCTGAGCACTCTGGTAAGGAATAACCCGTAGGTAAGGACGTGATGGAAGTATGAAAATGGCGTAGTGTCTAAGTTTATCGTATCCATGATAACACGGTGTGGTATCACGTGGTCCATTATTTGGGTTTTCCGTAATGGCGGCGCCCATTAGTTGCGAGGTAAATCTATCTTTCATCAATACGATTGCGGTTTATTCCTTTTAATGATGACCATGTTAACACTACGAGTCCGGCAATATCACGTTCAGTAGCATTACCTGTAGCCGATATCATCAAAATTATAAGATAAGTATACTTTGCAATTTTGGTGAAATAGGCTACATATTATGTCTGTAGTTAATCTGAAATTTATTTTGAATTTGCAAGCCGTAACATGTGTCTCCTGGATGTTTATGTTATTTGTTATTGTCGGACTCGTAGTGTTAAAGGTACATACCCACTCAGTAGGCACAAAATGTTCTTTGTAAGAATTAAATAAGTGTATACTTGTGTTACTATTCCACCATTACGAGTGGCTTCTATACAGATATAATAATTTAGTAATATTTATTTTACTGATAGTGACGCGCGGTGGTATCAGGCTATTTTCATATGCAAATGAGGCATGCTATTTTTTAATTATTTATACTAATTAAATACGTTACCTGAAACAATAATAATTTAGACAGATTATAAAGTATGATCATTGCACATCAAAAGATAAATACAGAGAATAATTAGTAATGTCCGTTAACATTTTAAGGAAAGAGAAACACGTAATCGCCCCTGATATCAGTGTGGATATTTACCTCTGATATAAAATGTATACTAATGCCAATCATTATGAGGGGAAATGGTGAATGAATGTTTATTTTGCTAGGAAATGTCTCTGATAATGTCTCTGATATAAAGAACATGTTGTGCCTACTGAGTGGGCATGTACCTTTAACGGCTGGAACAGCATTACAAGGAAGAAACTGCAGTCGTATTCATGAAATATAAGATTTGCCTCAAAACTCTTAGGCGCCGCCATTACACAGACCCAACAAACACGTGATACCACACCGTGGACAATTAAACAGACACTATGATTAAACAATATGGTTTACAATCTTTTATTTTCCCTTAGTTTAAACAATATTTATTGCATACAATACATAGGACATCACTTACCAGGGGCTGCCGGATAAATACCTTTGACATATTTGGAATTCATACATATATAAAAAATGGAAAGTAAATATTTTTTCTGCAATTTTTTTCATTTCTCATCAGAAGTGTACGTTGTTACTACTCAGTTGAACCGTCTCCGCGAGACGGTTCAACTGAGTGGTAACAACATACTCGTTGGGTGGGTAGCGGGTCCACCCACTAGATTCATTCGCCAGACCAATCTTATGATGCTTCCGGCGCCCCTGCTTACATGTGATATGTAAATGAATATGAGGCACGTCATGTGATTTTGTACCTTCGGACATCTGCATAATTTCATTAAATACGTTTACAAACTTTACAACATCTTCCGTAAATGGCGTCAAAAGTTGACACAATTTTCAGAGTATGTACTTTGAGAATTTTGTCAACTTTTTACTTTATTTATGAAAAATATTGTAAATTTTGTAAACGTATTTAATGAAATTACGCAGATGCCCGAAGGTACAAAATCACATGGCGTGTCTCATATTAATATTAACGCTTCTTGGAAGGTGGGAAATAAAACCTTTCGTCTGTTGCTGTTTTTGTTTTTTTTAAATGGTTCTAAAATGCTGCGGAACCTCGTTTTTGATAAGACAAATGGAGAATAAAAATAAACAGCAGACGAGAAAAGTTATTTCAACATTGTAAATGTGAAAAGGTATATGCACCTTCATACTACATGTGTATTATATATCATCCGGATAAAGGTTTGGTGTGTTATAGGTTAGAACACACCAACTAGTTTTACTATATATATATACTTTAACCGAATCCCATCCAATAAGGTCAGTCTCTCATACTTTCACTATTCGTATGGACGCTGTGATACCTACTTGTAGATGACCTACAGCCGGTCTGTACTGGTTCTGCATGACTTAAGCAATATGTTCACTTACTCCTAAGACAGAAAAATCCAACCTTGTCATGTTCCCAGATATTGTTTACATTTATTGGCCACGGAAACTCTGTTAACATCACGTCACCAACAGGTTCAGTGTTTTCTTTTAATTGCTACAAATATGCCGAATACTTGTGTTAAAAGCACCCAAAAATGTTCCTCAAGTGACATTTCGTAGTAATGGATCAAGATTTGCAAGTTTACTGTTTTTATAACCTCAAAACACCATCACTATTTTTTATACTGGACTAATTTGACCTCCCTTTTGCGCTTTCACACCAATTAGTGTACTCTAACCTATATGTAATTTCAAACTACCGGTACCATCGTTTTCAATTACATTCATATCCACGTGTGAAATAACCATTATAATTATGTAAGACATGTGTTGTTATTATTTTCATTTTCAGACACAGTGTAACAATTGCCAGAACCCAAGCCACCGTCTTGGTGAGACATTCTCTACTGTCTGTTTCACGAAACCTGCCAGAATGTTACGGCCATTTAAACAATTCAAAAGCAATCTTTTTTTAATATTAAATTGTATCAACATTTCAGAATGAGCCTTCTTTTTATTTCTTGACATTTTGTCAAATATTGATTTTATTACGAAAAATTGATTTCTCTATGGGAATTTAACATGTGGGAAAAGGAGGTGGAGGAGGTGGAGGAGCTGGAGGAGCTGTGGTTGGAGACAAAAAACGGGGAAAAATAGCTTGGAAATGATCTAACTAAGCAAACTAAAGTTATATTTTGAAAATCGGTCTACTATTTCTGAAATTAGACAAATTTCCACATGGTGATTTAACATAGGGAACTTGTATTTTCGTAATAAGATCAATATTGGACCAAATTTCACAAAATAAAAAGAAGACTCATACTTAAATTTTGATAAAATTTAACATTATGATAAAAAATATTGTTTTTGCATTGTTTATATAGCCGTAAAATTTGGGCAGCTTTCGTGAAACAGACAGTAGTAGTAGTAACGAACACATCAGTTTGCTCCCGGTTTAGATGCCACACCACTGTCTGCGCTAATCTTACAAATATTTGTCCATTGTTTTGTTTCGAAATATTTTAATAATGTGCTCTAAATGAAGCCGACTGATTGGTGGAGCCTGAGCTGTGCTACAGCTCAGACTCAGTCAATCAAACTGATTGATTGCGAATTGAGATTGCTAATAGATGTTCCGACATCATGGCACGTTTAACGCAGTCGGTTTTGCAGTGGTGGTCCTGGAGGAGTTATGACGTCATAACCCAGGACTTCACATCACCACACGTATAACTGTACGTGTATTGATGATTCGGGCCGTTTCCGACCCGTATATGTGGCTGTTGCTAGATGGCAATTGCCTGACCGCGATATATAGGGTGCAGTGACCAGTTAATTGCAAATAAATGGGCAGACAGCAAAATGTGTTTATGAACAAGACACACTAGAAGTTTTTACATAAACACAAATATGCTGCTTCATTTATGCTCCTTACCTATGCAGGAATGTGACATATCTCGGTGCAGTCTCTTTAAAATTATCAGATTTCAGATTGAAATTTCCACTTTCATACCACGCCGTGCCACGTCACTTGCAGAACTAGTGACTGAAAGTTGCATATTTTCTAAATCATCATCCAGAGGCAAATGTACTGTCATGGTGTAAACCCATTCCTATGGAACGCCATGACTGCCTTAACTAAAGACATGTAATGCTCTTATATGGTTTCGTATTTATCTTACGTGGACTGGTCTCTATCTTAAGTCAGTTCGTCCTTATCTTATGTCAGTTCGTCTTTGTCTCGTGTCAGTTTGTCTTTATCTTGTGTAGATTCATCTTTAGCTCATGTCAGTTCGTTTTTATCTTATGTCAGTTCGTCTTTAACCTGTGTGGATTCGTGTTTATGTTATGTCAGTTCGTCTTTATCTTATGTCAGTTCGTATTTATCTTGTGTGGATTCGACTTTATCTTATATCATTGTATCTTTACATTAGGCCAATTCGTCTTTATCTTATGTCAGTTCATCTTTATCTTATCTTTATCTTATGTCAGTTCATCTTTATCTTATGTAAGTTCATCTTTATCGTATATCAGTTTGTATTTATCGTGTGCGGATTCGTCTATATATTATGTCAGTTCGTCCTTATCTCGTGTAGATTAGTCTTTATCTTAAGTCAGTTCATCTTTATCGTATGTCAGTTCATCTATATCTTATGCAATATCGTCTTTATATTAGGTCAATTTGTCTTTAGCTTACGTCAACTCACCTTTCATTTGGTTATCTTATGATCGTATGTTGGTTCGTCTTTATATGCGCTGCCGGGCTGAGAAATGGGACAGTATGGCGTTTACAATAATTGGCACTAATTGGATATATAATTCCTTTTGCAAACTCACACAGAAAATGACTCGATTCTAATCGTCTTGCTGGTGTTATTAATGCTACTCCATTGATGGAATAACGAACAGCGTAGGCCCTGATAAGACTGTGCGGAGGCACAGGCTGATATGCGGCTACTCTGATCGCATATGCCGTAATGTCCCTTTTGTCAGCCGGGGGAATATATTGTGTCGGGTTGACATAATCTGTTGTGGGTATATCTTAATCTTATGTGGGTTCGTATTTATCCCTCGTACTGGTCGGTTCTTATCTTATGTAGATGTGTATTTATTTTAAGTGCAGTTATCTTTATGTTCTGTCATTTCGTCTTTATGTCGAACATTGTTAATATGGGGTTTATTTATTGGAGAGATATTTGTGTTGAAACTGGCTATTTCTTTCCCGCAACAACAACCATGTCGACACCCGTGTAAGATAAATAAAATAAATACGAACTGACATAAGATAAGTACGAAGTGACATAAGATAAATGCGATTTGACATAAGATAAATACAAACTCACGTAATGTAAGGGCCAACTGACATAAGATAAGTACGAAGCGACATAATATAAAGGCGATTTGACATTTGGATAAATACAAACTGATATAGTGTAAGGGCGAACTGACATAAGATAAAGACTAAGCCACATAATATAATGCTGAAGAAGATTCGACACAATATCAAGACGAGCATATATAATATAAGGACGGACCGGCATAAGATGAATCGACATACGATAAAGACGAATTGACATAAGATAAAGGTGAATCCACATAAGATAAAGATGAATCCACATAAGATAAAGACGATTCCACATAAGATGAAGATGAATCCACATAAATTAAAGATGAATCCACATAAGATAGCAATATTAGTTCAGTTAAGACAGTTCTGGCGTTCCATACATTCCTATCCTATGTCACAACATACCCTCAATTTCTATTTAATTTCTGATTAATGGGAACAGGTCAGATGACCCTGGAATGAGCATTCATCAATTAATACAATATAAAATCTGATTAAAATACAAAATCAAGTAGAACATAATAATTAAACAATCAAACTGAATTTTAATCAGCAGAAAGTGTAATACATGTATTTATATGAATTTGAAGGCTGGATAGTAGTTTTGCATTGCTCAAGTATTAACAAGTGAGTGGAAAATCAACTAAACAAGAACATGCAATTAAGCTTATCCACAACGACATAAGCCGACATTTTTCCAGACACAGCCACAGGGTTAGATCGCTGTCAATTACAGGATGTGGACCGATCCCGAGCTTAGATGACTTCATCACTTTGGGGAACCAGATGTATGTCGGGGCGACAGTGAAATACGTGAGATACTGCCGGTTCGAGCCGAACTGGTCCGAGAGTATTGTATGCCAAGAAAACGGTGACTGGACCACACTACTTACGGACCCAGTCACTTGTAAGTTAGTATGGGTGACATAAATCACGTAGACAATACCAGACTCAAGGTGTATGATCACGTGGTACTAACAACAACAACAAGTACTGAAACTTCCAGAATCCATCCGATTGAAAGTACGTATTCTTTTATATTGTCCTTATTACGTAACAAATTTTGATGAAATATGGCGCATCAAACGAGTCTTGTTAAGCTGCATTTGGTGGTCTTTGTATTTTCGCCCAAACTTCTGTCGTTTTTGCGAAGAATCGATTTCCGTGTCTCCGACACGGAAATCGAATCTTTGCAAAAACGACATAAGTCTGTGCCAAACTCCTTGGACCACCAAATGCATCTCATGAAGACGAGTTTGCTGGGCCATATTTCATCAAAATCCGTTGCATATTAAGGAAAATGTAAAATAATACTTAATTTGGAGTGGGCAACGTTGTTGTTGTTGTAACCACGTGGTCATGCACCTTGAGACTTATAATGTCAGACAATAATACAGAGTTCCAGATAGCGCTTATTTGTGTATTTAACGCACTTATCTTAGCAGAATACGCATTGATTATCAAAAGTGGGAGTACAAAATACTCACAGCAATGTGAAAATACGCATTGATTTACAAATTGACTAGTGAAAAACAGTGATTGTTTGTTGCAGCTCAAATAAGTGAATTTCTAAATTTGTTTTATTTGTTTATCATTTGTTCCCTATTTAATAAGGAAGAAAATCAATAAAATAAATACATTTTTAAAGTAAAACACGCATTGAATTTGAAATCTGGGGCGTTAGATACAAAACGTATCTGGAGCTCTGATAATATAAAATGCATATGAATCGCGAGGTTCACCGTGGAATAGATAACGTTTCCAAACCGAGCCTGATAAGTTTGATATAAAAATACCGTAGCCTTGCAACCAATTGATCAGGTAATGCTTTGTACTATGACAGTGATGATGACGCTGCCATATTACACTGATGTCATTTAATAATATAATATGACGTTGTTAGATCAAGCGTGAATGAAAATAATTCTGACTTATATGAATTCGTCTTCCAACATGAATGTTGCGTACATGGTATGGCATGTTATGGCATGTTATTGTGATACATTATATTACTATTATAAACCAATTTTGTGTGCAATTTATGAAAACAACATATACAAGCATCAGTATTTAACAATATATATGAAGAGAGGGAGAAAATAAATGCAGGGGTAGAAGTAAGGTGGTGGGGGTGGGGGTGGGGGTATAATTATATGAGTAGGGTTGTCCCGTTACACATGCTCGCACTGCCCCGACCGATCCAATGCGACATCCGAACCACTGTCACCAGTTAGTTGTCTGATATGTGAAAGAGAAAACGTTTTGACACCAATATGTATGTCTGAACCGCGGCAAATACTTCTTCATTAATACCTACAGGAAGCAAGGGATTACCATTCAACAAGAGAGATGTAGTGATGTTACCAAAGCATCTGCTAACGACGTCGACCATTTGTTGTCTGATCAAATCAAATATCGGACATTTCATGAGAAAATGCTCATTGTCTTCGACTTCGCCACATGTACAGAGTGGACAACCTACAATGTGTTTCGTGAATAAGTGCTGATGCAAACCGCTAGACATCGTGCGTAGCCGTGTGTGATAAATTTGCCAAAGTTTGTTGCCAAAGAAGAAGTATGGCATTAGTTTGACAAGATCGGTGTCTATGTACTTCTTGAAGGCTTCAAGAGAAGTGATATTACGAGCATCAAGTGGGAGAAGATTCATTCACTGATAGCAGAAGGTAGGAAGGATTCCTTATAGAGAGTTGAATGAAACTGGATCGTTTGCACATTGTCAGCATTACGCAGATTATAACTGGGGTTATCACCAACTACATCATGAACAGGACCAGTCAGATAATCAGGAGATAGTTGATTGTACATCTTATAGAAGGTAACAAGTTTATGTTTGCGCCGCCTGGATGCTAAATTATGCCAGCCAGTTTCCTTATAGAGGGCATCGAGCGAGACAAGCTTGGTGGCACCTATAACGATTCTGGCGCTTCTAGTTGGATTTTCTCAAGTTTTTCTTTCTCCCACAGAGTGCAGTTGTCCCAGTCGACATCCGCATACTCAAGAACAGGCCGAATAAAGATGAAGTACATCAATTCCAGAGACTTCCTATCTAGATAGAATTTGTGTTTACGAAGAAGATTGATCCGCTTGATCGCTTTAGAGCCAATGTAGTCTCTGTGTGTTTGCAAATTTCCAGCTTTAGAAAAGTGTATGCCCAAGTCTTTGTGCTCAGTTACCTCTTTAATAGGGACGTGATTCATATAAAGCCTGGATGATTGCATGGGTTTCGTTTACGAGTTAATATGAGAGTTTCAGTTTTATCGGGATTACAATTGACAAGCCAAGATTGTGCCCAAGAATGAATTTTGCCTATATCGTGAGTATGTTGGCCGCCGTTTGAGGATTGTCCACTATGATGTAAAGGCTTGTATCATCGGCAAAAAGTCTTACAGTTGCACCAAGATCATCTACAATATCATTTTGGTTCCGAAATCTGGCGAGATAGCTTGAAAATGATGTAATTAAGAAAACAAAAGTTAGATTTTGAAAATCGGTCCACAAATAAAAAAAATATTTAAAAAATAAATATTTTTAGCCCCGATGTTAAATTCCCCTAGGAAAATCGTTTTTTTTCGCAATAAAATCAATAATTGATGGGATTTCATCAAATAATTTTTTTTGGGGAGGGTGACTTTTTTGTTATTGATAAAAAAGTACTTACTTTTAAATAGTTTTTAGATTTAATGTGTTTAATAGCCAAATGTTTGTCGGCAACAAAACGTGGGACAGACAGTAGTCCTCTTCTTCCACTGACCCCTTTACTATCTCTAGTCACATCTAGATACTGTGTGCACCCACTGTTTATTTCAGGTGAGTGTCAGATTACTAGCGTGTTGCCCGCCGAGGACGTCAGTTAGTACATGTAGCTGGGTATATGCACTAACCGTCCGCCCAGGAATAAAGGCGGGATAGTAACACCGTTTCTTCCAATAATCCATCTACTCACAAATGGCCAAACTTATAAAAATACACCTATGATTTCATCCAATATTTCTTATATGCATATTATTTATACTAATGAATATGGCTGACCGTCGATAAAAATATAATCAAGATGTCGCCGGTTTGTTTACAACTGAAGAGGCACATATACTACTATTCTGTATTGCATGTACTGAATTAGTCATAGTACCGGTATACAACATATGGGAATTATTGACCTTGAGCCAGCAATAACCTCCCTCTCCCCTCCCCCCCCCCCCCATGTGGGATGTGTAAACAAGTCGTCAATGCGAGGGTCTTTGCTACAAGCTGTCATAAAATCATCCAAAATAACCATATGTTTGACCTTCGGGTCAAAAGAAAGAGTCTCATTCCTGATGTTTGGGTATTCCTTGGATAAATTCAAACTGGAACAAGACTGTTGTTTTAATGACGTCATATGTCGCCAAAGTTACACCCATTCTACTAATATTTATTTATGTATAATTGGTCTAGCGTCGAAATGATTCTAACATCAGATTTACATTTTGGATAGTGGGTGGTGGTCGGGCGAATGAGACGGCGTAAATTAACGGTATGGGTTCCTCCTTATAGGAATCACGATTTGCCTGGTTTGGCCCTCAGGTACGTTTCCAATGTTTCGTTGTAGTTCGGGATAAAGGTTATCTGCTTATATTTCGCGGTGTCAAGGGTAACGGGGATGACGTCTATCAAGCCTGGATTGACGGCTCTGGCGTCAGTACAGACGTCAGATGCGGTTACATTAACTCCACATGCTGCGACAATCATTACCGAAATAAAATAGTTGATGAGTGGGAAAGACAAGGAATCCAAACGGTAAGTCGCACGCATACACACACGCCTGCGTTAATCTTACCCAGATTATCAACGTTTCTGAACACCTATTGACAATACCAACTCGCAGTCAATCACTGTGTCTGTCTGAGCCTGAGCTCAAGCGTTAGTAACGCGCTAGAACTATAATGGGATAGACGGCACTTAATAGATGAATCGCCAATAAGGATCGCAAAACCATTCATATTTGCGATTCAAACATTATCTAAACTTGTGATGGGTTTCTACGGAGCCCCGCAGGGTACGTAGATCTCTTTGATTTATTAATTCTTTCCCACGATATAACAATTCGTTCCTTTAATTTTTTAACAATTCGTTCCTACGAATTAACAATTCGTTTCCATAAATTAACAATTAGTTCCCTCAATTTAGCAATTCGTTCCCACGAAATAACAATTCGTTCCAACGGAACGAATTGTTAATTCGTGGGAACGAATTGTTATATCGTTGAAAGAATTGTTAATTCGCGGGAACGAATTGTTATATTCGTGGGAACGAATTAATAAAAAAAACAGTTCGTATCCCCTTTGGGGCTCTATAGGTGTCAGTGTTAAATGACGAGTAACGCGTTTTTAGAAATACAAATGTATGTATTTTATACAATTATATTTCATACATTCTAAGCGTTAGCAACGACTTGTGTGACATGTAAACGTACATGCCCACTCAGTAGGTTATACTATAGGGAGTCAGATAGTTTTGTATATTCTGTAGATATGACATTTTCTGGCAAATTAAACATTCATTCACCATTATCCCACGTATTGGATGGCATTATTATACATTATATATCAGACGTAGATTTCCACATTGATATCAGGGGCGATAACCGTGTTTCCTTAAAATGTTAACGAACACATTATTACTATTTATTATCTGTATTTACTTTTTGATGTGCAATAATCATACTTTATAATCGATTGAAAATATTATTTTTTCAGGCGACATTTTTGCATGTAAAAATAGCCCGATACCACCGCGAGGCACTATCAGTAAAATAAATATTACTGAGTGGGCATGTACCTTAACCCTTAGAAACTGGGACACGTATACTGTCGTCTGCTGTCGATTTATAGTTTGTCTTATTTCTCAATAAAAGTATGCTTTGAAAACACTTTAGAATCTATTCCATTGGAAAGGATTCTAAAGTGTTATCAACACATGGGTTGGATGAGAAAAATGGAAAATAAAAATTAAACTGCAGACGACAAAATTTAATTCAGCATTGTAAGGGTTAATGGATGATAGTCCTGTGTCTGTTTTTGCCAGGTGAGATTCTCATTTTACAAAGAAGGAGAGGAAGTGGCCTTTGTGGTGTTTGACGGCGCCGGAAGTACGCCGGTAGACTGGTTCTCCAACCCCAATATCCTCGACTCCACGTGGCCCAATCTGAAAGTCAACAGTCAAGCTAACTTCACCATGGACAGGTATATCACCAGTTGCCAATTTCACAAAAATTGCTAAGTACACTTATCCAAGGTGTATAATCACGTGGTTACAACAACAACAACAAGTGCTGAAACTTCCAGAAGGCCTCCGATTTAAAGTACGTATTTCTGTATTGTTTCCTTATTATGTAACGGATTTTGATGAAATATGGCGCATCAAACGCGTCTTGTTAAGCTGCATTTGGTCTCGGTACTTCTTTCGTTTTTGAGAAGAATCGATTTCCGTGTCTACTTACACGGAAATCGATTCTTCGCAAAAACGACATAAGTATGTGCCGAACTCCCGGGACCACCAAATTCAGCTCATGAAGATGCGAATTTCCCAGATTGACACAAATGTGGAATAGCAAAACACAGACGATAAGAGCCACCCGGCACGGCCGGATCCGGAAATAACTAATGTAGACCCCTAGGGGTGCGCAGGGGGTGGACCATCTATCCTATTATGGAACTGACTATAAATGTTCAAGTTCCGAATTATGTGAAATTTTATGTGAGCACGATATAACTTTCTTGTTAGAATCGTGGTCAGGTAGTGAGTCGAACTAAAAGGTTATAAAGGGTACATTTCGACATGAAAGGGCTTAGTGGTGGTATTATGAATATGTTAAAAACTCTATTAGGAAAGGTGTTAAAATTATTAGATCGCATCACGACACAATAGTATGGCTAAAATTAGACAAGGTGTATTTTTCGCTTGAGAGCGATGTGTATTTATGCGGGGCATATATATGGGGGGAATGATTCACCAGCATACAATACTGTAAATGTGGACTTATTTCAGTTCTGCAGGATGATGTAAACCATTTTGAGCAGCTAGGTTGTGTATTAGTTGCAGGTGACTTTAATGGCCGTGTCGGTACAAAACCAGATTTTATCCCGTCAACACAGTGCGTATGTGCCGTGAAACACGGTGCCGTGAAACATTTTTGATATCCAGTCAATACAATTTTTGCATTTTACAGCCATTTGAAGGTGTTGACGGGATAAATAGAATAGTAGGTTAGTGCCGTGAATGGGAAAAAATATCTGGCGCGGCAGAGCCTCGCCCATCCCGTTTCCTGAGCCTTGCCAGATATTTTTTCCCATTCACGGCACTAACCTACTATTCTCAATCTATTTTCCTTATTTCTGAACCAAAGTATATGTTGTGACCACTCATTTGAACCGTCTCGGCGAGACGGTTCAAATGAGTGGTCACAACATATACTTCTGATGAGAAATAAAGAAATTATTGAGCCTTGCCGGATATTTTTTCCCATTCACGGCACTGACCTACTATTCTCTATATATTGTACATGATTTGCGTAACCGAATAACAGACTGTGTATACTATGATCCTGGTATATGTTTGCCGAGGGTATCCATGGACAAATCTAGCAATACCCAAGGCAGTAAATTATTGGACGTGTGTAAAACTACGGGTTATCGGTTAGCAAATGGTAGGCTGGGTTCCGATAAAGACAATGGTCATTATAAAGTTGTGAGTAAAAATGGTTTGAGTGTAATTGATTACTTATTGCTGAAACATGAACATTTCCATAGGGTGTCTGACTTTAGAGTTTGTTACTTCAGTGAATTGTCAGACCATGCTGGTTTACACTTTTCTCTGCATGCTTGTGAACGATTTGTAGAAATGTCTCAGGGGCGTTGCCAGCTTTTCAGAAGGATTACATGATATACTGGATAATGTCGACAGGCATGCTAGGGAAAGTGTAAATGTAGCTGTGTCAAGTTTTGTTTCTGTAATTCGGGATGTAGCAGATCCTTTATCATGTGTATGCATAAGAAAAGTGACTTCCGGTAAACCTGGTATATTTAGAGGGTTTAATGCAAATACAATAAGTACATGGTTTGACAATGATTGTGTAACAACTAAGCGAGATTATGTACAGGCATGCAACGCATTTAAAACAGATAAAATCATACAACGCAGACGGAGCTTGTGCCATGAAAAGACACTATACAAAAATACAGTTAAACGTAAAAGACTCGCACATGAACACAAAAATACAAAAACTATTGAAAGTCTCAGAAGCAAAAAACCAAAAGACTTCTGGAAAATGTTTTCAAAGCCTGCAAGTAAACAGGACATTAATATACGTGACTTCTTTGAGTACTTCAAGAGCCTATCCGACGAAATATTTACAGTGGAAAATGCGGAAGTGGAACATTTTGATGAAATACATGATATCAGTGACAGCGCAATTTTGTAGGAGTAAAATATTCCTATATCTGAAGCGGAAGTATTAAGGGCCATCAAGACTTTAAATGTTGGGAAATCATGTGCATGAGATTTTATATCAAATTAATATTTCCATAACGCGGGGGATATTCTAGTAGTTGTTTAATGTGTTGCTAGATTCGGGATGTTTTCCGGAGGAATGGACGGCTGGAATAATAGTTCCACTCTTCAAGAAAGGGGTTGAAAATGACGTACAAAACTACAGAGGAATTACGCTTGTGAGTTGCTTCTCGAAACTACTTACTGTTGTGTTAAATACAAGACTAAATACTTGGTGTAAAAAGAATAGTGCTATTTCAACGGTGGATGCGATATATGCTCTTCGATGTGTTATCAAAACATATTTAGCCCAAAATAACAAACTATTTTGTGCTTTCATTGACTTGGAAAAGGCCTTCGATTCTGTTTACAGGAATGCTCTGTGGTTCAAACTTTACAAATTAGGAATAAATGGCAAAATCCTAAGTATGATTCGGGCAAGTTACACTCATGTAAAGTCATGTGTTATGCATTGTGACGCACATTCGGAACTTTTTGACATATCACTCGGCCTCGGACAAGGGGAGATAATGTCCCCATTGCTATTTTCATTATTTTTTGAGGACTTGGAGCTATATTTAGTACACAATGGACGCAACTGTCTTACTTTACATGATATCACATTTGTTGTATTACTATATGCAGACGATATGGTCATACTTGGTGAAACTCGCGAGGATCTGCAACACAGTCTTGACAATTTATAAATGTACTGCCAAACATGGGGCCTTGAAGTAAATGTCCAAAAAGCAAGGATAATGGTTTTCCGTAAACGTGGTAGATTAAAGCCGGATGACGTGCTAGAGTACAACGGGATACAGCTGAATATCGTTAGTGACTTTACTTACTTATGTGCAGTGTTTAATTACAATGGATCATTTGAACAAACATTAGCTGGCAAAGGGCTAAAAGCCATGGGTGTGTTACTACAAAACATTAAAAAAACATGACCTTAAACCGAAAACAACGTGTCAACTGTTTGATGCGTTTGTGTCATCGACGATAAACTATGCCTGTGAAGTATGGGGTGTTACCTGCTTACTAAGTCGAAGGAATTGGAAAGGATACATCTGAAGTTTTGTAAAGCTATTCTGGTTGTAAAATTGTCCACTAGCAACGCGGCAGTGTACGGTGAACTTAGGCATTATCCGTTATACATTAATCGCTATGTACGTGTTATTAAATATTGGTTTAAACTAATAGAAACTGAAAATGATGTGTATATCATGACGTATTGTGGTAAGACGAGAAACTGTTTAGTTTAAGTCAAATAATTCTTCTTCTTCTTCTTCCTATCACTGGACGGGGAGCACCCTCTGTTATTATTGATAGATAAGATGTCATATCAACAACGTGATAACGGGATAGCTAAGTCGTGTTAACACATTATTAACGTTATACGTCGTCCATAATTATCGCGTCAAGACAACTTGCTATTTGATATTTGTCAAATTGGTTTGAAAGCCATTTGTGTATACGGCCGTGTAGTAGCGGGCACGTAACCCTGCAAAACTTGTCATAGGAATTTTGATTGGATTCAGGGCTTCAGATAAGGAATTTGTAATTGAATATTGTCACTCCACATTCCTGAAGAAATTGGGTTTTTAAAATTTTTAATTGGCTAAAATAAAATCACACTACTGTTTACAAATCACAAACAGCAAGTATTGAAAGGTTTGCTTCGAAAGGAAAACATATATTGGCATTTCATTTTCATTTCATCCGTTTATTGTTTTCTGCAGCATCATAAGCTACCACAACTTTTGCATTGCTTTTTGATACTCGCTACTTCTGATTTCAATTGGGTTTTTAAGCAAATACGCAGCTTATCTGGAGCTCTGGGATTGCCAACGTATTTCAGTGACGGCGACGTGTTGCAATTTTTCGTCCGCCACCAGTACGTGCATCGTTGCCAGGGAACTGGGTACATGTTGGCTCTGCTCGGGCCTCACAGTTGTCCATACGGCCCCAGGGACGCCTACCCACAATTCCTGTACTCCACGACGACGTCGTCGGTTGTCATGAGCAACGGCAATAGTAAGTAAGATTAAGTCCCGCGTTGAGAGGACATTGGGGTAATTCGCAGCCTCAAATATTCGATATTAAAATTAATACTAAGTCATTTTCACAAACTGTTGTTGTTTCTTGTTTTAGCATAGATTTTTATGCAGGAACAAATTAATATAATCAAAGTCAGGGGGCCGTTTCACTAAACTTCGTACGACTAAAATGAACATAAGTGCAAATTTAGGATGGTCTGCAAATTTCAATTGATGCTCAATATATACAAATCCAATAATTGCTTACAAGAAAACATTCTTAATGTGAAATGTACAGTCTATCATAATTTTGCACTTACGAACATTTTAGTCAAACGAGGTTTAGTGAAACGGGCGCCTGGTTCGTATTCTATTAATAATGATGCCATTTAGATGACCGTGTCATTGACGTGACTATGATGACTATGTCAGTGACATGACTATTCCATTGACATGACTATGCCAGCGACATGACTATGCCATTGACATGACTATGTCATATAAATGAGTATGCCATTGGCATGACTATGTCAGTGACCTGACTATGCCATTGACATGACTATGTCAGTGACCTGACTGTGCCATTGACATGACTATGCCATTGACATGAATATACCATTGAAATGACTATACCATTGATATGACTATGTCACTGACATGATTATACCAGAGACATGACAATACCATTGATATGAATATTCCATTGAAATGACTATGTCAGTGACATGACTGTGCAAGTGGCATGATTATGAAATTAACATGACTATGTCAGTGGCATGACTTTGCCAATGAGATGAATATACCATTTATATGACTTTGCCATTTACGTAACTAAGTCATTGATATGACTGTGACATTAACATGACTATGACATTAACATCACTATGCCATTGACCTAACTGTATCATTAATAGTACTATGCCATTGACCTGACTATGACAATGACATGAATATATATTTGCCATGCCTCCTGTGGCATTGACATGATCATGCTACTGACACGACTATGCCTATGACATTAGTATGCATTTACCTGGCTATTTCATTGACATGACTGTGTCATTGATAGGATTGGGTCACTGACATGACTGATCAATTGACATGAATATACCATTGCCTGTACCGTTTGACATGACTGTACCATTGACATGACTGTACTAATGACATGACTGTACCACTGACATGACTGTACCAATGATATGACTGTTCCATTGACATACCATTGACAGGACTGTACCATTGACATGACTGTACAGTTGACATGACTGTACCATTGACAGGACTGTATCATTGACATGGCTGTACCATTGACATGGCTGTACCATTGACATGACTGACTGTACCATTGACAGGAGTGTACCATTCACATGACTGTACCATTGACAGGACTGTACCATTGACAAGACTGTACCATTGACATGACTATACCAATGATATGATTGTACCGTTGACAGGAAGGTACCATTGACAAGACTGTACCATTGACATGGCGGTAACATTGACATGACTGACTGTACCATTGACATGACTGACTCTACCATTTACAGGAGTGTACCATTGACATGACTGTACCATTGACATGACTATACCAATGATATGATGGTACCGTTGGCAGGACTGTACCATTGACAAGACTGTACCATTGTACCTTTGACAAGACTGTACCATTGACAGGAGGAATGTACCATTGACAAAACTGTACCATTGACAAGACTGTATCATTGACATGACTATACCAATGATATGATGGTACCGTTGACAGGACAGTATCATTGACAAGACTCTACCATTGACATGGCTGTACCATTGACATGATTGCATCATTGACAGGAATGTACCATTGACAAGACTGTACCATTGACATGACTATACCAATGATATGAAGGTACCGTTGACAGGATTGTACCATTGCCAAGACTGTACCATTGACATGACTGTACCATTGACAGGACTGTATCATTGACATGACTGTTCCATTGACATGACTGTACCATTGTCATGACTGTACCATTGACAGGACTCTGTCTTTGACAGGACTGGTCCATTGACAGGACTGTACCATTGACATGACTGTATCATTGACAGGACCGTACCATTGACAAGAATGTACCATTGACATGACTATACTAATGACAGGACTGTACCATTGCCAAGACTGTACCATTGACAATACTGTACCATGGAGAAGAATGTACCATTGACAGGACTGTACCATTGACAAGACTGTACCATTGACAAGACTGTACCTTTGACATGACTATAATAATGACAGGACTGTACCATTGCCAAGACAAGACTGACCAGAATGTACCATTGACATGACTATACTAATGACAAGACTGTAAAATTGCCAAGACTGTACCATTGCCAAGAATGTACCATTGACAAGACTGTACCATTGACAAGACTGTACCATTGCCAATACTGTATCATTGACAGGACTGTGCCATTGACAAGACTGTACCATTGGCATGGCTGTACCATTGACAGGACTGTATCATTGACATGACTGTACCATTGACATGACTGTAACATTGACAGGACTGTACCTTTGACATGACTGTAGCAGTGACATGATTGTACCGTTGACAGGACTGTAACATTGAGAGGACTGTACTATTGACATGACTGTATCATTGACATGACTGCAACATTAACAGGACTGTACCATTGACATGACTGTACCATTGACAGGAATGTACCTTTGAGATGACTGTATAATTGACATGACTGTACTATTGACAGGACTGTAAAATTGACAGGACTGTACCATTGACATGACTATACAATTGACATGACTGTACCATTGTCAGGACTGTACCATTGGCATGACTTTATACTTGACTTGATTGTATACTTGACAAGACTGTACCAATGACATGATGGTACCGTTGACAGGACTGTGCCATTCACATGACTGTACCATTGACAGGACTGTTCAATTGACATGACTGTATCATTGACATGATGGTACCGTTGACATGACAGTACCATTGACAATACTGTACCATTGACAAGACTGTACCAATGATATGATGGTACCGTTGACAGGACTGTGCCATTGACATGACTATATCCAGGCGCGGATACAGGGGGGTCCAGGGGGTCCGGACCCCTCCCGGCAAAAAAAAAAAAGACAAAAATCTATAATACTCGGATAGTTGGATGGCTTTTTTCGTGGTCTATGTGTGAGGAAATCGCATCTGCGGCGATCTGGCATTTAAAAATTTCCTGGCGAGGACACCCACACCCCCGACTTTACGATTTCGCGCTCGCGGAGGTCGGCCATGCCGACTTGTAATTATAGACACCCCTCCTGCAATTGACAATACTGTACCATTGACAGGACTGTACCATTGACAGGACTGTATCATTGACAGGACTGTACCATTGACATGACTGTACCATTTACATGACTGTACCATTGACATGACTTTATCATTGACAGGACTGATCCATTGACAAGACTGTACCATTAACATGACTGTATCATTGACAGGACTGTACCATTGACAAAACTGTACCATTGCCAAGACTGTACCATTGACAAGACTGTACCATTACCAAGCATGTACCATTGCCAAGACGGTACCATTGACACGACTGTACCATTACCAGGCATGTACCATTGACAGGACTGTACCAGTAACAAGACTGTACCATTGACAAGACTGTACCATTGCCAAGACTGTACTATTGACAGGACTGTACCATTGACAAGACTGTACCATTGTCATGGCTGTACCATTGACAATACTGTACCATTGACATGGCTGTACCATTGACAGGATTGTAACATTGAGAGGACTGTACCAATGACATAGCTGTATCATTGACATGACTGCAACATTGACGGGACTGTACCATTGACATGACTGTATCATTGACAGGACTGTACCTATGAGATGACTGTATAATTGACATGGCTGTACTATTGACAGTACTGTAAAATTGACAGGACTGTACCATTGACTATACAATTGACATGACTGTACCATTGACAGGACTGTACCATTGACATGACTGTATACTTGACTGTATACTTGACAAGACTGTACCAATGATATGATGGCACCGTTGACAGGACTGTGCCATTCACACGACTGTGCGATTGACAAGACTGTTCAATTGACATGACTGTATCATTGACATGATGGTACCGTTGACATGACTGTAACATTGACAATACTGTACCATTGACAAGACTGTACCAATGATATGATGACAGTTCTGTACCATTCGGAGTGCGATGACGATTACGGAGGGGGAGGGGGGTGTCCAGGGGATCCGGACCCCCCCCCCCCCTCTCACGGCAAATAAAAAAAATACGAAAATCTACAATATTCGAATAATTGGATGATTTTTGTTCATGGCCTAGGTGAGAGGAAATCGCGATCTTGCATTTAAAGATTTCCTGGGGGAGGACCCCTACACCCCCCGACTTTACGTGTTCGCGCTTGCGGAGGTCGGCAATGCCGACTTGTAATTACAGACCCTCCCCCCTGCAATTATTTCTGTATCTGCGCCTGATATCATTGACATGACTGTACCATTGACAATACTGTACCATTGACATGACTGTACCATTGACAATACTGTACCATTGACATGACTGTACCAATGATATGATAGTACCGTTGACAGGACTGTACCATTCACATGACTGTATCATTGACATGACTGTACCATTGACTGGGCTGTACCATTGACAGGACTGTACCATTGACATTACTGTACCGTTGACATGAATGTACCATTGACAGGACTGTCCCATTGAGAGGAGTGTACCATTGACATGACTGTATCATTTACATGACTGTACCGTTGACATGACTGTACCATTGACATGACCGTACCAATGACAGGAGTGTACCATTGCCATGACTGTACCATTGACAGGACTGTACCATTGACATGATGGTACCATAGACATGATGTTACCGTTGTCATTCCTGTGCCATAGAAATGACTGTACCATTGACATGACTGTACCATTTACATGACTGTACCAATGGTATGATGGTATCGTTGACAGGACTGTAACGTTGACATGACTGTACCATTGACCTGACTGTGCCATTGACACGATGGTAACTTTGACATGATGGTACCGTTTGAGATGACAGTATAATTGACATGACTGTACTATTGACAGTACTGTAAATTGACAGGACTGTACCATGGACTATGCAATTGACATGACTGTACCATTGACATGACTGTGTACCATTGACATGACTGTATCATTGAGAGGACTGTACCATTGACAGGACTGTACCATTGACATGACTGTACAATTGAAATGACTGTACCATGTACCATTGACATGAGTGTACCATTGACATGACTGTACCATTGACATGACTGTACCATTGACATGACTGACTGTACCATTGACAAGAATGTACCATTGACAGAACTGTGCCATTGACATGACTGTACCATTGACAGGACTGTACCATTGACATGACTGTATACTTGACTTGACTGTATACTTGACAAGACTGTACCAATTATATGATGGTACCGTTGACAGGACTGTGCCATTCACATGACTGTATCATTGAAAGGACTGTTCAATTGACATGACTGTATCATTGACATGATGGTACCGTTGACATGACTGTACCATTGACAATACTGTTAAATTGACAAGACTGTATCAATGATATGATGGTAACGTTGACAGGACTGTACCATTGACAGGACTGTGCCATTGACATGACTATATCCAGGCGCGGATACAGGAGGGGGGGGGGGTCCGGACCACCCCCCCCCCTGCTCTCGGCAAAAAACAAAAGACGAAAATCTACAATACTCGAATAGTTGGATGACTTTTGTCTTGGCCTAGGTTAGCTACAATATGCGTAGCGGTAATCGGCTATTACCGGAAGTATGACTATTCATTCTAGGCCTAGGTGTGAGGAAATCGCATCTGCATCGCATCTGCGGCGATCTGGCATTTAAATATTTCCTGGGGGTGGACCGCCACACCCACGACCGTACGAATTCGCGCTCGCAATTATTTCTGTATTCACACCTGATATCATTGACATGATGGTACCGTTGACATGACTGTACCATTGACAATACTGTGCCATTGACAGGACTGTACCAATGATATGATAGTACAGTTGACAGGACTGTACCATTGACATGACTGTATCATTGACAGGACCGTACCATTGACTTGGCTGTACCATTGACATGACTGTACCATTGAAATTACTGTACCGTTGACATGACTGTACCGTTGACAGGACTGTACCATTGACATGACCGTACCAATGACAGGACTGTACCATTGACATGACTGTACCGTTTGCATGACTGTACCATTGACAGGACTGTCCCATTGAGAGGAGTGTACAATTGACATGACTGTATCATTTACATGACTGTACCGTTGACATGACTGTACCATTGACATGACCGTACCAATGACAGGACTGTACCATTGATATGACTGTACCAATGATATGCCTGTACCATTGACATGATGGTACCATTGATATGAATGTACCAATGATATGATGGTATCGTTGACAGGACTGTACCGTTGACATGACTGTACCATTGACATGACTGTACCATTGACATGATGGTACCGTTGTCATTCCTGTGCCATAGAAATGACTGTACCATTGACATGACGTACCAATGACAGGACTGTACCATTGACATGACTGTACCATTGACATGACTGTACCATTGATATGACTGTACCAATGATATGATGGTATCGTTGACAGGACTGTAACGTTGACATGACTGTACCATTGACATGACTGTACCATTGACATGATGGTACCATTGACATGATGGTACCATTGTCATTCCTGTGCCATAGACATGACTGTACCATTGACATGACTGTACCATTTACATGACTGTACCGACGATATGATGGTACAGTTGACAGGACTGTACCATTGGCATGACTGTACCATTGACATGACTGTGCACCATTGACATGACTGTATTATTTACAGGACTGTACCATTGACAGGACTGTACCATTGACATGACTGTACAATTGACATGACTGTACCATGTAACATTGACATGACTGTACCATTGACAGGACTGTACCATTGACAAGAATGTACCATTGACAGAACTGTACCATTGACATGACTGTACCATTGACATGACTATACCATTGACAGGACTTTATCATTAACATGACTGTACCGTTAACATGACTGTACCAATGATATGATGGTACCGTTGACAGGACTGTACCATTGACATGACTGTACCATTGACATGACTGTGTACCATTAACAGGACTGTACCATTGACATGTCTGTAGCATTTACATTACTGTACAATTGACATGAATGTACCATTAACATGACTGTATTATTGACACGACTGTACCATTGACATGTCTGTAGCATTTACATTACTGTACATTTGACATGAATGTACCATTGACATGACTGTATAATTGACAGGACTGTACCATTGACATGACTGACTGTACCATTGAGAAGACTGTACCATTGACAAGACTGTACCATTGACATGACTATGTCAATAATATGATGGTACAGTTGACAGGACTGTACCATTGACAAAACTGTACCATTGACACGACTGTAGCATTGACAGGACTGTACCATTGACATGACTGTATCATTGACAGGACTGTACCATTGACATGTCTGTAGCATTTGCATTACTGTACAATTGACATGAATGTACCATTGACATGACTGTATCATTGACAGGACTGTACCATTGGCATGACTATATCATTGACAGGACTGTACCATTGACATGACTGACTGTACCATTGAGAAGATCATTGAGGACTGTACCATTGACATGACTGACTGTACCATTGAGAAGACTGTACCATTGACAAGACTGTACCATTGACATGACTATACCAATAATATGATGGTACAGTTGACAGGACTGTACCATTGACAAACCTGTACCATTGACACGACTGTAGCATTGACAGGACTGTACCATTTACAGGACTGTACCATTGACATGACTGTACCATTGACATGACTGTACCATGTATGTACATTGACATGACAGTACCATTGACATGACTGTACCAATGACTGACTGTACCATTGACATCACTGTATCATTGACATAACTGACTGTACCAATGACAGGAATGTGTCATTAACATGACATGACTACTATGGAATTGTGACCGCCGTGTCTCGCTTTCCAATAACGTGCCTGAGACAAAACTATATTCCACTGACTGATGTTAACTGTACATTTCCAGACGTGGGGTATGCGGACTACATGGCGATATTCGTGGCCAAACAGCCATACAGTGACCTATGAACCTCGGACACTGCCGAGACCCCGCCGGTTTTAGCGAGGTCACCAATTCTGGATAATCACCCTTATAACTTCTTTCGGGGTATCAATGGCGTCAGTATTTTGGCGGAATTTGTTGGTGTTATGTCGCGTTGCTTTCGCATGGAAAATAACTAGGAGACAGTTCGGTAGACTAGTTACACTAAATTTCGTACAACTAAGTATGTCGTAAGTGCAAAATTGAAATTTAACTTTACTTTGTGAGCCGATGTAGGCACGATGTTCAGGGTCACATGTAATGATACATGTATGCATGCAGAAAATGGCAACATTAACGTTAATATGAGAGAGCAAATTCATGAAAATCTTCATTCAGTGAAACCTCTCTAAACCGGACACCCTAGGAGGTCCCCAGGGCGTCCGGCTTAGAGAGGTTTCACTGTAAATCATGCATTTAACCATTCTGAGCCATAGTTGTGTGCTATGCGATCACGAACAGACATTAATACCTGAGATAAATGACCAGGAAGCTAATTAAAATATGATCATAGGTGTTTTCTTGGTGTCCGGTTTAGAGGGGTTCTTTTAATCCATCATCACAGTGCGTATGTTCCGTGAAACACGGTGTCGTGAAACATTTGTGATGTCCTGTCAAGTGACTGCGTATAAATATGTGCGGTGGCTGGGGTTATTTTTTTAAAATTTAAAGCCATTTGTAGGTGTTGATGGGATAAATAGAATAGTAGGTTAGTGCTGTGAATGGGAAAATATATCAGGCGCGGCACGGAAACGGGATGTGCTCGGCAGAGCCTCGCCCATCCCGTTTCCTAAGCCTTGCCAGATATGTTTTCCCATTCACGGCACTAAGCTACTATTTATCGTACATGTAAGAACTACCCCTGTGAGCAGTTTCACTCAACTTGGTAGGATGAAAATAATACATGACGATTTTTTTTAGAAATTTCTTAAATTAAAGGTACACACCCACTGTGTATTAGTTGTTTGATGTGCAATGATCATACTTTATAATCTGTCGAAAATATTAGAAATATATACAGAACATTTTGTGCCTACTGAATGAGCATGTACCTTTAAACAATTTCCCCATGTTAAATCCCCATAGACATCTTCACTCCGTGAAGATGTCTATGGGGATTTAACATGGGGAAATTGTTTAAAGGTACATGCCCACTAATAGGCACAAAATGTTCTTTATATCAGAGACATCATCTGAGACATTTTTTCGCAAAGTATTGATTGTCATTATTATGCATTTTATATCAGACGTAAATTCCCACACTGATATCAGGAGCGATAACCGTGTTTCCTTAAAATGTTAACGGATATTACTATTTATTTTCTGTATTTATTTTTTGACGTGCAATGATCGTTCTTTACAATCTGTCGAAAATAAAAAAAGTTCAAGTGACGCATTTAATTAGTATAAATAATTAAAACTAGCATGCCTCATTTGCATATGAAAATAACCTGAAACCATTTAAATGTATAATAATGTCAATCAATACGTGGGGTATGAATGAATGTTTATTTTGCCAGAAATGTATCAGATGATGTCTCTGATATAAAGAACAGTTTGTGCCTACTTAGTGGGCATGTACCGTTAAAGTACACCGTTAAAGTACACCGTTAAAGTACACCGTTAAAGGTACATGCCCACTCAGTAGGCTATAATATAGGGAGACAGGTAGTTTTGTATATTCTGTAGATATGACATATTCTGGCAAACATTTTATAGCGGGCACTCGTAATTTTTAGAACTGATGGAATAGTGATACAATTATACACTTATTTAATTTCATTTATAAAAAATTACATTTTGTGCCTACTGAGTAGGCATGTACCTTTAAGACGTGCATCTTGATTGCGTAAGTCACACGGTCAATGACCTCGTGGAGGATCGGTTCACGGCTGCATGTAGACAGTCACGGCATTCTACTGGGGGCCGTTTCACTAAACTTCCTAAGACTAAATGTTCGTAAGTGCAAACTTATGATAGTCTGTAAATTTCACATTAACAATGTTTTCTTGTGAACAAATATTGGATTTACATTTATTGAGCATAGGCTGCATATGCAGCCTATGCTCAGTAAATGTAAATCCATCAATTGAAATTTTCAGATGATTCCAAATTTGCACTTACGAACATTTTAGTCGTACGAAGTTTAGGTATCTAATCAGGCATTCCGCGATAAGAACTTAATTGCGGCTATGACAGGAGAAATTGGGCCTCAATGATATGTGGCCAGTGTAGCTCCTGATCATATAGCACACCCCTGTAGCTATAAACAAAATTGCTACCCCGCTCCATACATCTCGCGAGATACCATATCGGACTCCGAGGCGAATTATTGTAGCTATCCTGTAGCTTGATAACGACCTATATAGCTTGTTAGAAGCATGACGGGTGCTTCAGTGATGGAATGGCAAACAGTGCAGATCCTGATCTACACTGGTCGCAAAACACATACGTCCCATTCTCCAGTTACATCCATGTATGTGTACATGTGATTTTGTACTTTCGGACATCTGCGTAATTTCATTAAATACGTTTTCAAAATTTACAATATTTTTCATAAA
>CM055271.1:32525947-32556096 GCA_029237695.1 Conchocele bisecta
ACAATATTTTTCATAAATGAAGTAAAAAGTTGACAATTTTCACACTACATGCTATGAATCGTCATGTAATCTGCAGATGTTGTCAACTTTTGACGCCACTTACGGAAAATATTGTAAATGTTGTAAACGTATTTCATGAAATTAGGCGGATGTCCGAAGGTATAAAATCACATGGCGTGTCTCATATATTCTCTATTTCGATTGTGGAGGCTGGTACAGTTGTGAGAAATGAAGATTGCGTAATGGACAGGTGAATGACCTCATTATTGGGGGATTCACAACAGGTTACATCGTTGTTGTTGTATTCTCCTAGAAACAAAATTGCTACCCCGCTCCATGTCTCTCGCGACGGTAGAAATTTAACCCCATCTCGTTAATGTAACACATGGAAGAGTGATTTATGCAATCGGTTATCCGGCGTGATTGATATGTTAGCGATATAAAACTGTCAAAGCTGTATCAACACATTATTAATAAAGAAAATACACATGCAGAAATTGGTTATTTTACTGTGTCAATGTGTTTATCTGACATTTACATGACATGTATATCTTGTAAATTTGAAGGCTTCATTTCGTTACGTTGAATGTTGAACAGAAACAAGAGAAAATATGGCTTCCATGGGAAAATGATTTTCCTGTTATATTATTTTGGCAATTTTTTAGTTCTACATCAAATATTATTTGATTACAGGTATACAACAGGTATACATGCAACAGGTTTGGGTATGCACTTCCGTTGCATACAGTTTTTGAATGGGTCAAATTGTAGCTGTACATAACATATAGAAGGCGAATTATTGTAGCTAGTATATTCTCCAAGCCATATCAGCAAACCTTCGACACGAAAAGAGGCATACGTAACAGTTATAGTTCACATATTGATTTTTTTGTTATTGTATACATTGGATTTTTCAGGAACTAAATGCTGCGGTCGCTTGCGATCCCTCCCATTTAATTCCTTAACAATCCAATATGTGAACAATAATGTATAATTCCAGCACAAAAATATTTAAACAATTCCCTAACATTTGATTGGTCCGTTGCAAGTCTCCGTCCAAAGTTTATATCCCAGTAAACTCCATGCCGAACTACTTTCCGTAACCGTCAGGCGCAGTTAACATAATTCTTAAGAAAACGGAAAATAAACACATTTTCTTGATGAATTTATTTAAAATGCTGGAATTATAAGGAATGAATGGCATTTTTGTGGAATTTACCGGGGATATAAACTTGGAAAAGTCCCAGGAATACTGGACGAGGCCTTCCGGCCTTCGTCCAGTATTCCCGCGACTTTTCCAAGTTTATACCCCGATAAATTCCACAAAAAGGACATTCATTCCTATAATAACCAATAGGATAAAAATAAACAATTGGCGATAAAAAATTATAATTTTCGAAAAAAAAAAAAAATTGTTTATTTTTATCGCCAATTATGAAAGTGGTTTTTCCAAGTTTATACCCCGATAAATTCCACAAAAAGGCCATTCATTCCTATAATACATGTAGCCGTGATGGGAGATATGGGGTTTACGTCCTGTGTATATACTGTCTGTTCCATGTTTTGCTGCTGCCGACGAACTTTTGGCTATTAAACACATTAATTCGAACAAATATTTAAAAGTAAGTCCTTTTTCACAAATAACAAAAATGTAACCCTCCGCAAACAAAATTGTTTGATGAAATTCCATGAAATATTGATTTTATTGAGAAAACAAGTTAGATTTTGAAAATCGGTCCACAAAAAATCAAAAAAAAAAATCTGTTTTTAGCCCCCATGTTAAATTCCCATAGGAAAATGGGTTTTTTTCGCAACAATATCAATATTTGATGGAATTTCAACCCAAAATGTTTTTTGGGGAGGGTGGCTTTTTTGTTATTGATGAAAAATACTTACTTTTAAATATTTTTTAGATTTAATGTGCTCCTACAGTAATATTCTGGCAGATCCAAATCTATATTGCCTACATAATCTCGATTTTCCCAGTCACAGCTTCACGTGTGATTTATATAATGTGGCATGCCACAGTTAGATCACGATAAAGCTCGCGGAGGAAAAACATTGTCTTTTGTTAACGTTTCATTGTAAAAGATGAAAACTTCCGCTAAATAACTACAATGTAGACATCTGTCCGTCTGTGCGAGCGTGCTATCTAATCAGATCATGAGACACACTGGTCAAAAAGGAAAGCAGCCACGTTTTGTCGTCGAGGATAACATGATCGTATATAACTGCTGAACTCTAATTTCGTATGACGTAACTATCACGCAGTATATAGAAATACAAATATTTCCGCTTGTGCACACGATACTACGGTGGCACAGAGGGGACATGGAAATAGTGTTTACTTTCGCGTGCGCACGCGATAGGTTTTGCGTGCGCACGCGATAGGTTTTGCAAAAGCTATCGCGTGCGCACGCAAAACCTATCGCGTGCGCACGCAAAACCCTATCGCGTGCGCGCGCAAAACCTATTGCGTGCGCTCGCGAAAGTAAAACATATTTCCATGTCCCTTCTGTGCCACCGTACGATAACGTTCTGCTAAAGTGTGGGAAACTGATTCATGTACGTGCGTGTGGTATTACACTACGGTGCCCCGAAGGAGACATGGATTTTTTTTATTAATTCGTTCCCACGAAATAACAATTCGTTCCCTCAATTTAACAATTTGTTCCCTCGATTAACAATTCGTTACCACGATATAACACTTCGTTCCCTCGAATTAACAATTCGTTCCACGAATTGACAATTCGTTCCCTCAATTTAACAATTCGTTCCCTCGAATTAACAATTCGTTCCCACGATATAACAATTCGTTCCCACGAATTAACAATTCGTTCCCGTGGGAACGAATTGTTATTTGGTGGGAACGTTTGTTGAATTGAGGGAACGAATTGTTATTTCGTGGGAACGGATGGATAAATTGAGGGAACGAATTGTCATTTCGTGGGAACGAATTGTTATTTAGTATGAACCAAATATTAAAAAAAGAATTCTACGTCCCCTGTGGGATTCCGTACTACACTGTATATAATGGTGGCGAGTTGGGGACTTTCTGTGTTTTCATTCGTACATCGCATGGAAGCGACGATTAGCAACATTAACATGTTTGTTAATTGGTTTCTACTCAGCATAGGGACGAAAATTACAACGTTAATTTTCGTCTCTGCACGCTTAGAAACGAAGAAATGACATGTAATGTTATTAACCCTTACACCGCTATCTTAATTCTTTGTCGTCTACTGTCTATTTTCCATTTTTATCATCTAAAACATGCTTTGACATCACTTTAGAATAATTTACAACATGCTTTTGCAGCACTTCAGAATCATTTCCATTGGAAATGATTCTGAAGTGCTGTCAAACCATGTTTTTATTGAGAAATAAGACAAGATATAAAAGAAACAGCAGACGAAAATTGCTGTGTGTAGCGGTCTAAGGGTTAATTTCATCTATGCGCAAGGAAACTACCCAAATGTTCAACGAAATGTCTCTACCGGGCCACATGTATGCCAAGTTCCATGGCAGGACGTACCCTTGTGTCGTACGTGCATCCTGTTATCACCGAGGTATTTGAAGAGCTGAAATAGTTTATCGACATGGCGACCTTAAGACAAGATAGCGCGTCGTTCTCTATGGGGAAATGTGCGTTGCTGTGTGTCAACGGATTTCATACACGATTGCGTATTAAGTTTCTTAAAGGTATATGCCCATCAGTAGGCACAAACTGTTTTGTTTTTTTTTATCATGGACATCATCCGAGACATTTTCGGGCAAACTAAACATTCATTCACCATTACCCCCACGTAATGATTGGCATTATTATACATTTTATATCAGACATACATTTTCACACTGATATCAGGGGCGATAACCATCTTTCCTTAAAATGTTAACGGACATTACTATTTATTATATGTATTTATTTGTTGATGTGCAATAATCTTACTTTATAATCTGTCGAAAATATCTTTTCAGGTGACGCATTTAATTAGTATAAATAATTAAAAAATAGCATGCCTCATTTGCATATGAAAATAGCCTGATACAACCGCGCGTCACTATCAGTAAGATATTTATTACTAATTGATTATACCTGTATAGCGGGCATTTGTATTTTTTAGAACTGCTGGAATAGTGACACTATTCTACACTTATTTCATTCCTAATACATGTTGCGCCTACTGAGTGGGCATGTACCTTTAACCATTTAAACCCGAAAGCCCGCTATTATATAGCGGTTTATGCAAACAGTGCAGATCCAGATGAGCCGGCTCGTAACGAGCCGTCTCATCAGGATATACACCTTTTGAAAGTAATTTTCATATTTTTGAGACCAAAAAAAATACCCCCTTTTCATAAATGGATTAGTCTGAAAACCATTTTGTAACGGTTGGATTGGAGGCAAAATTAACATATAAAAATCCATTCCTGTTACTTTGAGGTGAAATGTTTAACAAACTAGACATTAAAGGCATTGCGCCTTCTATACTGTTTCATATATCCAATATATAGAGGATCTTGCATGAGTGATGATTTAATATATTTATTAAACGAGCTAACTTTATAAATTTATTTTATTGGCATTGAACATACACATTAATTGATATGTTTTACACATATTTTCGCTATACGATATAGCACCGCGCGTTCTAGTAACGCCATTAAACACATGCTTACGTATGTGTTGGCTTGGCGCCGAAATGAGCATTGTCTACAGCCGTGGTCAAACAGCACGCGCTGTATGTTTGAACACGGCAGTGAGCGGTGTCACACAACGGCAGTCACGTAGCAATCGGTCTTCGAATACACAGGTCCTTGGATAACGGTTAACCCTTTCACACCTAAGTAACTGAATGGGCTGCGATTTGTTAATTTTGCAACCAATCCCGTTCATCGCAAAATGATTTTCAGACTATTCCATTTATGAAAAGGGGGTTTTGTTGTTCTCAAAAATATGAAAATTACTTTCAAACAGTGCAGATCCTGATGAGACGGCTCGTTACGAGCCGGCTCATCTGGATCTGCACTGTTTGCATAAACCGATATAGCGGGCTTTCGGGTTCAAAGGGTTAATATTCGGTGTTTTATGGGTTATTTCGGTATAATTGGTTGTTTTGATGCATTGTTACCAACATACAATTTACATCACCTCCCGCGATGTATAACTACAAGGTGCATGATCACGTGGTTATAACAACAACAAGAGTGGCTGAAAGTACTATTTGATATTTTCCTTAATATGAAAGGATTTTGATGAACTATGGCGCAGCAAACGCGTCTTCATGAGCTGCAATTGGTCGTCCATGGAGTTCGGCACAGACCTTTTGTCGTTTTTGTGAAAAATAGATTCTTCGCAAAAACGACAGAAGTGTGGGCCAAAGTACAGAGACCACCAAATGCAGCTTAACAAGACGCGTTTGATGCGCCATATTTCATCAAAATATGTTACGTAATAAGGACAATATAAAAGAATACGTACTTTGAATCGAATGGATTCTGGAAGTTTCAGTACTTGTTGTTGTTGTATAAAACGTGTCAAAACGGTCGGAACGGTTAATGTGTGGATAATTGACTAGATATGTCGTGTGTAATGATTGAGCATTAGTAGTTGCACAAAACCAATGAAATCCACCCAAATCTACACAAAATACCCATATGACACAAACATACTGTCCATCTGTTCAAACACCTGTGTTTGAATATAGTTACGACATACACAGGAACAGTCGATACACTCGCTGGTTGTAAATAACATACGGTCTAATTTGTCAGCGGCATAGTATCAGATCAACATGACTAAGAAGAGAAGATTACCTTAGTAACCGTGGCTGGCGGACTTTCCTACCAGTGTTACCAGCCGGTTATCACGTCCGCCTGGACGTTCAACTAGTTAAGTCGCAATCAACCGACTTGTGATGTGATTTATTCCTATTATTATAGTCTGGGGGAAATTGCTCAGAATCCGGCACCTCGTGTTAAGTTTTCTTTGTTAGTTGTTTTGTATTCATCTGGGATCCCACTTTCCGAAAAATCGGGGTGCCATTTTGTTCGTACAATTTCAAGGTCATTTCCCGGTCATTCAAAATTAAGGTCAAAATCCTGGTAGTTATGCCCTCAACCCAATTGGTTCATTTGGAATTGGTTCATTTGAAGTGTCAATATCTCTGGTAGTATGCATCACAATAATTAATAATCAAAGTACTGAAAATACTGAAAAATGTTATCTCCACAAAAACTGATCACTTGCGGAACTGGAGATTGAAAGTTGCATATTTTCTCAATCATCATCCAGAGGCAAATGTACTGCGATGGTGCAAACCCATTCCCATACATACGTTTTCTCTAGAATAAATTACTATTTGAAACTCCCAGAAAAAAATTGTACGAAACTGGCGGCTAACTGTACACTGCTACCGAACTGTGAGAACTAAAGACAATAGCTGCTGTATCCATACGGCCGAAATGTCTTGATTCGTATTTTCCAGAATTTAACTGATAAACTGAGCACAAAACTGTAAAAAACTATAGAGAATAGTATACATGTATGTCGAGTTTTAGGTACAAAGCAAGACAGACAACAGGTTGGCACAGGGCACTATTTTCTCGGCGTATCACGATCAATGACTGCCTCCACAAAAAATATTATCTCAAGGGAGCTAACATATAAAAATCAACTGCAATCAAGAAATCTAACAACAACTATCAAGGTCAAGGTCACAATACTATAGTTTCAAGGTCTTCGAAGGAAAACGGCAACGTTTTCTTCTTTGTAGTACTGCTATAACAGTATGGTGTACATAATTATATCGTTTAATTATTATCCTAGAAAATATATCTCTAGAGATCTGTAACATATTGTTCATGTTTTTCACCAGCCACGACAAAAGAGGACTTATAACTTTTTTTTTACTAGTGAGGCGCATGATGCGCTAGTACATTAATGCACTTCTCGTGGCCTTATAGGGTTCAGCTTTCAGGAAAGTACGGTGTCATTTCGTTTCAATTAAGTTCAATATCATTTCAAGGTCCTTGAACATCAAAATACATTTTATTATATATATACTTTTCAAACAGATTCATTAAAGGTACATGCCCACTCAGTAGGCACAAAATGGTCGTTATAGGAATTAAATAGGTGGGTAATTGTGTCACTATTCCACCAGTTCTAAAAATTACAATTGCCCGCTATACAGATATAATCATTTAGTAATATTTATTTGACTGCAAATGACTGGCGGTGGTATTTGATATGCAAATGAGGCATAATATTTTTCAATTATTTATAGTAATCAAATGCGTCACCTGAAAGAAATACTATTTTCGACAGATTATTAAGTATGATTATTGCACATCAAAGCAAATACAGGAACTAAATAGTAATGTCCGTTAACATTTTAAGGAAACACGGTTATCGTCCCTGATATCAGTGTGGAAATTTACGTCTGTGAATAGGCTGTATAATAATGCCAATCAATACGTGGGGTAATGGTGAATGAATGTTTACTTTGCCAGAAAATATCACATCTACAGAATATTAAAAACGATCTGTCTCCCGATATTGTAACCTACTGAGTGGGCATGTACCTTTAATACATTTGGCAGGCAAAAAGTGTCAATATGTTCATTGATATTGATAATAAATATAAAAACAGTCAACAAATGTCAATATCATAGTATGTCGCGGATGTTGATCCTTTTAAATTCAACAATCAAATTGCAAATGTTTCTTATTTATTGTCATAAATCACATTTATTAATATAAAGACATGTATTTGTAAAGCAAAATATCTTCAGAAATGTATTTATGCCCCATATGCGATAGCATATCCATGTTTTACAAACATATTAATGTCTGCTTAAGTAATGTACTTGTATTTACTTTTGTTAAGTTGAATGCCAGCTCAAGGTCATGGAACATTAAGAATAATGTAGTATTGTAGTTATCAAAAGAATAAAAACAGGATCAATAGCATATACTGGTCATCTACTGAATATGTGTGTCGGGTTTCATTAATTAAAAGACAACTATTAAAACACATGTCTTATGAAATGATAATGTCTATGTCATGCCTCATAACGTTTATATTTACTTATTGCTACCTATTAATTTCTTATTAATGCATATTCGAACGCAATTCATCATGACTCATGCAGGGCTATAGGCGATAGTTAATGTGTACGCGTGTCATGCTATATATATGTTTTCATGTGTTCCTTGGTCTCTTCTCTGTATCTTATTCTTTAGTTTTTGATAAGTTCACAGTCTGGTTAAGATCGAAAATCTAAACATATATATAATAGTATATGATTATAATTCCAGCACAAAAATATTTACACAATTCCCTAAAATTTGATTGGCCCGTAGCAAGTCTCTGTCAAAAATGTATATCCCAGTAAACTCCCATATGCCGAACTACTTTCCATAACCGTGAGGCGCAGTTAAAATAATTCTTAAGAAAACGGAAAATAAACACATTTTCTTGATGAATTTATTTCAAATGCTGGAATTATAAGGAATGAATGGCCTTTTTGTGGAATTTATCGGGGATATAAACTTGGAAAAGTCGCGGGAATACTGGACGAGGTCTTCCGGCCTTCGTCCAGTATTCCCGCGATTTTCCAAGTTTATACCCCGATAAATTCCACAAAAAATGCCAATCATTCCTATAGTATTCAAGGCTTGTGGTAATGTAGTATAACCATTATTATTTATTGGTGGGACCGTGCACAGTAGCTCTTGATAATAAACGGACAAGCAATATGAAACTGCAAGCATGATAACAGATAATGGACACGATTAACACATGGTATGACATATAAGCGTACATTGCATACTATCTCCGCCAGGGCCACAGTCAGCACTGAATACAAAGCATTCTGACATATGCTCTTGCTTATATCATAGCAGCTCATAAAGATAGCAAATACTAGTATAAGGGTTAAGTGCCTCGTTAAAATGCTGTCCTCCTACCACGCACATGTTATAGTATTAACATGCTGACATTATTATCCATGAGTCTACGGTCTATATGGTTTACTACTTTCTATTGTACATTTTTTATTTTTTAATAAACAATGCAGATATATAAATAACCCAGTCTGGTGCCCTTCATTAGAAGGAAGCTTATCATTACTGGATGATTACATTACTTTTCAGCTTAACACGAATATTAATTTCGTTGTAACTACGTATATTATAGATTTGTATATACAGTGTACATTGTATTGATGAAAACTAATTTAGTCCATACATGTTTCATGAATGGCACAACCCTCAAAGGTGCTACAGAACTCTACATGTCATTCATACAGCACATAAGCATAAGCAGAGCCGTATAACCAAACCAAAGTATTAATCACTGGTATGGGGTACCCCTGAGCAGAGGGCCCAGGGTTACCTCATACCAGTGATTACTATTTAATGTATGTGAACACCTAGGCAAGTGAACAACTCCGTATAGCCACAGTTACAATTAGCTAAGTATGTTCGAAAATCTCTGTAAATATTCCAATTAAGTCATATCCTTGTGCAGCATGTTCACATATTAAGGATAATACATATATAAATATTGTAAAATCTCACCGAGTTTGTGACATAATTTGCATATGTTACCTCACACAATACTGGATTCTTTGATACTGAATATGTGGGTATAGACATAGTATGTTCGAACAAATCTATGTAAACTTCAAGGTAAGTACTATATGTATGAGGTATGTATATGATTGACTAGCAAATGATATCAACCATGACAAAACTCATCTAATATTTGACACATATAATATGTCTGGTGTATTGTTAGAATCTCTGATATTGAATGCATGGATTACAGCATCCACATGAAGTTCACTATTTGACTTTTAACACTGGTCTATACTTGACAAATCATTTTATTTTGGTGGCCATTTTGAAAGTAAACATGATTGCCGTGAGTATTATGTCGTTACTAGCTAAGACATTATTATCAATAGCCGATCATGTTGGCTTATTTCACTTTCTTAAGCAAAGTAATGGATGTGTGCACCGGCATCACTACTACGTTACTTTTAGCATACGTGTACTTATACGAAAAGGCAGTTTGGCGGCCATTTTGAAATGTAAATATGGTAACGTATAGTAAACGACATCACTACATTTCTTATACGATATTTTGAACTACAGATATAGGTATATATACATGAAATTACACTCATAAGTGTCTTACAGACCAGCATATTTGAAAACGTAGCTTTTTGGCGGCCATTTTGAAAATATAATAGGCATGCATTGAAAAGACTTGTGTGTTTCTGCTAGTATGATGTAGCATATCTATTAGTCCGATCTTCAGAGCAATTCATACAGTTATCAGTTCAATGAGAACTGCAAATTATCCTATCCATATCATTATTCGGACACCAAGCACGCATGCACCTTCACCTTGGTTTGAAAAAATGGCACCCAGGTTTTTTGGGAACCTTATACATTCAAGTTTATAAAATCATCGGGTGCGAAAAATGAACGTACATGTACATTTGTCCCCGGTATGTTACGCTGTTCGCAAGTCTCGTATTTTATTATATACCTACCCATGAAATACATAGTTATACGATGTAAATAAAAGTCATATGTTCTCATCGATGAAATAAACAACTTCCGGTGAAAATACGACTACTTCCGCTATCTATATTCATAACGCGCATCTGCAGTGCCGGACAACAAATAGGCTGCAAATACACATTCATTACCGTATACACTGTATAATTATCGCTCCGTCGCCGCGAAGGAGCGATAAACTTCGTGGCGACGGAGCGACGAGGCGAAATGTCCCTAATCAGCCACCATAATTATGAGACAAGCAGTGATTTAGTACCTGCGGACATGTACGATATCTCATGAAAATTATTTACAAAATTTACGATATATTCAGTAAATGACGTCGAAAGTTGTCGAAATTTTCATTGCAACTTTCGATGTCATTTACGGAAAATATCGTATTTTTTTGGCAAATATTTTTCATGAGACATCTTCTTAGGTACAAACTCACATGGTGCTCAAATTATATGTGGCCATGATTGTAGTAATGGGGTTTATTGGATTTGTGACCAGTGTAGCTCCTGATCAAATATCAGTGTGTGTTACGTTTGTACTAGCATGTCTGGTGTTTTATTGATGGAATGGCGAACAGTGCAGATCCTGATCAGACTGTGCGAATGCACAGGCTGATCTGGATCTACACTGGTGGCATCACCTATAAGCCCCGTTTCTCAAGTCCCAGACACTCATTTTGTGAACAGACATCTCGAGTTAATGTGTTGTGACATAATACGTTATAGAGATAATTTAAAATTGTCTTGTTTCGTTTTCAACGAGGGTCTACTAATGGTACATAGTTATGCATAATTGTTCAACTATGATACGTGATCTGCAAGACACAATAAACGTATACAATAGACTACTATTATGTAACTTAATACATCCGCTGTGTGAATTTGGGCTATAATATAGAGAATAGTAGGTTAGTGCCGTGAATGGGAAAAAATATCTGATAAGGCTTAGGAAACGGGATGGGCGAGGCTCTGCCGAGCACATCCCGTTTCCGTGCCGCGCCAGATATTTCTTTCCATTCACGGCACTAACCTACTATTCTATTTATCCCGTCAACACCTACAAATGGCTGTAAAATGCAAAAATTGTATTGACTGGATATCAAAAATGTTTCACTGCACCGTGTTTCACGGCACATACGCACTGTGTTGACGGGATAAAAAGAAGTACTTTGGTTCTCAGACACTGGGCTTTCTTAAAGTTACGCGGGAGGGCATATTTTTTAAATACAATTTCATTTGATTTATTGAGGTGTGACCGATTTTATGCAAATGGCCATAAATGTATGTCGGTCGCAGCACATATTTTGTGGGTTGAACTTTTTAAAAACACGGGTCTTACGCCATAAACTAGTTCCAACAGTTTGATCGCCATTTCAGTGTGATACATATTTTGTTTGCTTGTTTGTGCTAAATGTATGTGGTTGCAAATGTTTCCGTAGTCTAAGGGTGCGATGATTAACCGCCATACTCGATTCGTAACTCCATGGTCCAGTGCACGAATACAATCTTCGGTTTCCATTGTCTTTTTGATCTTGTTGTTAGTGCTGTGAAAAATCCGGGATTATCTTTCGCGAAACGCTTTCCACTCTAGATTAATTATTAGTCTATTCGGTTTAAATATGTTTTCTTTCGTATGAGATCTTCGTATGAGATCTTCGTCTCTGATTGTTTTGAGGTCGCGAGACGCATTTTTCATATCAATTTAACATATGGTTCACATATAGTTTTAATACAGTTACTGTAACTTGTTTAGACATGAAAACTCATCAGGCATGATTGAATTTAAAGGCATATCTGGGGGCCGTTTCACTAAACTTCGTAGGACTAAAATGTTCGTAAGTTCAAAATGATGATAGTCTGTAAATTTCACATTAACACTGTTTTCTTGTAAACACTTATTGGATTTACATTTATTGAGCATAGGCTGCATGTGCAGCCTATGCTCAATAAATGTAAATCCATCAATTGAAATTTACAGACGATCTTAAATTTGCACTTACGAACATTTTAGTCGTACGAAGTTTAGTGAAACGGCCCCAGGACTTTTTGAAAACATGCTATTAAAAAAAAAAACGTGTTTTCATCATGACCCTGTGTAAAGTGGTTTAATTGAAGATATATGACGATACTAGGACCGCTGTTGTTTTTTCTATTTTCACCAATTGATGTCGGTACATAAATACCGGATTTCCTATCTTGTTCAACAAGATAGAAAGGCTGATACTTATGTACCGATATCGGTGAAATTTAAATAATCCAGCGGTCCTAGTATCGTCATATATCTCCACTGGTAATTTTTAGAACTCGTGGAATAGTGACACAATTATACACTTATTTAATTCATATAGAGAACAGTTTGTGCCTACTGGGTGGGCATGTAAGTTTAGCATGTTATTGCTTGGTAATCAGCATGCTGTGAATTTACTATGAATGGTCTTTTTGTGGAATGTATCGGGGTATAAACTTGGAAAAGTCGCGGGAATACTGGACGAAGGCGGTCGGTCGTAGCACACATTTTGCGGGTTGATCTATTTAATAACAAAGTTCTTACGCCATACAAAAATCGTCTTTTCAGTGTAATACATGTTTTATTTGCTTGTTTTGTGCTAAATTTATGAAATTGCAAATATTTCCGTATTCTAAGGGTGGAACGATTAACCTCCATTTCGATTATTCGCGAATCGTAACCCCATGGTTCGGTGCACGAATACAATCTTCGATTTCGGTTTCAATTCTCAGGATATAAATCTATTTATCATTCTGGGTTTTTAAAAAACCTATTTTAGCTCGTTGTTGTTGTTGATGCTGTGAAATTCCCGCGCTTATTTTTCGTGAAAGGTATTCCACTCTATATGAATTGTTAGTTTATGTGTCATCCACAAACGCATACTGCGAATAATTTCAGGACGTTCAGTCCTTTGATTCTAACGCGGCGGTATATGAGAACCAAAGTAAATGTTTATATGGCTACATTCTACGGAGCCCCGCCGGGGACATGGATTTGTTTTATTAATTCGTTCCCACGAATTAACAATTCGTTCCCTCAATTTAACAATTCGTTCCCTCGAATTAACAATTCGTTCCCACGAAAATAATAATTCGTTCCCTCGATTTGAAAATTCATTCATTCCCTCAATTTAACAATTCGCCCCACGATATAACAATTCTGTTCCCACGAAATAACAAGTGTTATATCGTGGGTTAAATTGAGGGTACGAATTGTTATTTCATGGGAACGAATTTTATTTTGTGGGAACGAATTAATAAAAAAAGAATTATACGTCCCCTGCGGGGATCCGTATCATTCGCATGGCAAGTATCCATAGCACACAATCTCTCAGAACATGCGTCGTACATGCATCCACTACTTGGTCTCGAGTGCAAAAGACGGGACCCATATCAAAAGGTCAAGCGTTCTTGAACTATATATATGTGTTGCTTCTACTGGAGAATCGAGGCTTATTGGTTAAGCGTCCGGTGTAGATCCCGATCAGTCATACATATTTCCGAGAGTTGACGTAATTGTCTATTAACATTTCGTCAACGTTCGACGTGATTTATGGTTGCGACTGGAGCAGTTTGGGTTATTGTTTATGCGACCAGTGTAGATCCAGATCAGCCTGCGCATCCGCGCAGTCTGATCAGGATCTGCACTGTTCGGATTGCCATCAATGAAACACACACCCTCCTTCTAACAATCGTTATCAGGCTACATGAGTGCGCTATCTGATCAGGTCTACACTGGTCACAAATCTAATAATCCCAATTTCTCCAGTCACAGCCGCATATTTGGTAGGATATATAATTAGTCGAACGTAATCTGTAACTCATATTTTTATTTGAAATGAGAGATACGTATTATAAGTTGTAGTGCGTCATGTTGAGTCCAGTGTTACTGTAGATTTATTTAATACTAAAAAATGTAGTGTTGGGTTTCCGTCATTAAATCTGCTAATTTAACAAATCTCAACGCGGGACAAAAGTCACACAGCCAAGCAGACACAGTGACCTGACACAGCACATGGCTAAATATAAATTCGGGACACTACCTCATACCGAAACTATCAAACAGGAAATTGACACATGGTTAAATATGCTAACTTAACAAATCTAAATTCGGGACGCAACAGCTAGCCAAACAGACTATCACACAGGAAATCGACGCAGCAGCTGGTGAACGTGAATACAACGGTTATTGATTATATGACTTGGATGAAACGTGACAATGGAAACGGATGATGAATATAAGGATACTATTGAATTTACTGTATGTGGCGATTCTATGGACGATGTTTGTGTGAATGGTGATTGCCCTGTGGACGGCGCATTGACGGAATTCCCAGAGAAATTCCCACAGAAGGGCCAACACGATGATGACAATAGCGGACGTAGTAGCGACGGAAGCTCCGACCCGGAAGCGGAAGCCCTGGTTGTCATAGAGACGGACCTGGACCGGCTCAGCGGGGAGTGGGTTCCGGACGGGGGATATGGGTGGGCGGTCGTCGTCGGCGCTATAATCATCCACGTCTATATAGGTGATGTGCATTGGCTCGTTATTTATTTACAGTGGAACCTCTCTAAACCGGACACAAAGAAAACACAATGTGAAAACACTCATTTTTTATGAGTTTCTTGGTCATTTATCTCCGGCGACAATGTATGTTCGCGATTACATAACACACAACTATAGCTCAGAATGATCGAATGCCTGATTTACAGTGAAACCTCTCTAAGCCGGATACCCTGGGAACCTCCCAGAGTGTCCGGTTTAGAAATGTTTTCACTGTATTTAATTATTTAGTTAATGGTGTGTAACGGCCCATAAACATCAAAGATCATTTAGGCCTGGCTAACGAGATCAAAAGATCCCCAACACACCAGACCGTACGGAGCCCTGCAGGGGACGTAGAATTGCTATATCGTGGGAACGAATCGTTAATTCGAGGGAACGAAATGTTATATCGTGGGAAAGAATTAATAAAAAAAAATCATGTCTCCTGCGGGGCTCAGTAAGAACGAGTTTAGCTTTATCATAATGTAATAATTCCAGCACAAAAATATTTACACATTTCCCTAACATTTTATTGGTCCATAGCAAGTCTCTGTCCAAAATTTATATCCCAGTAAACTCCCACGCCGAACTACTGTCCGTAACCGTCAGGCGCAGTTAAAATAATTCTTAAGAAAACGGAAAATAAACACATTTTCTTGATGAATTTATTTCAAATGCTGGAATTATAAGGAATGAATGGCCTTTTTGTGGAATTTATCCTGGATATAAACTTGGAAAAGTCGCGGGAATACTGGACGAGGCCTTCCGGCCTTCGTCCAGTATTCCCGCGACATTTCCAAGTTTATGCCCCGATAAATTCCACAAAAAGGCCATTCATTCCTATATTGCTCACTTGCCTTGTAGACATTTGCCCTGCATCAGAGAGGATCTGTTGCGCATAGTAAACTGGTGTTAAAGGTACATGCCCACTCAGTAAGCACAAATGTTTTTCTTGTTTCAGAGACATCATCTGAGACATTTTATGGCAAAATAAACATTCATTCATCATCACCCCACGTATTGATCGGCATTATTATACATTTTATATCAGACGTAAATTTCCACACTGATATCAGGGTCGATAACCGTGTTTCCTTAAAATGGTAACGGACATTACTATTTATTCTCTGTATTTATTTTCTGATCTGCAATGATCATAATTAATAATCTGTCGAAAATATATATTTTGTTCAGATGACGCATTTAATTAAAAAATAGCATGCCTCATTTGCATATGAAAATAGCCTGATACCACCGAGAGTCACTATCAATAAAATAAATATCACAAAATGATTTTATCTGTATAGCGGGCACTATTAACATGTTGTGCCTACTGAGTGGGCATGTACCTTTAACCCACACGTTGGCAGTTTTTTCCAACTGACCGTTTCAATGCCATATTCCAGCCGTTTCGTTTGTTTATACGCTCGTACATATTTCGATGCTTATTCCCAATGTTTTGCTTGCTGCTTTTTGGCGCTTATATTCTCCGTTGCAATGATGTTATACGTATGCTGGTGTATGTGTATTATTTTCAAGAGAAACTGTACACCGTTACTAGTCCCATAATACAGCTCGTACACGATTACCGCTGTATATTTTAAATCTTACAATGCTGAATTAATTTGTGTCGTCTGCTGAATATGTTTTATGTTTCAATTTTTATCATCAAAAACTTGGCTTGGCAGCACTTTAGAATCATTTCCAATGGAAATGATTCTAAAATGCTGCCAAACCATGTTTTTACTGAGAGAAAAGACAAAATATGAATTATCAGCAGACGACTATTTTCGGTTCCCGCATTCATTTCACCCATATGTAACTAGAATGGACTGATATGCTAATTTTCCGACCAATCCAATCATCACAAAATAATTTTCAGACCAGTCCATTTATGGAAAGAGGATGTTTTTGTCCCAAAAAATATGCAAATTACTCGCAAAAAGTGCAGATCCTGGTGAGACGGCTCGCTACGATCTGCACTGTTTGCCAACCCCGCTATCGGGTACAACGAGAAAAAACATTAACCCGGATTTTGTGGTTGTCACGCTGGGCACCCGTACAGCCAGAACATTTGGATTAGCGCTATAGGGTCTTAAATAATTGCAATTTAGTGCCACATTATCATGTTAGCTCCTTTGAGCAAATTCATTTCTTTGTAAATATGTGTGCTTCATTCCGTAGGAGGCTTTATGAAGTCGAGCGGCGTGATGTACATTTATCTGAAGGAGGAGTACAACCAGAGTGCCACGGCCACCGCCTGGGTCTTCTCTCTCTTCACCACCTTCCTCCTCATGATGGGTACGTGACCACCAATCCCCACCCCACACCTGCTCCACCGGCCACGCCCCGCCTGGGTCTTCTCTCTCTTCACCACCTTCCTCCTCATGATGGGTACGTGACAACCAATCCCCCACCCCCACCAGCTCCACCCCCGGCCACCGCCTGGGTCTTCTCTCTCTTCACCACCTTCCTCCTCATGATGGGTACGTGACAACCAATCCCCCACCTCCACCAACTCCACCCCCGGCCACCGCCTGGGTCTTCTCTCTCTTCACCACCTTCCTCCTCATGATGGGTACGTGACAACCAATCCCCCACCCCACCAGCTCCACCCCGGCCACCGCCTGGGTCTTCGCTCTCTTCACCACCTTCCTCCTCATGATGGGTACGTGACAAGCAATCCCCCACCCCCACCCCCAGCTCCACCCCAGGCCACCGCCTGGGTCTTCTCTCTCTTCACCACCTTCCTCCTCATGATGGGTACGTGACAACCAATCCCCCACCCCACCAGCTCAACCCCCGGCCACCGCCTATGTCTTCTCTCTCTTCAACACCTTCCTTCTCATGATGGGTACGTGACAACCAATCCCCCACCCCCACCAGCTCCACCCCCGGCCACCGCCTGGGTCTCTCTCTCTTCACCACCTTTCTCCTCCTGATGGGTACGTGATAACCAATCCCCCATACCCACCACCTCCACTCCTGGGTATTCTCTCTCTTCACCACCTTCCGCCTTATGATGGGTAAGTGACAACCAATCCCCCATCCCCCACCACCTTCACTCCTCGGCCACCGCCTGGGTCTTCTCTCTCTTCACCACCTTTCTCCTCATAATTGGTAAATGACGACCAATCCCCCATCGCCACCACCTCCACTCCCCTGCCACCGCCTGGGTCTTCTCTCTCTTCACCACCTTCCTCCTCATAATGGGTACGTGACAACCAATCCCCCACCCCACTACATCCACACCCCGGCCACTGCCTTGGTCTTCTCTCTCTTCACCACCTTCCTACTCATGATGGGTACGTGTCAACCAATCCCCAACCCCGACCAGCTCCACTCCCCGGCCACCGCCTGTGTCTTCTCTCTCTTAACCACCTTTCTCCTCATAATGGGTACGTGACAACCAATCCCCCACCCAACCACCTCCACTCCACCGCCAACGCCTGGGTCTTCACTCTCTTCACCACCTTCCTCCTCATAATAGGTACGTGACAACCAATCCCCCGATCCCTACCACCTCCACTCCCCGGCCACCGCCTGGTTCTTCTCTCTCTCTTCACCAACAAATCCTTCACCACCGCCATCTCCACTCCACGGCCACCGCCTGGGTCTTCTCTCTGTTCACAACCTTCCTCCACATAATGGGTATGTGACAACCAATCCCCCATTCCCACCACCTCCACTCCCCGGCCACCGCCTGTGTTTTCTCACTATGCATCACCTTCCTCCTCATAATGGGTACGTGACAACCAATCCTTCACCCCGCCACCTCCACTCCACGGCCACCACCTGGGTCTTCACTCTCTTCACCACCTTCCTCCACATAATGGGTACAAGACAACAAATTCACCATCCCCACCACCCCACTCCACGGCTACCGCCTGGTTCTTCTCTCTATTCACCACCTTCCTACTCATGATGGGTACGTGACAACCAATACCCCATCCCCACCACATCCACTCCACGGCCACCACCTGGATCTTCTCTCTCTTCATCACCTTCCTCCTCATAATGGGTACGTGACAACCAATCCTCCATCCCCACAAACTCCACTCTCCGGCCACCGCCTGCGTCTTCTCCTCTCTCTTCACCACCTTCCTCCTCATAATGGGTACGTGACAACCAATCCCCCATCCCCACCACCTCCATTTGACGGCCACCGCCTGGATCTTCACTCTCTTCACCACCTTCCAACTCATGATGGGTACGTGGCAACCAATCCGCCTTCTCCACCACCTCCACTCCCCGGCCACCGCCTAGGTCTTCTCTCTCTTCACCACCTTCCTACTCATGATGGGTACGTGACAACCAATCCCACACCCCCACCACCTCCACTCCCCGGCCACCGCCTGGGTATTCCCTCTCTTCACCACCCTTCTCCTCATAATGGGTACGTGACAAATAATACCCCACCCCACCACCTCCACTCCACGGTCACCGCCTGTGTCTTCTCTCTCTTCACAACCCTTCGCCTCATAATGGGTACGTGACAAATAATACCCCACCCCACCACCTCCATTACACGGCCACCGCCTGGGTCTTCACTCTCTTCACCACATTCCTCCTCATAATGGGTACGTGACAATCAATCCTCAATTCCAAACCACCTCCACTCCCCGGCCACAGCCTGCGTCTTCTCTCTCTTCACCACATGCCTACTCATGATGCGTACGTGACAACCAATCCCCCGTCCCCACCACCTTCACTACAAGGCCACCGCCTAGGTCTTAGCTCTCTTCACCAACTTCCTCCACATAATTGGTACGTGACAACAAATCCCCCCATCCCCACCACCTCCACTCCACGGCCACCGCCTGGTTGTTCTCTCTCTTCACCACCTTCCGCCTCATAATGGGTACGTGACAACCAATCCCCCATCACCACCACCTCCACTCCCCGGCCACCGCCTGGGTCTTCTCTCTCTCTTCACCACCTTATTCTTCATAATTGGTACGTGACAACCAATCCCCCACCTCCACCAGATCCACTCCATGGCCATGCCTGGGTCCTCTCTCTCTTCACCACCATCCTCCTCATAATGGGTACGTGACAACAAAACCCGCATCCCCACCACCTCCACTCCACGGTCACCGCCTGGGTCTTCTCTCTATTCATCACCTTCCTCCTCATAATGGGTATGTGACAACAAATCCCCCATCCCCACCACCTCCATTCCACGGCCACCGCCTAGATTTTCACTCTCTTCACCACCTTCCAACTCATGTTTGGTACGTGACAACCAATCCCCCTTCTCCACCACCTCCACTCCCCGGCCACCGCCTGGGTCTTCTCTCTCTTCACCATCTTCCTACTCATGATGGGTACGTGACAACCAATCCCACACCCCCACCACCTCCACTCCCCGGCCACCACCTGGGTATCCCCTCTCTTCACGACCCTCCTCCTGGTAATGGGTACGTGACGACAAATCCCCCCATCGCCACCACCTCCACTCCCCGGTCACCAGACTGTGTCTCTCTCTTCTTCATCATTCCCCATTCACATTCCTCCTCTTAATGGGTCCTTGACAACGCCCACCACCTCCACTCCCCGGCCACCGCCTGGTTCTTCTCTCTCACACCACCTTCCCTCCTCATAAAGGGTTACGTGACAACCAATCACCCAACGCCACCACCTCCACTCCCCGGCCACCGCCTGGTTATTCTCTCTCTTCACCACCTTTCTCCTCATAATGGGTACGTGACAACCAATCCTTCACCCCCGCCACCTCCACTCCACGGCCAGCGCCTGGGTCTTCTCTCGCTTCGTCACCTTCTTCCTCATAATGGGTACGTGACAACCAATCCCCCATCCCCACCACCTGCACTCCACGGCCACGGCCTAGGTCTTCTCTCTCTTCACCACCTTCCTCCTCATAATGAGTACGTGATAACCAATCCCCCACCCCCAACATAAATTGGCTATTAGGTGCTGGCGAAATTATGGTACATCTCGCCTCCGTAGCTCGCCTGGGTCTTCTCTCTCTACACCAACTTCCTTCTCATAATGGGTACTTGGCAACCAATCCTACATCGCCACCACCTCCACTCCCCAGCCACCGCCTGGGTCTTCTCTCTATTTATCACATTCCTCCTCATAATGGGTACGTGACAACCAATCCTTCACCCCCGCCACCTCCACGCCACAGCTACCGCCTCTGTCTTCTCTGTCTTCACCACCTTCCTCCTCATAGTGGATACGTGACAACCAATCCCCATCCCCACCACCTCCACTTCCCGGCCACCGCCTGGGTCTTCCCTCCCTTCACCTCCTTCCTCCTCATAATGGGTACGTGACAACCAATCCCCCACCCCACCACTCCACTCCACGGCCACCGCATGAGTCTCCTCTCTCTTCACCAACTTCCTCCTCATGATGGGTACGTGACAACCAATCCCACACCCCCACCACCTCCACTCCCCGGCCACCGCCTGGGTCTTCTCTCTCTTCACCAAGTTTCTCCTCATAATGGGTACATGACAACCAATCCCCCATCGCCACCACCTCCACTCCCCGGCCACCGCCTGGGTATTCTCTCTCTTCACCACCCTCCACCTCATAATGGGTACGTGACAACTAATCCCCCACACCATCTCCACTCCACGGCACAGCCTGGGTCTTCTCTCTTTCACCACCTTCACCTCATAAGGGTACGTGACAACCAATCCCCACCCCACCACCTCCACTCCACGGCCACCGCCTGGGTCTTCACTCTCTTCACCACCTACCTCCTCAAAATGGGTACGTGACAACCAGTCCTCCCATCCCTACCACCTCCACTCCCCGGCCACCGCATGATTCTTCTCTCTCTTCACCACCTTCCTCCTCATAATGGCTACTTGACAACCAATCCACCACCCCACCACCTCCACTCCACGGCCACCATCTGGGTCTTAACTCTCTTTACCACCTTCCTCCTCATAATGGGTACGTGACAACCAATCCCCTGATCCCTACCACCTCCACTCCCCGGCCACCGCCTGGTTCTTCTCTCTCTTCACCACCTTCCTCCTCATAATGGGTACGTGACAACCAATCCCCCAATGCCACCACCTCCACTCCCCGGCCACCGCCTGGTTTTTCTCTCTCTTCACCACCTTTCTCCTTATAATGGGTACGTGACAACCAATCCTCCGATCCCTACCACCTCCACTCCCCGGCCACCGCATGGTTATTCTCTCTTCACCACCTTCCTCCTCATAATGGGTACTTGACAATCAATCCACCACCCCATCACCCCACCACCTCCACTCCACGGCCACCGCCTGGGTCTTAACTATCTTTACCACCTTCCTCCTCATAATGGGTCCCTGACAACCAATCTCCTGATCCCTACCACCTCCACTCCACGGCCACCGCCTGGGTCTTCTCTCGCATCGCCACCTTCCTCCTCATAATGGGTACGTGACAACCAATCCACCATCCCCACCACCTCTACTCCACGGCCACCGCCTAGGTCTTCTCTTTTTTCACCACATTCCTCCTCATAATGGGTACGTGATAACCAATCCCCCACCCGCAACATAAATCTGCTATTAGGTGCTGGCGAAATTATGTTACGTCTCGCCTCCGTAACTCGCCTGGGTCTTCTCTCTCTTCACCAACTTCCTTCTCATAATGGGTACGTGGCAACCAATCCCACATCGCCACCACCCCCACTCCCCGGCCATCGCCTCGTTCATCTCTCTCTTCACCACCTTCCTCCTCATAATGGGTACATGACAACCAATCCTTCACCCACGCCACCTCCACTCCACAGCCACCGCCTGGGTCTTCTCTCTCTCTTCACCACATTCATCCTCATAATGGGGACGTGAAAACCATCCCCCCATCCCCACCACCTCCACTCCCCAGCCACCGCCTGGGTTTTTTCTCTATTCATCACCTTCCTCCTCTTAATGGGTACGTGACAACCAATCCTTCACCCCCGCCACCTCCACTCCACGGCCACCGCCTGTGTCTTCTCTGTTTTCAGCACATTCCTTCTCATAATGTGTACGTGACAACCAATCCCCCATCCCCACCACCTCCGCTCCTCGGCCATCGCCTTGATCTTCTCTCTATTCACCACCTTCCTACTCATGATGGGTACGTGACAACCAATCCCCTATCCCAACAACCTCCACTCCAAGGCCACCGCCTGGATCTTCTATCTCTTCACCACCTTCCTACTCATGATGGGTACGCTACAACCAATAATCCATCCCCACTACCTCCACTCTCCGGCCACCGCCTGGGTGTTCTCTCTGTTCACTACCTTCCTGCTCATGATGGGTCCGTGACAACCAATCCCCCATCCCCACCACATCCTACTTCCCGCCCACCGCCTGGGTCTTTTCTCTCTTCATCACCTTCCTCCTCATAATGGGTTCGTGACAACCAATCCCCCATCCCCACCACCTCCACTCCCCGGCCACCGCCTGGGTCTTCTTTCTCTTCACCACCTTCTTCCTCATAATGGGTACGTGACAACCTATCCCCCACCCACACCAGCTCCACTCCCCGGCCACCGCGGGGGTCTTCTCTCTATTCATCACCTTCCTCATCATAATGGGTACGTGACAATCAATCCTTCACCCCCGACACCTCCACTCCAAGGCCACCGACTGGGTCTTCACTCTCTTCTCCATCTTCCTCCTCATAATGGGTACGAGACAACCAATCCCCCACCCCCACCACATCCACTCCATGGCCACCGCCTGAGTCTTCACTCCATTCACCACCTTCCTCCTCATAATGTGTACGTGACAACCAATCCCCCATCCCCACCACCTCCACTCCCCGGCCACCGCCTGGTTCTATCTCTATTCACCACCTTCCTCCTCATAATGGGTACGTGACAACCAATCCCCCATCCCGACCACCTCCATTCCACGGCCACCACATGGGTCTTCTCTCTCTTCACCAACTTCCTCCTCATAATGGGTACATGGCAACCAATCCCCCATCGCAACCACATCCACTCCCCGGCCACCGCCTGGTTCTTCTCTCTCTTCACCACCTTCCTCCTCATAATCGATACGTGACAACCAATGCCCCACCCCACCACCTCCACTCCACGGCCACCACATGGGTCGTCTCTCTCTTCACCACCTTCCTCCTCATAATGGGTACGTGACAACCAATCCCCCATCCCCACCACCTCCACTCCCCGGACACCGCCTGGGTCTTCTCTCTCTTCATCACCTTCCTACTCATGATGGGTACGTGACAACCAATCCCGCATCCCCACCACCTCCTCTCTCCGGCCACCGCCTGGGTGTTCTCTCTATTCACCACCTTCCTACTCATGATGGGTACGTGACAACCAATCCCCCATCCCCACAACCTCCACTTCCCGGCCACCGCATGGGTCTTCTCTCTCTTCACCACCTTCCTCCTCATAATGGGTACATGACAACCAATCCCCCACCCCACCACCTCCACTCCACGGCCAACGCATGAGTCTTCTCTCTCTTCACCACCTTCCGCCTCATAATGGGTACGTGACAACCAATCCACCATCCCCACCATGTCCATTCCACGGCTACCGCCTGGATCTTCTCTATCTTCACCAGCTTCCTCCTCATAATGGGTACGTGACAACCAATCCCCCATCCCCACCATCTCCACTCTCCGGCCACCGCCTGGGTCTTCTATCTCTTCACCATCTTCCTACTCATGATGAGTACGTGACCACCAAACCCCTATCCCCACCACCTCCACTTCCGGGCCACCGCCTGTGTCTTCTCTCTCTTCATCACCTTCCTCCTCATAATGGGTACGTGACAACCAATCCCCCACCCCACCACCTCCACTCCACGGCCACCGCATGGGTCTTCTCTCGCTTCACGACCTTCCTCCTCATAATGGGTACGTGACAACCTATCCCCCATCCCCACCACCTCCAACTCCCCGGCCACCGCCTGGGTCTTCTCTCTATTCATCACCTTCCTCCTCATAATGGGTACGTGACAACCAATCCGTCACCCCCACCACCTCCACTGCACGGCCACCGCCTGTGTCTTCACTCTCTTCACCATCTTCCTCATCATAATGGGTACGTGACAACCAATCCCCCATCCCCACCACCTCCATTCCACGGCCACCGCCTGGATCTTCTCTCTCTTCACCACCTTCCAACTCATAATGGGTACGTGACAACCAATCCCCCTTCCCCACCACCTCCACTCCCCGGCCACCGCCTGTTCTTATCTCTCTTCACCACCTTCTTCCTCATAATGGGTACGTGACAACCAATCCTCCATCGCCACCACCTCCACTCCCCGGCCTCGGCCTGGGTCTTCTTTCTCTTCACCACCTTCCTCCTCATAATGGGTACATGACAACCAATCCCCCATCCCCATCACCTCCACTCCACGGCCACCGCCTGGGTCTTCTCTCTCTTCACCACCTTCCTCCTCATAATGAGTACGTGATAACCAATATCCCACCCCCTACAGAAATCGGCTATTGGGTGCAGGCGAAATTATGTTACGTCTCGCCTCCGTAGCTCGCCTGGGTCTTCTCTCTCTTCACCAACTTCCTCCTCATGATGGGTACGTGACAACCAATCCCCTAAGCCACCACCTCGCTCCCCGGCCACCACCTCACAGCAACTCACCGCGTCACTTACTGTGGTTCTGTCCCTGTAGCTGTCTCTCTCTCTCTCTTTTTCTCTTCTCGTGATGTGTCAACAAAGTCTATCCACCTCCTCCACCCCTGATTGCCTCTATAATGTTAATTTGTAAATATTCTGCTATGAAACCGATATAATCCATCAAATGTTTTCCTTTTAAATATGACAGGCCCGGTCGCCAGCGCACTGTGTCATCGGTTTTCGTGCCGGACCGTCGTGTTCTGGGGATCTATATTTAGCTTCATCGGGCTTTTCGTCTCGGCATTCTCGCCCAACATAGAGTTCATGTACATCACATACGGCATCATTGGAGGTAAGTTATCTTACACGAGTGATGATTTAATATGAGGTTCGACAGTGTCCAGCCGTGGGTAAACGTTTTCCGTGGCACGAGGGAATTGTTTGAACCCCAAGGCCGTAGACCGCGAGTTCAAACAGTTCCCTAGTCTACCCAGTCTACTACGTTTACCCACGGCTGGACATGGTCGAACGTTATTGTTACATTTCCGTTTGAAATATCGTGCAATTTGAACATGTATGCAATACTTTCCATACTTTGTTAATCTGCTCCATTTAAACAGCTGATTTACACATACATATTCCGGGGCCACAGTGCACGTCACGTCATGCAGCCGCATCAATTTCAAAAGTCCAGTGCGACCGTTCTGAACAGGTCTGGTGACGTAATGTCGTGTTCTAGTAACGTCATAAGACACACGCATTACGTAAGTGTTCGTTTGGCCCAGGAATGAGCATTGTCTGCAGCCATGGTCAAACAGCACGTGTTGTACGTTTGAACACGACTGTGAGCGGTGTCAAACAACGACATTCATGTAACCATATAGTATTTATTAAATATAGGATCTTACATGAGTGATGATATAATATGATATTTATTAAACGAGTTTACAGATTTCATAAGAAACGAGGCTAGGCTATGCCTCGTTTCTGATGAAATCAGTCAACGATTTTAATTAAATTTCATATTAAATCAACACAATGTTAGATTATATTTATTGCATAAGCACATCACAATACATTGAAGTTGTAAATGACCATCTAGCCTGTTTTCTGTACTGGCCTCATTTGCATATTTATTACACTAATGTATTATGATTTTTATTGCACTGTGTTATTAAACTGTGAAAGGATACGTGTATTCCATGCAATAAACTAGTTTACTGATTTCAGACGACTATAATAAATATCATATTAAACCAACACAAACAGTATATTTAGTTTATACTCAATCGCCATACACTGGATCAGTAACAATCACATGTAACGGGTTCATTCGTATTTGTATTACACATGTATATTATTGATTGATACTAAAATGTGTTAACCCTTACACTGCCGAATTAAATGTTGTCGTCTGCTGTTTATTTTTTATTTTCGATTTTTCTCATCAAAAACATGGTTTGACAGCATTTTAGAATCATTTCCAGTAGAAATGATTTTAAAGTGCTGTCAAACCATGTCTTTATTGAGAAAGAAGGTAAAATATAAAGCATCAGCAGACGACAATTTTCGTGCCTAGCAGTCTAAGGGTTAAGATACTAATTTTATGCAAATAATACAAAGCACGATACTACGGAGCCCCGCAGGGGACATGGCTTTTTTTTTTATTAATTCGTTCCCACGAAATAACAATTCGTTCCCTCAATTTCACAATTCGTTCCCTCGAATCAACAATTCGTTCCCATGATATAATAATTTGTTTCCTCGAATTAACAATTCGTTCCCACGAAATGACAATTCGTTCCCTCAATTTAACAATTCGTTCCATCGAATTAACAATTCTTTCCCACGATATAACAATTCGTTCCCAAGAAGTTTGTTCCTACTGAGTGGGTATGCACCTTTAACCCTTTGAACCCGAAATCCCGCTATAGCGGTTTATGCAAAAAGTGCAGATCCAGATGAGCCGGCTCGTAACGAGCCGTCTCATCAGGATCTGCACTTTTTGAAAGTAATTTTAATATTTCTTAGAACAAAAACACCCCCTTTTCATAAATGGACGAATCTGAAAATCATTTTGTGACCATTGGATTGGTCGGAACATTAGCATATCACAGTCCATTCCAGTTCCTTAGGGTTGAAAAGGTCCTCAAGTTTCGTCTCTACGCGGCGTAAAAAGGAAGGAATGGCATTTAACGTTCATAACCGTCGTGTATTGCTTACAATGGGCGCTCGCTGTGTATTAACCCTTTCAACGCTAAGGAACTGGAATGGACTGTGATATGCTAATGTTCCGACCAATCCAATGGTCACAAAATGATTTTCAGATTCGTCCATTTATGAAAAGGGGGTGTTTTTGTTCTAAGAAATATGAAAATTACTTGCAAAAAGTGCAGATCCTGATGAAAAGACGGCTCGTTACGAGCCGGCTCATCTGGATCTGCACTTTTTGCATAAACCGCTATAGCGGCATTTCGGGTTCAAAGGGTTAAAGGTACATGCCCACTCAGTACGCACAACATGTTCTTTATATCAGAGACATCATCTGAGACATTTTTTGGCAAAATAAACATTCATTCACCATTACCCACGTATTGATTGGCATTATTATGCATTTTATACCAGACGTAACTTTCCACACTGATATCAGGGGCGATAACCGTGTTTCCTTAAAATGTTAATGGAAATTACTATTTATACTCTGTATTTATATTTTGATGTGCAACTTTCATATTTTACAATCTGCCGAAAATATTATTGTTTTCATATGAAAATAGCCTGATACCAACGCGCCTCACTATCAGTACAATACATATTACTAAATTATTATACCTGTATAGCGGCCACTCGTAATCTTTAGAACTGGTGGAATAGTGACACAATTAAACACTTATTTAATTCCTATAAAGAACATTTTAGGAATTAAATAAGTGTATAATTGTGTCACTATTCCACCAGTTCTAAAGATTACGAGTGGCCGCTATACAGGTATAATCATTTAGTGATATGTATTGTACTGATAGTGAGGCGCGTTGGTATCAGGCTATTGAGTGGGCATGTACCTTTAACACAGTGTGATACAAATAATAATACACTAGTGTAATACATATGCAAATTGGCTCGTTACAGAAATCAGGTTTGGTGACCAGTAAATGTTCAATGTATGATGTTGTACTTATGCAATAAATAAAATATAACATGTGTGATGATTTAATATGGTATTATTAAATTCGTAATGAGTGATGAATTAATATGATATCTATTAATTAAACAAGTTTACTGATTTCATAAGAAACGTGGCTATGCCGAGTTTCTGATGAAATCAGAAACTCGGCATAGCCGCGTTTCTTATGAAATCAGTAAACTTGTTTAACTCATTAAAGACGGTATACACTTATAGTAGTAGGAAACTTTTTAGCGGGGGAAATCCTATTTTCTTCATTTCATCTCGAAAGTATATGTTGTTACCACTCGTTTGAACCATCTCGACGAGACGGTTCAAATGAGTGGTAACAACATATACCTTTATGGAGAAATAAACAAAAGAATGAGATTTTTCCAATAAAAATTATTGTATCCTTAGACTGAAATGGGTTAATAGATATCATATTAATTCATCACTCATGTAAGATCCTCTATGTATACGCGACTTAGAAGAGAAGGACGAAATGTCCCAAACTAGCCACCATAGTAATCAGAGCCTTTTGCGCTCTGATTACTATGGTGGCTCGTTGGGGACATTGTAAAACACAACATCATGATAGAACATACACGCCAATAAAACAGCTGATAAATATCATACGACATGAGAAAATTAGAGCATTAACAAATAAATAGAGAAACATGTATATCACATGTAAATGAGACTAAAGAGCTAACAAAACATAAATCACGTGCATTTTGTTGTATGAACGACACATGCCTATTTTAATAAATCCTACCAATTTAATATCAGAGTAAAATAAATTAGGTATAATTTAACCCTTTCAACACCACAGACCTCTATAGAGACAATGTTTGCAAACAGTGGAGATCCAGATGAGCCGGCTCGTAACGAGCCGTCTCATCAGGATCTCCACTGTTTGTTAATAGTTATCAAATTTGAAAAAATTACCCTTTCTGAAGAATGGAATAGCCTGAAAATTTGAATGGACCAATGAAATAGCATGAAACAGTGGTATGGAACAGCCCATTAAGTTACTTGGTGTTGAAAGGGTTGTTCATACCACAAGGTGCCCGTGTCTTCAATGTGACAGTGTCCTCAAACAGCCAGCATCAGCACTACACAAAAACATAAACACAAGTTGAACGCAAAACAATGTATACCCCATAAGACGTCAGCAAGGGACCACCGGTAGCCTATTTCACCAATATTGCAAAGTATACTTATCAAGCAAAGTATACTTTCAGGGAGAAATCTTC
>CM055271.1:32556596-32573958 GCA_029237695.1 Conchocele bisecta
CAGGGAGAAATCTTCAATTTTAAGGATAATTTATTAATTTTCATTATACTGAATTTATTACATTATCACAGCCATTTTGGCTGTGATAATGTCATAAATTCAGTATAATAAATCTGCATACTTGTAATCGTCAAATATATGCAGTCGTTAGTTCTATATGAAATAATGCATTTCGGGAAAAATAAATGATTACTCCCTCAAAGTATACTTTGTTTGATAAGTATGCTTTGCAATGTTGGTGAAATCGGCTCGAGTTCAAACACTATCCTGAAGTCGATGAATAAACATTCAACTGGCATCGTTAAACGAAGCAAATCCCATCGCTGGCAGCCTTAATAAAAAAAAAGCAAGTCATCAGTGACCTTGACCTTTGACGGTCGGACGTGCGTCGTATGCAACACAAAGCAGCATCCCTATACACACATTGCGGACAAATATTATCAAAATCGGTGAAGCGGTTGACGAGGTATTGAAAAAATGAAAAAATAGCAGTTTTGCCTTGCTAATAAGGTGAACATAAGTCCTCAGTAACATTCACCTTGGGTGGTCGGACGTGAGTCGTACGCAAAACAAAACACACCCCTATACACACACTGTAGCCAAATATTATCAAAATCGGTGAAGCGGTTCACGACTTATTGAAAAATGAGAAGGTGTTACTAACGTACGTACGTACATGGACTAACGCTATATCACATCTTGCCTATCGGTGAGGGGATAATAACATTTAGATATACGAACACCGTAATACTAATAACGATTAACCCACTTCGCCCGTATTCCCGAAGTTGTCCCCGGCTTATTAAGAAAACCAATACGGAGCCACGCAGGGGACGTAAAAATTTCTTTTTTATTAATTCGTTCCCACGAAATAACAATTCGTTCCCTCAATTTAACAATTCGTTCCCACGAAATAACAATTCGTTCCCTCAATTTAACAATTCGTTCCCACGAATTAACAATTCGTTCCCGTGGGAACGAATTGTTATTTCGTTAGAACGAATTGTTAAATTCGAGGGAACGAATTTTTTAATTCGACGGAACGAATTGTTAAATTGAGGGAACGAATTGTCATTTCGTGGGAACGAATTGTTAATTCGAGGGAACGAATTGTTATATCGTGGGAACGAATTGTTAATTCGAGGGAACGAATTGTTAAATTGAGGGAACGAATTGTCATTTCGTGGGAACGAATTGTTAATTCGAGGGAACGAATTGTTATATCGTGGGAACGAATTGTTAATTCGAGGGAACGAATTGTTAAATTGAGGGAACTAATTGTTATTTCGTGGGAACTAATTAATAAAAAAAATCCACCTCCCTTGCGGTGCTCCTTAACAACCAGACATGAATGTGTGATAAATTGCGTGGAGCACGGTTGTCCGTATGTGCTGAAGCTCGTATATTATCCCTTGGTACAAGCGGACGGACAATTCCCCAAGTATTACAATGTCATATAAAGAAGGGATACGAAAATGATACACGTAATACGATACAAGCGCACGTGACCAAAGGCTATACGAAATGCTCTGTATGTGATTGGTCACCTTGACCTTGAATACCCAGTCCACTATTTTTACACAGTTTTGACTTGTCACGAATACAATGGTACGGAGGCCCGCAGGGGACATGGACTTTTATTTATTAATTCGTTCCCACGAAATAACAATTCGTTACCTCAATTTAACAATTCGTTCCCACGAATTAACAATTCGTTCACATGATATAATAATTCGTTCCCTCGAATTAACAATTCGTTCCCACGATATAACAATTCGTTCCCATGAATTAACAATTCATTCCCTCAATTTAACAATTCATAATTGTTCCAACGAATAAACAATTTGTACCGTCAATTTAACAATTCATAACAATTCATTCCCACGGGAACGAATTGTTATTTCGTGGGAACGAATTGTTAAATTGAGGGAACGAATTGTTATTTCGTGGGAACGAATTAATTTAAAAAAAGAATTCTACGTCCCTGCGGGGCTGCGTACTACGATGGTGTAAATCTCGTGAATGGTTTAGTCACGTCACCTGTGATTTGTAACAGTGTATGGGTTAGGGTTAACCCTTAGACCGCCTCACACAACAATTGTCGTCTGCTGTTGCTTTTATATCTTGCCTTATTTCTCAATAAAGACATGGTTTGACAGCACTTCAGAATCATTTCCAATGGAAATGATTCTGAAGTGCTGTCAAAGCATGTTGTAAATTATTCTAAAGTGCTTTCAAAGCATGTTTTTGATGATAAAAGTGGAAAATACGATACAAGCGCACGTGACCAAAGGCTATACGAAAATCACTGTACGTGATTGTGATTGGTCACCTTGACCTTGAATATCCAGTCCACTATTTGTCCACAGTTTTTACTTCTCACGAATACAATGGTGCGGAGGCCTGCAGGGGACATGTAGTTTTATTTATTAATTCAATCCCACGAAATAACAATTCGTTACCTCAATGTAACAATTCGTTCCCACGAATTAACAATTCGTTCCCACGAATTAACAATTCGTTCCCTCGAATTAACAATTCGTTCCCACGAAATGGCAATTCGTTCCCTCGAATTAACAATTCGTTCCCTCGAATTAACAATTCGTTCCCAAGATATAACAATTAGTTTCCACGAATTAACAATTCGTTCCCAAAATTTAACAATTCATAACAATTCGGAACGCATTGTTATATCGTGGGAACGAATTGTTAATTCGAGGAAACGAATTGTTAAATTGAGGGAACGAATTGTTATTTCGTGGGAACGAATTAATTCGAAAAATATTTCTACGTCCCCTGTGGGGCTGCTGTAGTAATGGTGTAAATCTCGTGAATGGTTTAGTCATCGTAGTCTGTGATTTGTAACAGTGTATGGGTTAGGGTTAACCCTTAGACCGCCTCACACAACAATTGTCGTCTGCTGTTGCTTTTATATCTTGCCTTATTTCTCGATATAAACATGGTTTGACAGCACTTCAGAATCATTTCCAATGGAAATGATTCTGAAGTGCTGTCAAAGTATGTCGTAAATTATTCTAAATTGCTGTCAAAGCATGTTTTCGATGATAAAAGTGGGAAATAGAAAATAAACAGCAGACGAGAAAAACATTAGATAGCGGTGTAAGGGTTAATGTTTCACCCACACGCAGTGGTCATACACTGTTACAAATCACGAGCGCCGATGACTAGCGTACTCGCACACATTCCTCCTAATAGGGCACTAAACAGACAGTAATATACAGTAAAACCTCTCTAAACCGGACACCATGGGAGGTCCCCAGGGTGTCCGGCTTAGAGATGTTTCTCTGTAAATCAGACAGTCGAGCATTCTGAACCATAGTCGCGTGTTATGCGATCACGAACAGACATTATCACCTGAGATAAATGACCAAGAAACAAATGAAAAATAAGATCACAGGTGTTTTTCTTGGTGTTCGGTTTAGAGAGGTTCCACTGTGCATACAAGAGAGCAAAGGCATATACAGTATTAACGCATTTCTGAATGATTTTATTCAAACGTTTACATTAATACGTTCTAGCATAATTATATCTTAGCTACACGTGCAGACAGGAGACAAGGGGCCTAGTTCACCAACATTGCAAAGTATACTGATTTAGCAAAGTATACTTTGAGGGAGAAATTTTCAATTTCAGGATAATTTTATTATTTTTTATTATACTGAATTTATTACATTATCACAGCCATTTTGGCTGTGATAATGTAATAAATTCAGTATAATAATTCTGCATACTTTTAATCATCAAATATATGCAGTCGTTGTTCTATATGACATAATGCATTTCGGGAAACATAAATGATTACTCCCTCAAAGTATACTTTGCTAGATAAGTATACTTTGCAATGTTTGTGAAATCGGCCACAGGGGCCCGTTTCACTAAACTTCGTATGACTAAGATCTTCGTAAGTGCAAATTTAGAATCGACCGGAAATGTCAATTGATGAATTTACATTTATTGAGCAATGGCTGCATATGCAGCCTATGTTCAATAAATGTAAATCTGATACTTGTTTCCAAGAAAACAATGTTAATGGGAAAATTTACCGACTATCATTATGTTGCACTTACGAACATTTTAGTCGTACGAAGTTTAGTGAAACGGCCCCAAATGCCTACACAAAGCCAATCACATTGTGTAACGTTGTTGTTGTGGTTAACATCAGGCGCCCGTTTCACTAAACTTCTTACGACTAAAATGTTCGTAAGTGCAAAATTATGATAGTCTGTAAATTTCGCATTAATAATGTTTTCTTAAAAACAATTATTGGATTTACATTTATTGAGCATAGGCTGCATATGCAGCCTATGCTCAATAAATGTAAATCCATAAATTGAAAGTTACAGATGATCTTAAATTTGAACTTACGAACATTTTAGTCGTAAGAAGTTTAGTGAAACGGGCCCCTGACTTGCAACTTATGTGGAACCTTATTAACAGCGGAGTAGTTCTGCATACATACCTTTATTCACACACAATCGATCGCATAGTGGATTTATTCTAAAACATAGATCTCAGAGTGTCAGAGTTAGCACCCATGCCCGCTAAGCGAGCGGTTTGTACACTCCACAGACAGTCCAAACGGACGGCCTTATATTTTCTATGATGACATTTAATGCTGTGGCATCAGAATTATCTGATTTCAACCCAGCTACAACCAGTAGTATTTATCAACATGTCCGTCACACCGCTATGAACCGTGAGCAACAGGCCATATCGTTACACATGTCCATTTATTTACTGTATATCTTAATTACAACTGTTTATTATTCAGGTTTCGGCAGATGTCTCACCTACACACCGAGTCTTATCCTGGTCACCCACTACTTCAACAAACGTCGCGGGATGGCCGTGGGGCTCTCCACGGCCGGGGTGGGCATGGGCATGTTCGCATTCCCCCCGCTCATTAACGGCATATTCGGCGAGTACGGGTACGAGGGCGCGATGATACTGCTGGCCGGGATTGGTCTCCAGTCCTTCATCTGTGCCGCCTTGTTTCGCCCCGTGGAGTTGCACAAGAAGATTGTGAAGACGCAGAAACTGAATAGGTAAGTTTGGTTAGGCACGTGTTAGAAACTTATATACAGTATGGCATTGGTGCAGCGGCGCCGGAAGCATCTTAAGATTGGTCCAGCGAATCTACTGGGTGCCCTCGCTACCCAACCAAAGTGTATTTTGTTACCATCCAGTAGAACCGTCTCGCCGAGACAACATACACTTTTTATGAGAAACATTGCAAAAAAAAATATTTACATTCCTGACATTATTATTTGGTATATATGAATCCCGAATATTTCAATAAAAACATAGTTTTGTCGCAATTATTGGTCCGGCAGTTGCCGGATCTACAAGACCTGGGGGCCGTTTCACTAAACTTCTAAAATGTTCGTAAGCACAAATTTAGAATCGGCTGCAAATTTCAATTGATGGATTTACATTTATTGAGCATAGGCTGCATATGCAGCCTATGCTCAATAAATGTAAATCCAACAATTATTTACAAGAAAACATTGTTAATGTGAAATTTACAGACTATCATAATTTTGCACTTACGAACATTTTAGTCGTAGGAAGTTTAGTGAAACGGGCCCCTGTTCCGGCGCCCCTGTTGGTTTACTGGGGTTACTGTAATTCCTGGAATAGGTGTAAGATTGCTTACTGAGGCATATGTCAGAAATTCAGAATCAATATTAAAGGTACCTGCCCAGTGGGCACAAAATGTTCTTTATATCAGACACATCATCTGAGACATTTTCTAGCAAAATAAACATTCATTCACCATTACCCCATGTATTGATTGGCAGTATTTTTTCATTTTATATCAGAGGCAAATTTCCACACAGATATCAGGGGCGATAGCCGTGTTTCCTTAAACTGTTAAAGGCCCTGAACGGCTCAGTATTACAATTTTCTGATTTTTTTCAAACACAAAAACATGTTTGGCAACTGATTTAGTACACACAACTAACATATACTGCCTAATAGATACATCTGAAGTCTTGAGATGTACATCTTAATCGCAATGTGAAGACAACAAAAAAAAATTTGTGTACCACTCAGTGCAAAATGTCAATATTAACAATTTCATTTCCGTAACCCAACGCCTTCGGCTCGGAAGCGAGTCGATAAACTCCGGCTATCGGAATTCATCGGCTGCGAATCGTGGAGTTGAGTTTACCCGAGCGTCTATCGGAAAATCGATCGGCCTTTGAAACACGCACCTGCTGTTTGTTTATCAACAAACATTGATATTTTCATCGACTACAAACTCATTTTTGTACCAAAATGAATGCAAACAGTTTCAAATGTGTGTAAATAGAAACATGTTGGATTTATGTGTGGACAAACCCAATAGGAGGCCAAATTCGGCAACTTGAGCCGTATAGGGGCTTTAACGGACATTGATATGTATTCTTTGTATTTATTTTTTGTTGTGAAATAACAATTCGTTCCCTCAATTTAACAATTCGTCTTCTCAATTTAACAATTCGTTCCCACGAAATAACAATTCGTTCCCACTAAATAACAATTCGTTCCCTCAATTTAGCAATTCGTTCCCACGAAATAACAATTCGTTCCCACGGGAACGAATTGTTAATTCGTGGGAACGAATTGCTAATTCGCGGAAACGAATTGTTAAATTGAGGGAACGAATTTTCATTTCGTGGGAACGAATTGTTATTTCGTGGGAATGAATTGTTAATTTGAGGGAACGAATTGTTAAATTGATGGAACGAATTGTTATTTCGTGGGAACGATAAGGAATTAGTAATTGAGTATTGCCGCTCCATCATTTCTGAAACAATTGCGTATTTCAAAATTGGGGTAAAATAAAATCACACTGCTGTTTACATATCAGCAGACAGCAATTATTGAATAGTTTGCTTCTAAATGAAAACATGTCTTGGCATTTCATTAGAATTGTCTCCTTGGAGACAATTCTAATGAAATACCAAGATTGTTTTCATGGAAAAATAAGAAAAACATGCTATATTTGTGGTCGGTTTATTGTTTTCTGCAGCATGATAAAGGCACCACAATTGTTTATTGCATGTTGATACTCACTACTTTTCAATTGAGGTTTTGGCAATTTTAATTGGGTATTTAAGCGAATACGCAGCTTATCTGGAGCTCTGGGGACAGTGGAAGAAAGCGTCTAACTCAATAAGAGAGTTAGTCTCTTTATTCTAGGGGTTTAACTGCCTATCAACAGCTAAGGTCATTTAAGGCCGGGTCAATGGGATTTATACCTGTAGAAGTGCATGTACATGTTCAAGTACATGTACAAATGGGGGCGGGGGGAATCCCAAAATCAGAACTGAATATTTATATTCCTCGCTACACCAGAATCACTTGGCCCCCTCCCAAAAGCAGTAGGATCAGTAATAATATACTACTTTTATAATGGACAACCCAATTCAACTCGCAGGTAACAAAAGAGCCAAAGATAAAAACGTACATGAAGGCCAAACCAGTAGCCTATTTCATCAACATTGCAAAGTATACTTTACTAGCAAAGTATACTTTGAGGGAGAAATCATTAATTTTCCTGAAATGCATTATTTCATATAGAACTAACAACTGCATATATGTGATGATTAAAAGTATGCAGAATTATTATACTGAATGTATTACATTATCACAGCCCAAATGGCTGTGATAATGTAATAAATTCAGTATAATAAAAAATAATAAATTTATCCTAAAATTGAAAATGTCTCCCTCAAAGTATACTTTGCTAGAAAAGTATACTTTGCAATGTTGGTGAAATAGGCTACTGGAGTACAGGACAATCGTTGGGAGGAACCCCACCGTTAATTTACGCCGTCGCGTTCGCCCGACCAACCACCCACGTTGTTGTCTTGTAATTTGAGTATTCTATAGAGGATATTCATATTTTTTGCAACGAATATGACATATATATTCATCGAGTGGTATAAAATATGGACATTTCACACCACGATATGAACATATATGTCATATTCGTTGCAAAAATATGAATATTCTATTTATTATATACAGCTCCATGGAAATTAGCAGTTTTGTAGACTGTATACGGTAATGAATGTGTATTTGCAGCCTATTTGCGCTGTTTTGTGCAGATGCGCGTTATGAATATAGATAGCGGAAGTAGTCGTATTTTCACCGGAAGTTGTGTATTTCATCTTTTATTTACATCGTATAACTAAATAGATGTATTTCATGGGTAGGTATATAATAAACATGTATATTAGAACACGGCCTTTGTATTTGGTCCTATTAGCTTGGTATCCCGTTCCAGGCGACGAAATTCATCCACTTCAATGCTCGACAATCTCCATGTGCATCTTCTTCACAACGCTCCAGATAAGCTGCGTATTTGCTTAAATACCCAATTACAATTGCCAAAAACCCAATTGAAATCAGAACTTAGCGAGTATCAAAAAGCAATACACATTTTGAGGTACCTTTATCAAGCTGCAGAAAACAATAAACAGACCACAAATATAGCATATTTTTCTTATTTTCCATGAAAACACATCTTGGTATTTCATTAGAATTGTCTCACAATTCTAATGAAATGCCAATACATGTTTTCATTTCGAAGCAAACTATTCAATAATTTCGGTCTGCGTCTGTAAACAGTATTGTGATTATATTTTACCCAATTAAAATGTTGAAATACCCAATTGCTTCAGAAATGATGGAGTAACAATACTCAATTACTAATTACTTATCTAGAGCCCTGAATTCCATGTCAAAAAACTATGCGCTTTCATTTGTTCTTTCCAGTTTGGTGCACCTTTCGCGACGAGGTAGTCTCGCTGCTGGACAAATGTTTAAAGAGCTGACACAACCCGAGATAACAACAATGCTCACATCAATAGACAAATTGAACGCCAAATACTTAGGAAGCAACGCCTTCTCTTCCACCACCGAGTTTGCATGCGTGATGCCGGAGCCGAGACGTCGGTCCGTGTGGGATGCCAAACTTTCTCAGGTCAAAGACGTCTTCAAGAAGCCAAATGACCATAAGAGAAAACCAATATTTGAGTTTTCGTTGTTGAAAAACTTCCCGTTCCTGTCTCTGTGTTTAGCAATCATGGTGTTCACGATGTCCATGATGTCGACATTTGTGTTTTTACCCGCGTTAGCAAAGTCACGTGGTCTGTCCAAGCGTGACGCCTCATACTTGATCTCAATTATCGGCGCCGTGGACTCGGTGGCGCGGTTTACATCCGGGGCTGTGTTGGACTTGAAACGTGTGAAGAAGTACCGTCTACTAGCGTATAACGCGGACATGATGTTGGTCGGCATCGTATCAATGATTATGCCGTTCTGTCGGACGTTCGGTCAGTTTGCGGTGATGTCCGGGCTGTATGGGCTGTTGGTTGGGACATACGTGGCCCAGAAATCCGTCGTCGTTGTGGATATTCTGGGCATCGATAAAATGGCCAGCTCGTTTGGAATGGTTCTGGCCTTTCAGGGAATTGGATCTCTTATTGGGCCTACAATATCCGGTATCTATATGTTTTTCCCGTTGCATTGTTCAATTTCAACTACATCTCTAAAACCGACACCAAGTCAACCTCTATAATCTTATCGTTGATGGGTTTCTTGATCATTTATTCATCATTTATTCTTGATCATTTATCTGAGATGTTAATGTATGTTCACGATTGCAAAGCACGCCAATATATTTGAGAATGATCGTATGTTTGATTTACAGTGGAACTCTCGAAACTGGACACCCTGGGGACCTCCCAGGGTGTCCAGTTTAGAGAGGTTTCACTCTACTAGTGCAGTGGAAGATCTCTCCAAATCAGACACACTGGGAGGTCCACAGACTGTCCGGTTTAGAGAGGTTTCACTCTACTAGTGCAGTGGAAGATCTCTCCAAATCAGACACGCTGGGAGGTCCACAGGGTGTCCGGTTTGGAGAGGTTCCACTGTCATTCTGCTAGATGAGCACCGCCATAAATCTGTGGATGCGTTTCGATCATGAACTAACATTACCAATACAGCTAAATGAAAATAAAGTATCTCAAAATTGAAGAAACGTAGGAGACCTTGGTGTCCAGTGTAGAGAGATTTTCCTGTGTCAATACCAGTAGCCGATTTCATCAACATTGCAAAGTATACTTTTCTAGCAAAGTATACTTTGAGGGAAAAATTTCAGTTTTAGGATAAATTTATTAATGTTTGTTATACTGAATTTATTACATTATCACAGCCATTTTGGCTGTGATAATGTAATAAATTCAGTATAATAATCCTCAAATATATGCAGTCGTTAGTTCTATACGAAATATTGCATTTCAGGAAAAATAAATGATTACTCCCTCAAAGTATACTTTGCTAGAAAAGCATACTTTGCAATGTTGGTGAAATAGGCTACAGCTATAGATAAACCCGATCAAGCAGCACAATACTAGCATAATGGAAGACCTTACATGAGTAATTATTTAATATGATACAGTTCAACCTCCCAGAATTGCCAACTCTCTTATACATACTCCTTAAGTAAGTTTCTGTAACAGACAATATTAAAGGTATATGCCCACTACTCAGTAGACACACACTTATCGTTAAAGGTATTAAATATTAAGTGTATAATTGTGTAAATGTTCCACTAGTTCTCAAAAATACGAGTGCCCGCTATACAGATATAGATATAACCATTTAGTAATATCTTTTTTACTGATAGTGACTCGCGGTGGTATCAGGCTATTTTCATATTATGCAAAATAGGCATGATATATTTTAATTATTTATACTAATTAAATGCGTCACCTGAACAACTCGCAAGAGTATAATAAATTGTATTAAATTTTTGTGATAAAGTAACAATACAATGGTTAGTCATTAGGAATCGACGAACATGCTATCAGTGTCAAATTTACCAGTCTTGACTCGGAAACGTGTAGGAATTCCTCGGCTAGCCGAGGAATTCCTACACGTTTCCAAGCCTCGCCTGATAATCCTAGCAAATGACACTTACAAGGTATTCTCTATTTCTTGCTGCAGGTATGTTCAGGGACGTGTTTGGCACATATGATGAATCGTTTTATTTCGGCGGGATTGGCATCTTTGCCGGCGGAATAGTATTGGCATGTGGAAATATCTGGATGATCACACAAAGAAGAAAACAGAAACGACTGGCCAAACAAACAGAAGAAGAACGCCAGGTCATGGAACCGGAGGCTTAGGATATGAATAGTGATAGTACTTTAATTATACATGTTGAAAATGAACTACATGTAGTTGATATTACAGTAATTTATTATATGTTATATATGCACCAGGGACAATACTGTTTAACCCTTTCACCCCTAGGTAACTGGAATGGATTTGTATATGTTACTTTTGCAGCCAATCCAATCATCACACAAATATTTTCAGACTAGCCCATTTATGAAAAGGTGGTATATTTTGCTCTCAAAAATATGAAAATTACTTTCAAAATGTGCAGATCCTGATGAGACGGCTCGTTACGAGCCGGCTCATCTGGATCTGCACTGTTTACATAAACAGCTATAGCGGGCGTTCGGGTTCAAAGGGTTAAGCCGTATCAACATCTATACATATACCTCAATTTGTTAGCAATATGAAGTATGGACAATATGATATGATAATACCTGCAATTCATTATTTTTCTTCAAAAGTTCCAAATCTGCCTGTAACTCTACAAGCATATGATATTAGTTTAGTAGAAAAGAACGAAGAAAAACAATGAATTGCAGGTTATATATTATACGTGCAATTCACTTTGTATGTTGTATGTAGGAAGGATTTCATAAATAAGAAAAATAATATTGTCCCATTCCCCGCGATGTACATCGCGTACAGAACATAATAATTATTATAAAACAGAAAATGCATGGACGCACCTTCGTGCACGAGGAAGTTTATGTTAGTGCATAGCATGGTTTAGGTTTGTGCACTTCGTAGCTCAGGTTAGTGCACGGTGACGTTTACCATTCGTCCACGACTATTGCACCTATCGTGCACCTTATGTGCACTGGGCAGTTACCTTCAGCACAAGCACCTCTGGACGTATTTTACCGTAACTCTGTATGTGTGCCATTGTCAGTAGCCCATTTCATCAACATTGCAAAGTATACTTTAGTAGCAAAGTATACTTTGAGGGAGAAATTTTCAATTTTATGATAAATTTATTAATTTTTATTATACTGAATTTATTACATTATCACAGCCAATTTGGCTGTGATAATGTAATAAATTCAGTATAATAATTCTGCATACTTTTAATCATGAAATATATGCATTTGTTAGTTCTATATGAAATAATGCATTTCAGGAAAAATAAATGATTACTCCCTCAAAGTATACTTTGCTATTGATGAAATAGGCTACTGATAAGTAGCTTGGAGTGATAGTGACAGGGGCTACGTATCAGCAACCAACACTTAAACCAGACATTCAGAAAATATATGTGAAGTTTCCTCTAAGCGGTTCATTGTCATTTATCTCCTGTATGTATCAAGGTGTATGATCACGTGGTTAAAACAACAACAACAACAACAAGTACTGAAATTTCCAGAAGCTCTCGATTCAAAGTACGTATTCTTTTATTATGTCCTTATTATGTAACGGATTTTTATGAAACATGGCGCTTGTCTTGTTAACCTGCATTTGGTGGTCCCGGGATTTCGGCACATACTTATGTCGTTTTTGCGAAGAATCGATGCCCGCGTCCGTTGACACGGAAATCGATTCTTCGCAAAAACGACAGAAGTTTGGGCCAAAGTACTGCATTTCGTGGTCTCGATACTTTGGCCCAAACTTCTGTCGTTTTTGCGAATAATCTATTACCGTGTGAACTTACACGGAAATCGATTCTTCGCAAAAACGACATGATTATGCCGAACTCCCGAGACCACCAAATGCAGCTCATGAAGAGCGTTTGCTGCGCCATATTTAATCAAAATACGTTGCCTATTAAGGAAAATATCCAATAATACTTACTTTGGAGTGGGCGCGCTTTCAACACTTTCAGCCATTGTTGTTGTTGTTGTAACCTCGTGATCAATGACCGTGTGTATGGTCGAGATTGCACAGATGGAGTGTGAGTACTATTATGTACATACTTGTGGGCAGTAACTGTATGCCATGGACAGTGCGGGAATTTTGCAGAGTTACTGCCCGCAACTGCGTCTACGCGTGAATTCGTGAAATGAAGTGGTTATTGTCACAGGTTCTTGAAGAACGGTTCATATTTCGGTGTTTTATTGGTTATTTCGGTATATCTGGTGGTTTTGGTGCATTGTTACCGACATACAATTTACGTCACCTCCGGCTAATTACACTATAACTAGAAGTATTTTGACAGTATAAAAGGGGCCGGGAAGTTCGAAACGGTGAATGTGTAGATAATTGGCGATGTCTGCCGTGTGTAATGTTTGAGTATTAGTAGTTGCACAAAACTATCATGTAAATTACCCAAAACCCAACGAAATCCACCGAAATCTACCCAAATTCACCAAAATACCCATATGACACTAACATACTGATCATATGCTTAAACACATGTGGTTATTTTTCCGATCATTGGTGATCGTTGAGAGCGAGTGTCATTTAAAATGGTGTGCAAATTATGTCTAGTCTGTTGGTATTCATTGTGTCCCCTTTGCAGACATTCAGAAAACGTAATTTTAAACACGCCCTGTGATTTTGTACCTTCGGACATCTGCGTAATTTCACTAAATACGTTTAGAAAATCTACAATATTTTCCATACATAAAGTCAAAAGTTGACAAAATTTCCAGAGTACATGCGGATTTAATATTCCGCATGTACTCTGAAAAGTTTGTCAACTTTTGACGCCATTTACGGAATATATTGTAAATTTTGTAAACGTATTTTATGCAATTACGCAGATGTCCGAAGATACAAAATCACACGTGTCTCAAAAGTGAAGTTTCCTCGATGCGGTTCATTGTCCCATATCTAGGGAGCCCCACAGGGCAATGATTTTTTTTTTAATTAATTCGTTCCCACGAAATAACAATTCGTTCCCTCAATTTAACAATTCGTTCCCTCGAATTAACAATTCGTTCCCACGATATAACGATTCGTTCCAACGATATAGCGATTCGTTCCAACGAAATGACAATTCGTTCCCTGAATTTAACAATTCGTTCTCTCGAATTAACAATTCATTCCCACGATAAATCAATTCGTTCCCACGAATTAACAATTCGTTCCCGAGGGAACGAATTGTTATTTCGTGGGAACGAATTGTTAAATTGAGGGAACGAATTGGTACCTCTGCGGGGCTCCGTACATATCACCTGCTGAATTTATCCCGTCAACACAGTGCGTATGTGCCGTGAAACATGGTGCCGTGAAACATTTTTGATATCCAGTCAATACTATTTTTGCATTTTACAGCCATTTGTAGGTGTTGACGGGATAAATAGAATAGTAGGTTAGTGCCGTGAATGGGAAAAAATATCTGGCGCGGCACGGAAACGGGATGTGCTCGGCAGAGTCTCGCCCATCCCGTTTCCTGAGCCTTGCCAGATATTTTTTTCCCATTCACGGCACTAACCTACTATTCTCTAACTATTTTCCTTATTTCTGAACCAAAGTATATGTTGTGACCACTCATCTGAAAAGTCTCGGCGAGACGGTTCAAATGAGTGGTCACAACATATACTTCTGATGAGAAATAAAGAAATTCCTCAGCGTTGCCGGATATTTTTTCCCATTCACGGCACTAACCTACTATTCTCTATTTAATCCACTGTATATTGCTACACTGCCGCTTACGCTTACGCTAATCTTGCCAATACGTGTCCATTTATTTATTTCAAAACACTTATATATTGTACTAGAAAGCAAGCAGTTTGATTGACTGAGCCTGAGTTGTGCTTGGCGCACTTATTTTAGCTGAATACACATTGCTTATCAACAGAGGGAGAACAAAATACTCACAACAATGTGAAAATACGCATTGATTTTCAAATTAATTAGTTAATAAGTGAATGTTTAAATTTGTTTTATGTTTGTTTATCATTTGTTCCTAATTTATAATGAAGAAAATCAATAATCAATTTGTGAAAATAAAATACGCATTTAATTTGAAATCAGCGGGTGCAATATCTTTAGATAAAAAGCTTATCTGGAGCTCTGGTAAATGGCATAGAAAGATGGCATTTAAATCCACACGTTTTCTGAAGTGTTTTATCTTTCGGGGTATACATATTATGAGACAGTAGGGCTAATGTTAATAGCTTATAAGGGAGGTAATTCCTTCCATGTCGTCTAAGGGACATTCCAGAACCGGCTCCAGTTAATGGTTCTGTTCATTCAGATCGAGTAAACCCATTAGGCGGATGACCCTTGTGACTTACCCATGATAACATCCGGACTGAACTTCATGAATACTTGATGCGATGTACACATGTGTTTTTTCCGCCACCACATCTATTGTCTGACAGATCACCAGCGATTACAACTGCTGGCCAGTGTTGTCTGGTTGTCACTTTCACGTCTATATTAGACAAGGTGCATGATCACGTGGTTATAACAACAACAAAAGTGGCTGAAAATGTTGAAATCTTGAAAGTATTATTTGATATTTTCATTAATATGAAACGGATGTTGATGAAATATGGCGCAGCAAACGCGTTTCCTGAGCTGCATTTGGTGGTCCATGGAGTTTGGCACAGACTTATGTCGTTTTTGCGAAGAATCGATTTCCGTGTCAGAGACACGGAAATCGATTCTTCGCAAAAACGACAGAAGTTTGGGCGAAAATACAGAGAGTACCACGTGATCATACACCTTGTTAGACAAGCCATGTAAGTTTGTACCCGAGAGAATGTGCAATATCTCATGAAAATTATTTACAATATTTACGATATTTTCTGTAATTGATTGACGAACGATTCATAGCGGTGTGGTATTCCGCATTTGCTATGGAAAAGTCGCAACTTTCGACGTCATTTATAGAAAATATGTGGCTGTGGCTGTGACATTTCTCCAGTCACAGCCACATATTTAGAGAATACATGTTGTAGGTTAGTGCCGTGAATGGGAAAAAATATCTGGCAAGGCTTAGGAAACGCACATATGCACTGTGTACATTTGTATTAGCCTGGCGTCGGTCCGGGACCAATTCAACATGGCGAGGGTGATGTTACCGTGTATACTCGTACGAATCAATAACATGGCCCACATATATACTTTTCATCATTCGTACACCACAGACAGCGCTAATCTTGCCAATGCGTGTCAATTGTTTTATTTCAAAATACTCGAATATTGCGATTTAAATCACGCAGATATATCGACTGAGCCTGAGCTGTACTACAGCTCAGGCTCAGTCAATCAAACTGCGTGATTGTGAGTTGAGATTGTCAATAAATGTTCGGAGATATCATGGAAAGTTTAGCACAGGCGGCTATGTACACGTAACTCATGATGCATATCCGGTACTGTAACAACCTACCTTTGCACGAAAAGATGAATGACTAAAACGTACAATTGATTGATTTATTGGTGTTTAACGGCCTATCAACATCTAACGGAATTTAAAGCCAAGCCAACGGGTTCGATCCAGCATGTAACCTGCTGCATTGGGAAGAACATTCCAAAATCAGAACGGAATAATTAAATAAAATTCAGCCTTGAAATTAGAATAACCTGACATGGTGCCAGGTCCATACCACACAAAAGCCACTTGGCCCATTCCCCTAAAACTGTAAAAGTAATAGGATTACGTATAATCTCATATAAGGAGTATAACCAGAGTTAACTGTCACATACAAGAATGCCAAAGACGTACATCAGGGCCAAACCAGGGGCTCGTTTCACTAAACTTCGTACGACTAAGAAGTTAGTAAGTGCAAATTGAAAGCTTATAATGAATGTAGTAAATGGTAGCAGTAGAACAAAGTTAATGTGCTAGGTAACAATGTAAAAATCCCCAGGGGACCGTTTCACTAAACTTCGTACGTAATGTTCGTAAGTTCAAATTTAGGATCGTCTGGAAATTTTAATTGATGGATTTATATTTATTAAGCATAGGCTGCATATGCAGCCTATGCTCAATAAATGTAAATCCAATAATTGTTTACAAGAAAACATTGTTAATGTGAAATATCCAGACTATCATAATGTTGCACTTACGAACATTTTAGTCGTACGAAGTTTAGTGAAACGGCCCCCTGGTCTCTGATCGGGATTTCGGTATTTAAATGATGAATCCCGATCGTTAAAATACCCATCGCATGCAGCCACCCACATATACGGAATGATAATGAATGACAAAAATTTAAAAAAATAAAATACTAGCATCCAATTCATAGTACACTAATTTCAAAACGTAAATATG
>CM055271.1:32574458-32599860 GCA_029237695.1 Conchocele bisecta
CAAAACGTAAATATGTAGATACTCGTATTAGAGCCAGTAAAAGAAGGAATGCACCGTATCCATGACTCCGGATGCCGAGACCACGTGACCGGGCGGCCGCAGGAATGTCCGTGGAGTTGCGGCTGCCTGTCATCCGGAATATCTTCTCAATGCGCACTGTAAATATTAATAAAATATCAATAAATATAGTGACAATTTGTACCCCCCCCCCACCCCACCCCCAAGTGGTAATGATAACCATATTCTCCTGTGACTGGCTCACCGACTATATGTAGATGTTATTTTACTCCACGCAATAAGTGTGTACACTGCCGCCCGTGCTAATCTCGCCAATAGTTGTCAATATCTTTATTTCAAAATAATTGACTATTGTACCTGAAATCAAGCAGCCTGATTGACTGAGCCTGAGCTCAGGCTCAGACAATCAAATTGCTGGATTGCGAGTTGGCAATGCCATTATGTGTTCATACGTTGATAATCTGGGCAAGATTAACGCAGGCGGTTGTGTAATACGTTACAATAAAATGAACAGAAAACAATGTCATTGTAATTATTCGCTGATTAAAACCTGCTTGAATATAGAGATATGTACCTTTAGTTTTATATGTTGTATTATATATCAAACACGTTCTTTCGCCAATTTTTCAACATAAAGTCGTAGCTAAACCATTTGAGTTAGTAATATTAAGTTTGTATTGTTTGTTTGTTTATTGTTTATTAATGTTTAACGGCCTATAAACAGCTAAGGTAATTTAAGGCCGAGCCAACGGGTTCAAATCCACATTTAACCTGCTGCATTGGAGGGAAAATTCCAAAATCAGAACGGAATATTTACATCGAGCAAAATATAGTCAGCCCTGAAATTACATGTAGAATAACCTGACCTGGTGCCAGGTCCATACCGCACCAGAATCACTTGGCCCCTTCCCCTATTAAAATGTAATACCGGTAGGATTACTCTTCTAAGGGAGATTCAACTGTCACATACAAAATGCCAAAGACGTAAAGACGTATGTGAGGGCCAAACCAGGGGGCCGTTTTCACTAAACTTCGTACGACTAAAATGTTCGTAAGTGCAAAATTATTATAGTCACATTAACAATGATTTCTTTTAAACAAGTATTGGATTTACATTTATTGAGCATAGGCTGCATATGCAGCCTATGCTCAATAAATGTAAAGCCATCAATTGAAATTTACAGACTATTCTTAATCTGCACTTACGAACATTTTAATCGTACGAAGTTTAGTGAAACGGGCCCCAGTTCTCCAGTCGGAATTCTGGTAAAGATGAACCCCGATCGTTAAATTACCCATCGCGTGCTCCCACCTGTCACACACCACTAAGTTTGTAAGTGTGTAATTTGTGACAAGACACCGACGACCGGTACACAGACTAGAGAGAACAATACCAAAAGTAGATTGATGATGTGTTTCTTATGCCGATGCTAGGAGACGTACAACCTTTGATTATCTTAGCAATAGTGTTGTTTTCTTTCGGCTGTTACCATTATTATTTATGTTGTTTTATTTTTTGCTGGAAAATAACTAATATTATATGTGGTGATTACTTTGCCACGCTAACCATGTTCCGCCGCATCAGTGGATAGTGTTGTTCCAAGCCGTCCCAAGGCGGCAGCCTATTTTCTTGATAGGTCATTGAGGGGCTTTCGTTGCATTTGTTTCATTTTGTATATATAATTAACGTACTGTTTTCCTTGCTGGTATTTCAGTACATATTTGAAGACTCTCTCCCACCATGATTGTGTGAGTGTGTTATGTGTTTGTCATTATAGGAATGAATGGCCTTTTTGTGGAATTTATCGCGGTATGAACTTGGAAAAGTCGCGGGAATACTGGACGAAGGCCGGAAGGCCTCGTCCAGTATTCCCGCGACTTTTCCAAGTTTAAATCCCCGATAAATTCCACAAAAATGCCATTCATTCCTTATAATTCCAGCATATGAAATAAATTCATCAAGAAAATGTGTTTATTTTCCGTTTTCTTAAGAATTATTTTAACTGCGCCTCACGGCTACGGAAAGTAGTTCGGCGTGGGAGTTTACTGGGATATACATTTTGGACAGAGACTTGCTACGGGCCAATCAAATGTTAGGGAATTGAGTAAATATTTTTGTGCTGGAATTATGATGTATTGTGTTTTTCTTTGTATCGGTTTATGTGTCTCCTTTTTGGTATCTTGTGACACTATTCGACCTTAACCCTTTCACCCCTAAGTAACTGAATGGGCTGCGATATGTTAATTTTGCAACCAATCCAATCATCGCAAAATGATTTTCAGACTATTCCATTATATAAAAAGGGGGGTATTAGTTGTTCTCAAAAATATGAAAATTACTTTAAAACAGTGCAGATCCTGATGAGACGGCTCGTTACGAGCCGGCTCATCTGGATCTGCACTGTTTGCATAAACCGCTATAGCGGGCTTTCGGGTTCAAAGGGTCAAATACGTATTATTGTATAGTGTATGTCCGGTTTCGAGAGGTTCTACTGTATATTACATACACACCAGCAGCCGAGTTGGTCTGCAATTACTGGAAGATCCCCCACAAGCCCATACACCATAATGCATAACGATGATGAACAGTAGCAGGAGGGCAATCTCATCAAATATTTATTGGGCGACCTTTACGTTGATAATTCATTTTTTCTCTCACTCATACCCAAAATTACAGTAACAAGTACAAAACTCTCTATTCACACAGTCCATACAATGGCATCATGAGGTTCACGTTAATGTAAATTGATACACGAGGCAGGGGCGGATCTGGAGGGGGGAGGGGTTCAAAAAGGGGTTGCAAACCCCCCCCCCCCCCCCCCCCCCACCAACCCCACCGTTCAGCCACGGAGTTTACATAGATCACAGTTTACCACCAGTTGGAGTCTGAATTTAAATGCCGTAAAACACAGGAAAGTGCATTTCTGGACATCTAGATTTCAAAATGTGTCCTGGTGGGCATGCCCCCGGACCCCCCTAGCATACTCGCTTCACTCCGTGGAGTTGGAAAATAGGACAACCACCCCCCTCCCCCCGTTCCCCAAATGCTGAATCCGCCCTTTCGAGGCAAACAAGAATACTACACCGTTCATGTCTAGATATTACAGTATACAAGATACAGAGGTGTTAAACAATAACATCAGGTATGTAAAATGACCCTTTTACCCCTAAATATTGGACATTCAGTTCAATTTGATACTTTTGTAATATTTTGTGAAACGCCATGCACCTTGTACAAACGCCATACATGCACCACAAAACGTCACACCAAACAATGGCAAGAACAAATCAAGACAATCTGTGACAATTGCCGAACACAACCATCAACATAATGTGTATTGCAAATGTGGATTTCTGTGGATTTATTTCCATTGTTTATTTGTGCATGACTGCGAGTATTGTAGCCGATTTCATCAACATAGCAAAGTATACTTATCTAGCAAAGTATACTTTGAGGGAGTAATCATTTATTTTTCCCGAAATGCATTATTTCATATAGAACTAACCGTTGCATATATTTGATGATTAAAAGTATGCAGAATTATTATACTGAATGTATTACATTATCACAGCCAAAATGGCTGTGATAATGTAATAAATTCAGTATAATACAAATTAATAAATTTATCCTTAAATTGAAAATGTCTCCCTCAAAGTATACTTTGCTAGATAAGTATAGTTTGCAATGTTGGTGAAATAGGCTACTGGCACCGGCTTACGACACTCATGTGACATACATAACCCTTACACCACTATAGCATTTTTTGTCGTCGGCTGTTTATTTTCTATTTTCCATTTTTATCACCAAAAACATGCTTTGACAGCACTTTAGAATCATTTCTGACATGCTTTGACAGCATTTTGGAAATGATTCTAAATGGCTGTTAAACCATGTTTTATTGAGAAATAAGGCTAGGTATAAATCAACAGCAGACGACAATTGCTGTGTGTAGCGGTCTAAGTGTCAAAAATAAACAAGTAAAATGTGCAAAAGCATAATATATAAACAAAATGAATCAAAGATGGATGCAGATGTAGTACGTAATCTTGGACTTACCATCAAGCGCCGAGATATTTCAAAACTAAAAATACAGCCATTGCAACAGAATTCAAACAAAAACAGCCTTGTGCACTATGACACGGACATGTGCCGGACATTCTGGCGAGTTTAGTCTCCGTTGTCACACTGTATTCGGTAGTCGTATCAGTTATGACTGTTGAGTTCGTAGATACTTTGTCGATCGTAGATCCGCATGTGGTTGTCGTTACAATCGCTGTCACATTAACTGTCACGGTGACAGTGTCATTGATTGTTTGTGTTGGAATCGCAGTTGTTGTGTCTGTAAGAAATTTCGGTACCACATCAACACGTTTATTCGTTTCGTCTAGAATAAAATTAATATCAACTCTACAGTCATATCGCCTGTAGAGCAACAAACAAAGGTAAACATAAACTCGCTAACTTGTGACAAACATGCCATACATGTAACAAGGTGTACGATCACGTAGTACTAACAACAACAAAAAGTACTGAAACTTCCAGAATCCATCTGATTCAAAGTACGTATTCTTTAATATTGTCCTTATTACGTAACGGATTTTGATGAAATGTGGCGCATCAGACGCGTCTTGTTAAGCTGCATTTGTGGTCTCTGTATTTTCGCCCAAATTTCTGTCGTTTTGTCGGAAATCGATTATTCGCAAAAACGACATAAGTCTGTGCCGAACTCATTGGATCACCAAATGCAGCTCATGAATACGCGTTTGCTGCGCCATATTTCATCAAAATCCGTGGCATATTAAGGAAAATATCAAATAATACTTACTTTGGAGTGGACGACGTTGTTGTTGTTGTAACCACGTGATCATTCACCTTGACTACCGTCACTGGTGTTGTACTCCGCATCGGCGTCAAATGCACGTTGAACAATACGGAATCCTGACGAATTCCCATGCATCTACATACAGATGAGACTGCATAAACACGTTTTCGTATTTTGTCACTGACGCCGGTTAGTTCACGAAAATTCGTTTATGCGCAAGCTCTAAGTAGACCTGCGTGGCCTCTCTTCAGGAACCCGGGGCCCGTTTCACTAAACTTCGTACGACTAAAATGTTCTTCAGTGCAAATTTATGATCGTCTGGAAATTTCAGTTGATGGGTTTACATTTATTGAGTTGAGCATATGCTCCCCCCCCCCGGTGTCTATTTCGACGAAACGAACATTTTACGGCGGTACGGAGTGAAACGCTAGTGATTGTAGTAAGCGTCTGTAAACAATAAGTAGACAATGAGTGCAGCGCCATCGACTGTAGTAAACGTCTGTACGCAATACGTGTGCTAAAACCAAACAAGAAAATAATTTGCATGGTAACTAAACTCTTAATTACAGTGAACTAAACATGTGAAGAACTATCTAATACATGTAGTATGTAAAGTGGCGTCATACCGACGACCTGCAGGTGAAACTCGACGAAGTCGTATCCATGTTTGTTGGTGGCGTTACACACGAAGATACCCGTCAGGTTACCATAGTTCTTCTCTATCTTCAGGCTGTTCTCGCCACGTCGGTACAGGTCTACAACACGCGGACAGTAACATACAGTAGAGCCTCTCTAAACCGGACACGCACGCAGTCTTTGTCTACTTAATTGTATGTGTACCATTGTCATCTACCACTGCTGATGCTGCCTGTTCAAGTTCGCAAAGCACAAACGCGTGCCTTGGTATAGTCGTATGTCTGATTTACAGTAGAACATCTCTAAACCGGACCTCCCAGGATGTCCGGTTTAGATATGTTTTACTGTATATTGGGGACCTCCGTAGCATACGGATGGTATGGGAGATTTACAGAGTTACTGCTGACAACTATACTATTACAACAGCCACACAAAAGGTACAGCTGGATGACAACCAAATCACCGAGGCAAACATAGATGTAGGTGTCAATACGTACCTTGCAGCGGCAACGTGGCATTCCGTTTGAAGTACCAGCGAACGACAGGTGATGGGATCCCGGTCGCATTGCACCAAACGTGAAATTCTGCCGACGTCGCCACGTTCACCATGGCTACCTCAGACGGATAGCCTTGAACCTCCGGCCGGGCTGTAACAAATAGTATAGCATAGATCGGTCCAGTACTATTCATGTGTTGGAGCGACAACGACACACGCATTGGTCATCGAATATTATCAGAGCTCCAGTTAAGATGCGTAATTTGACCAACTTGGGGTGAACTTTTGTTATTTCTTCATCAAAAATTGCAAGTTGGGAGTGCTTTAGAATCGTCTCATTGAGACGATTCTAAAGCACTCCCAACTTGCCATTTTTGATGGAGAATTAAGAAATTTACCTCGAAAGTACGCACCTTAACTGGAGCTCTAATATTATGTTCCATGCATCCATGCCGATATTACCACAACTTCGATAGTCATAGCACGATTAACGATGATGATACTACGATCAGCAACACAATACTATGACGACAGCTCGATACTAAAATGGCGATGCCATGACAGCAATAAGACGATACTGTGACATAATAATGATAATGTCGTGGTATCGTTATGTGATATTGTGGTATCGCGTTACCGTTATCGTGATATCGGAAGATCGTTCTCGAATCACCGCCATCATAATATCGAACTATCGAGCTATGGTACTGTCGCCTTCACGGCGTCCAGTTACCGTCATTGTAGTATCAAACCGTACTATTGTCATACTCGCTTCTTGTTATTACCATCGCAGTATCGTGCTATCGTTATCATACTATCGTGTTGTCGCTGTATCCATCCGATGTAATAGCTATATGGCGGTCGTCTTATCGGACCACCATATATAGTTACCTTCCATGTTGAGCGTGACCGTCGTCCGGAACGTGTCATTGCTGTCCGTGCACGTGTACGAGCCCTGGTCGGAGAGCATGAGCCGGGATACCCGGAGGTTCCAGTCCCCGGGGTACGGCGCGTACACGGAGTACCGTCCGTCCGTGCCCGCCACCGCGTGGTCCCCGCGAGTCAGTAACGTTGTCCTGTCTGGTTTGTCGCTCCCTCTTGACCACATGACCTGAAATCACGACGACATAGTTGCAAGGTGTTCTGCTCGGGATTACTGTATACCACTGCAAGAACTACTTCCCTTGATAGTTGGTTAACACGATTTGCTTTGTTATATGCGGCTGTGGCTGAAAATATGGGGCTTGTGGGATTTGTGACTACTGCCTGTTCCATGTTGCGGCCGACGAACTTTTGGCTATTGAACATATTAAATCTAAAACATATTTAAATGCAAGTATGTTTTCATCAATAACAAAAAAAAGTCACCCTCTCAAAAAATAAACATTTCATGAAATTCCATAAAATATTGATTTTATTGCGAAAAAAAATATTTTATTTTCTAATGGGAAACTATTTTTTCATGGGGAAAAAAGGGGAAAAAAGGAGGAGGAGGGTGAGTTATTTTTTTAAAATCTATGTTTAGCCCCCATGTTAAATTCCCATAGGAAAATCGTTTTTCACAATAAAATCAATATTTGGTGGAATTTCATCAAATAACATTTTGTTTGGGGTGAGGAGGATGACTTTTTTGTTATTGATGAAAAAGTATTTACATTTAAATCTTTTTTTTTAGATTTAATATGTTTACAGCCAAAGGTTCGTCGGCCTGCTTTAATATTAATATTTCGGAATATATACTGCAAGAAAACATAAAAGGCGCTGGTGACAAACACGCGAAAAAAAGCAACGCAGTACCAATTTGAAAGCAACAAATTATACATACTACGGCAATAACGAAGCCGTTATCAATGTGTACGATCACGTGGTTACAACAACAACAACATGTACTGAAACTTCCAGAAGCCCTCCGATTAAAATTACGCATTCGTTTATTTTGTACTTGTTATGTAACGGATTTTGATGAAATTGTTAAGCTGCATTTGGTGGTTTCGGTACTTTGACCCGAATTTCTGTCGTGTTTGCGAACAATCGATTTCCGTGTCTACTGACACGGAAATCGATTCTTCACAAAAACGACATAAGTATGTGCCGAACTCCCGGGACCACCACATTCAGCTCATGAAGATGCGTTTGCTGCGCCATATTTCATCAAAATCCGTTGCATATTAAGGAAAATATCAAATAATACTTACTTTGGAGTGGGCGCGCTTTGAACACTTTCAGCCATTGTTGTTGTTGTTGTTGTTGTAACCAAGTGATCATGCACCTTGGTTATGTCGTAATTCAAAATCAAGCGACCACCGACACCACGTGGATCGACTTATGGTTTCCAGTCTCGTTTTGGAACACAGTTATAAAGATTAAGTCACGTATACGCTAAGCATTTTATTATGCCGGCAGGACAGTAACAAACATACGCATTGATGGGCTTCAAAAGCATATTAAGGTTTCTGTTTATTTGCTTATAATGTACTACAGTCCAATAAAAATCAAACAACATTAATTTAATTACAGGATATGAACAGCATGGTGTGGTTTACCGTTTTGAAGTTGTCATAGTTCGGCGGGACGACACATCTGAGGAGCGCATCCTCCCCCACCAGGTTCATAAAGGTCAACTGTCTCGTCAGTGTCGCCGTGGATGAGCCGGCAAACAGAACTGAAACGTATACAGCAGGACTGGTTTAGCAAGCATGCATGACATGTAAATTTGAACACTATAAGGCTCGATGGCTCGGTTGAGATACGTGTATACGAGCGGTGAAGTAGAACTTGAGTTTTTGCATGGACAAGGATACAGAGTGCGGAAAATAAAAATTACCGCCAAGGGGAGATAAGTCATCGAAACATCGAATCAAGAGGCTTCTTCGTCTTGCCGTGATAAACATGTATACCTAATTCGGTTACGATCGGTGACGTAGAACTCGAGTTATTACGTGGACAAGGATACAGAGTGTGAAAAATAAAAATGGCCTCCAAGGGGAGATAGGTCATCGGAAATTGTTCAAAGTCAATAGGCTTCTTCGTCTTGCTGTGATAAACATGTATACGAAATTTGGTTACGAGCGGTGAAGTAGATTTGTCTATAGGAATTTATCATGGGGAAAAGGCGGTAGACGAGCTGTGGGAGGAGTCCAACAAAATAATTGCAAATTGACTCCGAAATTGACTCCGAAACCCGACTAGATGGAAATGATGTAAGTAAAAAAACAAAAGTTAAATTTTGAAAATCGGTCCACTATTTATGAAATTAGAAATATTTTCCCATGTTAAATCCCCACAGACATCTTCACTGTCACTCTGTGAAGATGTCTATGGGGATTTAACATGGGGGGAAATCGTAATAAAATCAATATTGGAGCAAATTTCACGAAATAAAAAGCATTCTTAAATTTTGATAACATTTAATATTATCAAAAACAAATATTGTTTTTGCATTGTTTATATAGCCGTAACATTTGTGCAGCTTTCATGAAACAGACAGTAGATGTATACAACCGTTAATTATGTTCTGCATGCAAACACCGTCACAGTGGCTTAAAATCATAGAGATTATTTGATTATTTTAACGGACTACTTTTGTCTCAGTTGGTGTATTAATACATAAACTTACATGCCGCCAAGCCGAGGAGCACGGTTAGACACGGGTTGTAAGACATCCCAAATGGTACCATTCGCACGTTTACGGCGTATACCGTCAGGAATAAGAGAACACTCAAATATTTAATAATTCCAGCACAAAAATATTTACACAATTCCCTAACATTTGATTGGTCCGTAGCAAGTCTCTGTCCAAAATTGATATCCCAGTAAACTCCCATGCCGAACTACTTTCCGTAACCGTCAGGCGCAGTTAAAATAATTCTTAAGAAAACGGAAAATAAACACATTTTCTTAATGAATTTATTTCAAATGCTGGAATTATAAGGAATAAATAGCCTTTTTTGGAATTTATCGGGGATATAAACTTGGAAAAGTCGCGGGAATACTGGACGAGGCCTTCCGGCCTTCGTCCAGTATTCCCGTGACTTTTCCAAGTTTATACCCCGATAAATTCCACAAAAAGGCCATTCATTCCTATAGCAATACCGAAGATAGTTTCTAGGTGTATAGAGCGACTGAATGTCATACCTAGGTATATCCATCTTTGTTCGATTCAATGCTTTCAAAACTAGATATATTTTTATTGCACAAAATGGGGTTTCACAATGATAAACTGTATTTAATATCATATACATCAGGGGCCCGTTTCACTAAACTTCTTACGACTAAAATGTTCGTAAGTGCAAAATTATGATAGTCTGTAAATTTCGCATTAATAATGTTTTCTTGAAAACAATTATTGGATTTACATTTATTGAGCATAGGCTGCATATGCAGCCTATGCTCAATACATGTAAATCCATAAATTGAAAGTTACAGACGATCTTAAATTTGAACTTACGAACATCTTAGTCGTAAGAAGTTTAGTGAAACGGGCCCCAGGACGCTAGGTGTAACTACAATCATAGGCATTCGGCGTGTTTCGGCTTTCATCGGTATAACTATATATATATATGAACAAGGCTTCTAACTTTGGTCGGACACGACCTCGTATCATAACAAAGTAACATGTTTAACATTGAAATTTTCTATGCATTATATGTATTTCTGCAGGATATCGATAATTCTCAAATGATCATATGAACTTGCCACTACAATATTGACGTTAGAGCCTTAAACACATTATTACACCCACTTTTTTGAGGGAAAAAAATGGGTATATTGTTTTCGTCACGAGTGTCCGTCCGTCCGTATGTCCGTACGTCCGTACGTCCGTACATCCGTCCGTACGTCCGTCACGTTTCTTGTAACTCGAAAAACTTTTTCGACTCAGAATTTCCCATTTTTTTTTTTTTCCTTGTAACTCGAAAAACTTTTTCCTTTTTCACCTTCATACCTACGCGCCTCATATTTGCTATGTAGCTTCGTTATCATGTGCAGATGCGCAAAGTGAATTCGGATTTTTCATCCGACCCTCCATCATGGATTATCTCCCCCTTTCGGACTCAGAATTTCCCATTTTTTCCTTGTAACTCGAAAAACTTTTTTCACCTTCATACCTAGCGCTCATATTTGCTATGTAGCTTCGTTATCATGTGCAGATGCGCAAAGTGAATTCGGATTTTCATCCGACCCTCCATCATGGATTATCTCCCCCTTTCGGACTCAGAATTTTCTCATTTTTTCCTTGTAACTCGAAAAACTTTTTCACCTTCATACCTATGCGCCTGATATTTAGTATGTACCTTCGTTATCATGTGCAGATGCGCAAAGTGAATTCCGATTTTTGATCCGACCCTCCATCATCGGAATTACCTCCCCCTTTTTCCACGAAATCACCCAATTTTATTTTTTTTCCTTGTAACTCGAAAAACTTTTTCAACCTTATTTACCTACGCGGCCTATTATTTGCTATGTAGCTTCGTTATCTGTGCACATGGCGAAAGTGAATTCGATTTTTTTTCCGACCCTCCATCTGGATTATCCCCCCTTTCGGACTCAGAAATTTTCCATTTTTTCCTTGTAACTCGAAAACTGTTTCACCTTAATAACCTACGCGTCTGATATTTGGTTCGTAGCTTCGTTTTGATGTGCTGATGCGCAAAGTGAATTCAGATTTTTTATCCGACCCTCCATCATGGATTACCTCCCCCTTTCGGACTTAGCATTTGGGGAAAGTGGGTATATTGCGATGGCGCGCCATCGAATTTTCCTAGTTTCATTTGTTATGATACGAGGTTGTGTCCGACCTATGAAAGGGAGCTTTAATTCGATATGATTTGCATAAATATGTTCTAACTATGTTATTTTAGCAAGATAACAATAATTCTCAAATGAAAATGTGCACTTTCCGCCAAAATATTCACATTAGCGTTAATAAAATCGCAGAATGTGTTATGATACGAGGTCGTGTCCGACCAAAGTTAGAAGCCTTGTTCATATATATATATACCGATGAAAGCCGAAACACGCCGAATGCCTGTAACTACAATGTATGCATAACATTATGTCTTATCAACTCAGTCAATATAGAGAATAGTAGGTTAGTGCCGTGAATGGGAAAAAATATCTGGCAAGGCTCAGGAAACGGGGTGGGCGAGGCTCTGCCGAGCACATCCCGTTTCCGTGAGCCTCGCCCATCCCGTTTCCGTGCCGCGCCAGATATTTTTTCCCATTCACAGCACTAACCTACTATTCTATTTATCCCGTCAACACATACAAATGGCTTTAAAATGCAAAGAAATAATCCCAGAAACCGCACATATTCATACGCAGTGAGTAGGTCGTATTGACAGGATATCAAAAATGTTTCACGGCACCGTGTTTCACGGCACATACGCACTGTGTTGACGGGATACATCATAGTATCCCGTCAACACAGTGCGTATGTGCGGTGAAACACGGTGCAGTGAAACATTTTTGATATCCTGTCAATACGACCTAATCACTGCGTATGAATATGTGCGGTTGTCATACTAGTAGATTCTCAGATTTTGAGGATGCGGCTGGGGTTATTTTTCTGGCATTTTAAAGCTATTTGTAATGTTATATTATATCACCCATCCTAAGCGTCGCCAAATATGTGTTCCCATTCACGGCACTAACCTACTATTCTATATTTATCCCGTCAACACAGTGCGTATGTGCCGTGAAACACGTTGCCGTGAAACATTTTTGATATCCTGTCAATACGATCTACTCACTGCGTATGAATATGTGCGGTTGCTGGGATTATTTCTTTGCATTTTAAAGCCATGTATATGTGTTGACGGGATAAATAGAATAGTAAGGTTAGTGCCAAGTGAATGGAAAAAATATCTGGCGCGGCACGGAAACGGGATGTGCTCGGCAGAGCCTCGCCCATCCCGTTTCCTGAGCCTTGCCAGATATTTTTTCCCATTCACGGCACTAACCTACTATTCTATATTTACATTGGCATTCACAATAGATCCTCTCTGTAACAATCCAACCGTTAATATTACACTGAACGGAATGTGAACACAAAAGTTGGTAAGAGGGTCCGGAAATCCGGATATGACGTAGAGTGTATGTTCTGTGTAAGTTCTGTGTAAGTAAGATAGTTCACCATAAGAGAAACTGTCATAAATTAATCATCGATAATCTGTTATTTGTATTGCAATAAAACGCGAAAAATGCACACTTTACACGGCAGATGTTACGTGTCACTATGCAGTATGCGCAACTGCAATATGTCCATCCAATGAAACCGTTTTGCCGATCGAATAACAGGAACACGCCTGAGGGACACATATGTGTTTTTAATAAGACGCACGAGGGGTGGTCAGAAAGTACGATAATATAGGAGGTTTATAATAAATTCCTATTCATGTTCAAATGTGCAACTCTGGCCATATTCATTGAAATCAAAACTAATCCATTAATACTGATGGGAGAGTACACCTCTGAGCTAAAAAACGTTGATGCAAACATTTGACATCGACCATGGGCACAGGGGCCGCATGAGTGGGCAACATAATTAAGATATGTATGATGATCAATAAGCGCATGAGGTTTCAGGCCAATCCTACTTTCCGGGACGTACATAGTACAAGGTGTATGATCACGTGGTACTAACAACAACAACCAGTACTGAAACTTCCAGAATCCATCCGATTCAAAGTACGTATTCTTTATTCCTTATTACGTAACGGATATTGATGAAATATGGCGCATCAAACGCGTCTTGTTAAGCTGCATTTGGTGGTCTCTGTACTTTGGCCCGAACTTCTGTCGTTTTTGCGAAGAATCGATTTCCGTGTCGGTAGACACGGAAATAGATTCTTCGCAAAAACGACTAAGTCTGTGCCGAACTCGCTGGACGACCAAATGCAGTTCATGAAGACGCGTTTGCTGCGCCATATTTCAACAGAATCCGTTACATGTTAAGGAAAATATCAAATAATACTTACTTTGGAGTGGGCAAGATTTCAACACTTTCAGCCATTGTTGTTGTTGTTATAACCACGTGATCATGCACCTTGATAGTAGGTACCCGAAAGATTTTTTTTTTTTTTTAAATTTCATCAAAATATAAGAATGAACACCGATGCACCGATGAACTGACGGATAGGGTGGCGACTACATGTACCCCGATTGTGTTCAGGTGTACATAAAATATTAACAGACAAAACCAGGCGAACCATGATAATCGTCGAATATGACGACTGAACTCGAGCCTTCTCATTGGTCATTACATCCAAATCGACAGCACTTCGCATATACATGTATCAGGTGTTATTATTTCTAGCTGTGGGTAAACTTTTGCCGTGGCACCAGGGAACTGTTTGACCACCAAGGCCATAGGCCGCGGGTTTAAACAGTTCCAGAGTTATTGTTACATTTCCGTCGGAAATATCATGTAATTTGAGCATATATGCAGTACTTTCGGTACAGTTGATTTGCACATACATATTCCGGGGCCGCAGTACACGTCGCGTGACGCATGTGCCACATCCTAAACATCAATTTCAATTTGAACTGGTCTGGGGACGTAATGACGCGTTCTAGAATGTCATGAGACACATGCATTACGTAGGTGTTTGCTTGGCCCTGGAATGAGCATTGTATACAGCCATTGTCAAACAGCACGCCTGTACGTTTGAACATGGCTGTGAGCAGTGTCAAACAACGGCAGTCATGTACCAATTCTTGTTTCCCCCTTTCAACCAATGAAAGCGCAGTTCGTCTCAATTAATCGGATATTGCGACTAGTTAACAAACATCAACTTTTATTATTGAAATAAATAAAACAAAAAAAGAAATACATGTATAGCCAAAGGATATTGCGCAAAATAATAAAAGATTACACCGATATGCAATGGACATTATATATGTAGATTATACGCCGCCAATATTACATGTAGCTCATTGAGTACCACTGTTATTGGTGTGCATTATTTATGTGGGTCCGTTGTCTCAAATGTATTAGGAGAGTTAATGTAATGGAAACTGGGAAAAACAGGGAAATGTTCCTACAGTGAGAGCAAATACTCACTGAGGGCAGACCTATATAGATCGTGTAGCAGTGAGAAAGCACGTATAATTCTACATGTAGAGGTCTGTTAAATTTGGGTCACAATTGAAGGGGTCAGTGGAAGAAAGGGGCTAACTCCCTCAAGGAGTTATCCCCCTTCTTCCACTGACCTCTTCGATTCCCTTGTTCGGTTAGCGCAATCGGTATCGAACGCGCTTCTCACCAATCCTACCCGGGTTCGATCCTCGACAGAAACAGAATGTGAGATGGTATGGTGGTCACCAGACCAGACAAGTAGGTTTCATCTGGGTACTCCGGTTTCCTCCCACTTTAAGGACCACCCGTACACTGGCGTATCTGCTGACACAGTCATGTCGCAGGATACAGATGTAAACCGTTTGTCAGAAGTATGACAGCTGTTTCAGAATGTACGGAGCCCCGCAGGGGACATGGCTTTTATTCCTCGAATTAACAATTCGTTCCCTCAATTTAACAATTCGTTCCCACGATATAACAATTCGTTCCCTCGAATTAACAATTCGTTCCTCGAATTAACAATTCGTTCTCACGAATTAACAATTCGTTCCCTCGAATTAACAATTCGTTGCCACGAAATGACAATTCGTTCCCTCGATTTAAAAAAATCGTTCCCACGATATAACAATTCGTTCCCTCGAATTGTTAAATTGAGGGAACGAATTGTCAATTCGTGGGAACGAATTGTCAATTCGTCGGAACGAATTGTTAAATTGAGGGAACTTCGTGGCAACGAATTGCTAAATTGAGGGAACGAATTGTTATTTCGTGGGAACGAATTAATAAAAAAAACGAATTCTACGTCCCCTGCGGGGGATCCGTATTATTGGTCTATACATGATATCCCTCCAGGCCAATTGCATTTGCATGTACATGTACATGTATGACACGGTTTTCATTACTTTTAATCCCCATGTATGCCACCGTCTACGTAAACGGATCTTACAACATACTGGACCAGCATAGATCCATCATGTGCGACCCGTATAGACCCAGATCAACCTGCGCAGATACCGCCAGACGTGTTTTGTCGTGAGTCATAGACTACATATTTGTGTTGGGTGAATAACTATACAACACAGTGCGTATGTGCCGTGTGTTTCACGGTGCCGTGAAACATTTGTGATATCCTGTCAATACAATTTGGAGATGCGGCTGGGGTTATTTTTTTTCATTGTAAAGCTATTTGTAATGTTGACGGGATAAATAGAATAGTAGCTTAGTGCCGTGAATGGCGCGGCACGGAAACGGGATGTGCTCGGCAGAACCTCGCCCATCCCGTTTCCTAAGCCTTGCCAGATATTTTTTCCCATTCACGGCACTAACCGACTATTATCTATTTCACTGCCATCAGTGGCATAATATGGTAATCCTCGTCATTCTGTGACAAATGTCAAGCGATCCATCAACAGCATTGGGTACACAGCAAACTGTGCCACATATGCAATTCATATGAAAACAATTCATATGATGTTCATATGTAAAACATATGAAAAACATATGAACTTCATATGAAAAGAGCCGATATGAAATTCTTATGATTTGCATATGAAGTTCATATGATTTGCATATGAAATGCATATGAAGATTTTGCATATCAATTGCATATTGGGTCACTTCATATCATTTGCATGACATTTTCATATGAATTTCATATGAAAAACATATGAAATTCATATGCCACACATGTTGTAGTGTAATAGATTTGAACTGAGGTGTCCCGTATAAACACATGCTATGAGACAAGCCATGCGATTTTGTACCCAAGAAGATGCGCGATTTTTCATAAAAAAACAAGAGGCCCAAATGGGCCAGTGTCGCTCACCTGAAATTATTATCCCCATTATACAGACTGTCGATTATATATTCGAAGGTCCAAAAAATTTTGTCAGCAAGTTCACAACAATGTCACAATATATGCCGGTCGAGGCAAGGCCAGTCAACAAGGTGAGATAAGTCACTGAAAACCAATAGGGTTCTTCATCTTGTCTTGATGTATACCGAATTTGGTTACGATCCGTCAAGTAGGCCTTGAGTTATTGTGTGTACAAGGATACAGAGTCCGAAAATTAACAAGAGTGCCGTAAGTCATAAAATACGCCCGTCGAAGCTGTCTCCAAAGGGGGAATTTGAAAATCTATAGCATTATGTCTTCCTCGTGTTGTAATAAACAGGTATACTAATTTAGGTAGAGATGTGTAAAGTAGAAATTATATATCATTGGATACAAAATAAATTAGAAAAAATGGTTCAAGTTAAAAAGGTGATATTTTTGTTAAAAAATATGTTTTCGACATAAAAACACCAAGGTGCACATCTTCAATATGTGTAGAAGACGTGTGTATAGTTTCAGATCCAATGATGGAACGGTTTCAGAGGAGTTGTGTATACAAACTCTGTACCCTATATAGAATTCTATACAAAAATGTAGAAAAAATGACTGTTAAAAAGGTGATATTTTTGTTGACAAATAGTTTGTCTGCATAAAAACACCAAGGTGCACATCTTCAATATGTATAGAAGACGTGTGTATAGTTTAAGATCGATTGACTGAACGGTTTTAGAGGAGTTGTGTACACAAACTCTGTACCCGTTATAGAATTCTATACAAAAATGTAGAAAAATTGGCTAAGTTAAAAAGGTGATATTTTTGTTAAAAAAAAAATTTTCGGCATAAAAATACCAAGGTGCACATCTTCAATATGTGTAGAAGACGTGTGTATAGTTTCAGATCGATTGACCGAACACAAACGCATGCCCGCCGGCAGTAAAACATATTACTACTGTTTTTTAAAAACGGTCGTATAAAAAATGCAATATAAGCTTTAAAGGTGCATGCCCACTCAGTAGGCACAAAATGTTCTTTATATAAATTAAATAAGTGTATAAGAGTGACACTATTCCACTAGTCCTAACAAGAGTGCCGTAAGTCACAAAATACGCCCGTCGAAGATGGGTCAGACAGCGAAGATGCAGAAATGTGAAGCTGTCACCAAGGCAAGAAACATTAATGAGAATTTGAAAATCTATAGCATTATTTCTTCCTCGTGTTGTGATAAACAGGTATACTAATTTAGGTAGTAGAGATTTGCATAGTAGAACTTGTATAGATTTGGATAGAAAAATTTAGGAAAAAAATGACTGAGTTAAAAAAGTGATATTTTGTTAAAAAAAAATTGGCATAAATACACCAATGTGCACATCTACAATATGTGTGGAAGGTGGAAGATGTGTGTATAGTTTCAGATCGAATGATGGAACTGTTTCAGAGGAGTTGTGTACACAAACTATGTACCCTATATAGAATTGTATACACAAATGTAGAACAAATGGCTGTTAAAAAGGTGATATTTTTGTTAAAAAATATTTTTTTCGGCATAAAAACACCAAGGTGCACATCTTCAATATGTGTCGAAAACGTGTGTATAGTTTCAGATCGATTCACTGAACGGTTTCGGAGGAGTTGTGTACACAAACTATGCACTTTTTCTGTCCGCCGCCCGCCCCGCGGTGAAACATAATACGTACCGTTTTTTTAAACAGTTGTATAAAAACTTTAACATAAAACTCAGATGGCAGACGCCAGTAGCCTATTTCATCAACATTGCAAAGTATACTTTACTAGCAAAGTATACTTTGAGGGAGAAATCATTTATTTTCCCCGAAAAGCATTATTTCATATAGAACTAACAAATGCATATATTTCATGATTAAAAGTATGCAGAATTATTATACTGAATTTATTACATTATCACAGCCAAATTGGCTGTGATAATGTAATAAATTCAGTATAATAAAAATTAATAAATTTATCATAAAATTGAAAATTTCTCCCTCAAAGTATACTTTCCTACTAAAGTATACTTTGCAATGTTGATGAAATCGGCTACTGATGGCGGACAAAGCGGTAACTATATGGTCCCTCGGGGAGCATAAAAAAGATGTAACAAACCGACAGAAGACTTGTTTCCAGCCAAATGGATAATAATCCAAAACAGAAAAACCAAACGAGTACAGTTTACTAAGCATTTATTTCCGGTATAGTCTGTGTATCGGCGTGGCTATGTAGAGAAGAGTGAGTATCCGTGTGACCCTGTAGATGCACATTGACACGACCTAGGGCGTCCACGGCCCACTGGGGGTATTGGCCCCGGGGAAACATCGTGCTGAAGAACTGCTGGATAAACGCAGGAAACGTCCCCGATATAATACTGCGCTGCATTGACCTCATAAGGTCAAGCTGGAAATATAACAACAATATTTACAGGGATTCGAATCCATCCTCATTGTGTATTCTGTCAATGCAAATCGAGTTACCTCAGAGCTCCAGATAAGTTTGCGAACAAAATAATTTGATCCTGTAGCCTATTTCACCAAAATTGCAAAGTATACTTTTCTTGCTAAGTACACTTTGAGGAAGAAATTTTCACTTTAAGGATAAATTTATATTATACTGAATGTATTACATTATCACAGCCATTTTGGCTGTGATAATGTAATACATTCAGTATGATAATTATGGATACATGTATTTTTAATCATCAAATATATGCAGTCGTTAGTTATAAATGAAATAATGCATTTCTGGAAAAATAAATTTTGGCTGTGATAATGTAATACATTCAGTATAATAATTATGGATACTTTTAATCATCAAATAAATGCAGTTGTTTGTTCTAAATGAAATAATGCATTTCGGGGAAAATAAATGAGTTCCTCAAAGTATACTTTGCTAGATAAGTATCGTTTGCAATTTTGGTGAAATAGGCTACATAGCTCCAGATAAGTTTTGCATCTAAAGAGTATTATACCCCCAGATTTCAAATTCAATGTGTATTTTATTTTTTACAATTGTATTATTGTTTGTCTTTCTTATTAAATAGGGAACAAATGATAAAAAATAAAACAAATTTAAAAATTCACTTATTTGAGCTGCAAGAAGCAAACAGTGTTTGCAGCTCAACTAAGTAAATGTTCAACTTTATTACAAAAATCACTGCGTATTTTCACATTGCTGTGAGTATTTTGTATTCCCACTTTTGATAATTAATGCGTATACTGCTAAAATATGCCAATATGCACCTTATCTCGGGCTCGGTTACCCGATAAATGAGACGAGCCATGTGATTTTGCGTCAATTTTCGATGTCATTTACGGAAACTATCGTAAATTAATACAACAGCATATGGCTTGTCTTGTTTATCTGGTATCTTGATTGGAACTGAACGACAATAAGGTTCGACAAAATCCAGCCCTGGGTAAACGTTTGCCGTGGCACGAGGGAACTGTTTGGACTGCAAGGCCGTAGGCCGTCGGTTCAAATGTTCACGAGTTCCACGGCAAACGTTTATCCACAGCTGGATATGGTCGAACCTTATTGTTACATTTCCATTGGTAATATCGTGCAAACGAGCATTTATGCATTACTTTCGGTACTTTGATTGCTCCATTCAAACGCATACATATTCCGGGGCCGCATTCACAGTTTCAGTGCGACCGTTGTGAACTGGTTTGGTGTTTTAATGGCGTGTTCTAGTAACGGCATGAGACACATGCATTACGTAGGTGTTGGCTTGGCCCAGGAATAAGCATGTGACATAATGGCGTGTTCTAGTAACGGCATGAGACACAGGAATGAGCATTGTCTACAGCCATGGTCAAACAGCACGTGCTGTATGTTTGAACACGGTTGTGAACGGTATCAAACAACGGCAGTCATGTAACAATACACACAATGACGATGGATTTACCATAAGATTCAGATAGTTTGTGGCTGTGACTGGAGAAATGGGTCTTATGGGATTTGTGACCAGCGTGACTCCTGATTAAATAGCACACTCCTGTAGCCTGATAATGATCTATTGCTTGTTAGAAGCATGGCGGGTGTTTCATTGATGGAATGGCGAGCAGTGCAGATCATGATCAGACTGTGCGGACACACAGGCTGATCTGGATCTACACTGGTCGCATTCTCCAGTCTCCAGTCACAGCCACATTTTCGTTTGACAATGAAAGTGGAGTCTGCATCGGTACCTGATATGCAACATTATGTACAGTGAGCAGGGGGCAGGCGACGGCCTCGTTCGTGGCGATCGTGTGTAGGTACGCCCGCGTGTAACTGCGGCACGTCGAGCATGTACACACCTCGTCTATCGGCCGGAAATCCCGCGCGAATGCTTTCTGTTTCAGATTCATGTTTCCTGTGGAGACGAGAGCTGTGCCAAACCTCTGTAATTAATAGTCAGGGCTCCAGATAAGGAATTAGTAAGTGAGTATTGTCACTCCATCATTTCTGAAGCAATTGGGTATTTCAAAATTTTAATTGGGTAAAATATAATCGCACTGCTGTTTAAATATCAGCAGACAGCAATTTTGAATACATGTAGTTTGCTTCTAAATGAAAACATGTCTTGGCATTTCATTAGAATTGTCTGCTTGGAGACAATTCTAAAGAAATACCAAGATGTGTTTTCATGGAAAAATAAGAAAAACATGTTATATTTATGGTCGGTTTATGGTTTTCTGCAGTATGATAAAGGTACAACAATTTTTTATTGCTTTTTGATACTCACTACTTCTGATTTCATTGGCTTTTTGGCAATTTTAATTGGGTATTTAAACAAATATGCAGCTTATCTGGAGCTATGAATAGTTATGGTTCACATATTGATTTGTGAATGAAATAAATGTCAGGGAGCAATAGTGACCGCAGCATTTAGTTCCTTAAAAAATCCAATATGTGAACTAGAAAATGTGGTCTGTCGACGCACTTACACTTTGGGTAATTGGAGAAACTCTTACAAAATCTTCAAAAAAATAAACGGTCATACATACAGAAGGATAGGGCGAAACCTATAGGGCACCGCTGAATCTTGGCAGGGCCCTAATGACATACTTATAATTAGCCAGGTTTATAATGCAGTCTCCCGTCCGAGAATAGATTTTCTATTTCTTGTTGAACATATCATTAAATCTGGTACTGTGTAACTTATTGGGGTTAAAATCTTGCAATATGTGAAATAAGTGGACCGCGACGCTGGCCAGCAATTGGCTTAGAAAGTAGGCCGAATTATAAAGGTAGATGTGACGGGTATAATGTATATGGACCTGCAAGAATACACTAACTAATGCATTGAATGTTTCCGTAATCTATAGGCCAGGGCTCCAGATAAGGAATTAGCAATTGAGTATTGTCACTCCATCATTTCTGACTCCACTCATCTCTAACAATCTTAATTGGGTAAAATATAATCACACTACTGTTTACACATCAACATACAGCAATTATTGGATAGTTTGCTTCGAAATGAAAACATGTCTTGGCATTTCATTACAATTGTCTCCTCGGAGACAATTCTAATGAAATACCAAGATGTGTTTTCATGGAAAATAAGAAAAATATGCTATATTTGTGGTCTGTTTATTGTTTTCTGCAGCATGGTCCCACAAAAAAATAATTTTAATTGCTTTTTGATACTCGCTACTTCTGATTTCAATTTGGTTTTTGGCAATTTTAATTGAGTATTTAAGCAAATACACAGCTTATCTGGAGCTCTGTATAGGCTATTCCATGAGTACTCAGAAAATGGCTAATACCTCATGTCCGTGCATTTTATCAGTTGTAAATGGATCATATACTATAACTAGATGGCCGCGGCCTGCATGTCGCGCCTTGTGGCGAGGCATGGACACTAAAGAAAAAGATATAGTATAACAAAAAACTTAACCAAAAAACTTAACCGAAAACTTTAACCAAAAAACTTAACCAAAAACTTCAAAGTAATTGGACCTTGACATTGGGCACAGGGGCCGCACGGGAGTGGGGTAGAATGAAAATATAGATGATGATAAACACTCATGTGAAGTTTCAAGGTAATGGGCAAAGCAGTTGCAGAGATATAGTATAAGGAAAAAGTTTAACCAAAAAACTTAACCAAAAAACTTAACCAAAAACTTTAAACAAAAAACTTAACCAAAAACTTCAAAGTAATTTGACCTTGACATTGGGCACAGGGGCCGCACGGGAGGGGGGTAGAATGAAAATATAGATGATGATAAACACCCATATGAAGTTTCAAGGTAATGGGCAAAGCAGTTGCAGAGATATAGTATAACGAAAAACTTTAACCAAAAAACTTAACCAAAAACTTCAAAGTAATTTGACCTGGACATTGGGCACAGGGGCCGCACGGGAGGGGGGTAGAATGAAAATATAGATGATGATAAACACCCATGTGAAGTTTCAAGGTAATGGGCAAAACAGTTGCAGAGATATAGTATAACGAAAAACTTTAACCAAAAAACTTAAATTAACCTTAAAAAACAAAAACAACCAAAAAACTTTAACCAAAAAACTTACGGTAACCAAAAACTTTAACCAAAGAACTTAACCAAAAACTTTAACCAAAAAACTTAACCAAAAAACTTAACCAAAAACTTTAACCAAAGAACTTAACCAAAAACTTTAACCAAAAAACTTAACCAAACAACTTAACCAAACAACTGAACCAAACAACTTAACCAAAAACTTTAACCGGACACACGTACGTACGTACGTACGTACGTACGTACGCCAAAGTGCCGACTATATCGCACTTTCCGCAAGCGGGCGCGACAAAAATTAATAATCAATTCTCATATGTTGAATAACAAAAATATCTTGCAATTTAATCAATTGTGCATTTCATATTTGATAGAAGCATTTTGATAAATTTTTGTAACAACTAGAAAAAGTGAGCAGGGGCTCACGTATACCCCCAGCCCCGCCTGGACTGACAAACAAAACCTTTAACGCAAATATTAAAAAAACTTTAATGCAAATATCTAAGTAATTTTACCTTGATCTTGGACATGAAAGTTGCATGCGTGTGGTATGGAATGAAAATATGGATGATGATCAGGAAGTATTTGAAGTTTGAGGTCAATCTGAGTTACCATTAGAGATAATGGGAACCTGAAAATTTTAACGCAAATGGGATGGACGGAGGGACGAACAGACGGACGAAATGATGAAAACTATATACCCCTCAGATGGGGGGTATACATAGAGAGCAAAACGTCCAACTTACAGCTGTCCGTGTGGGGAAGACACAGTCAAACATGTCACAGCCCAGAGCCACACACACCACCAGGTCCACAGCAAACCTACAACAATACGGCGTGTGACATGATACGGCATGTGACATGATATGGCATGTGACAACAAAACATGTCAAAGTCAGGGCGCCAGATAAGGAATTAGTAATTGAGTATTGTCACTCTTATCATTTCTGAAGCAATTGTGTATTTCAAAATTTTAATTGGGTAAAATAAAATCACACTACTGTTTACACATCAACAGACAGAAATTATTGAATAGTTTGCTTCGAAATAAAAACATGGCTTGGCATTTCATGAGAATTGTCTCCTTGGAGACAATTCTAATGCAATACCAAGATGTGTTTTCATGGAAAATAAGAAAATATATGCTATATTTGTGGTCTGTTTATTGTTTTCTGCAGCATGATAAAGGTACCATAAAATTTGTATTGCTTTTTGATACTCACTACATCTGATTTCAATTGGGTTTTTGGCAATTTTAATTGGGTATTTACGCACATACGCAGCTTATCTGGAGCTCTGAAAGTCAAACAATAGATGCAGATCATAGTCAGTCGGCTTGGTGATAAGATGTTATAACAAGAGTGCCACCAGTCACAAAATTGACAGAAATCTATTGGAGGAGTTGATCACACAAACTCTATACCCTCCCTTTACAGAATTGTATGCAAACATGTGTAAAAATGGCTGTTGAAAAGGTGGTATTATTGTGAATAATTGATTTTTTCATAAAACACATCATGATGTACATGTTCAGAAAGATTGACTGAAACTTGTCAGAGGAGTTCAGAGATAAGGTGCATATTGGTGTATTTTACACACTTACTTTTGCAGAATACGCATTGATTATCGAAAGTGGGAGTACAAAATGCTCACAGCAATGTGAAAATATGCATTGATTTTCAAATTGAGTAGTGAAAATACTGTCATAAAGTTTAAAATGTACTTAGTTGAGCTGCAAAAAAAACAAAACCACCGTGTATTTGCTTTTTGCAGCTCAAATAAGTGAATTTTCAAATTTGTTTTATTTTTTTATCATTTGTTCCCTATTTAATAAGGAAGAAAATCTATAATATATGTGAATTTGAAATATGGGGTATAATACTTTTTAGATACAAAACTTGTCTGGAGCTCTGATAGTTGATTACACATACTATATACCCTACACAGGATTGTATGCAAAAGTCATAAAAAATAGTTTCATAAAATACAGCAGTGTTTTTTATGACCGGATATCAATAAACACCAGGGGGG
>CM055271.1:32600360-32789087 GCA_029237695.1 Conchocele bisecta
GAAGATTTCTCCCTGACACTAACAAATCAATCACCTAAAAACCAAATCCAACAATTATACAAATTCACCCTTACTTACCAATCATCCTACAACATTTTACAACCAATAAAATCTAACCCCAATATAAACTAAAAATATACTATCATCATATTATAAATCTTTTTACCCCATACCCCCATACTCCCCTCCTTCACCAATATTACATCCCCCCCAAACCCCCCCTACCCCAACATTTCATAACACCAATAAACATCACACATGTTATATTTTATTTATTGCATAAGTACAACATCATACATTGAACATTTACTGGTCACCAAACCTGATTTCTGTAACGAGCCAATTTGCATATTTATTACACTAGTGTATTATTATTACAGTGTATCACACTGTGTTAAAGGTACATGCCCACTCAATAGCCTGATACCAACGCGCCTCACTATCAGTACAATACATATCACTAAATGATTATACCTGTATAGCGGCCACTCGTAATCTTTAGAACTGGTGGAATAGTGACACAATTATACACTTATTTAATTCCTGAAATGTTCTTTATAGGAATTAAATAAGTGTATAATTGTGTCACTATTCCACCAGTTCTAAAGATTACGAGTGGCCGCTATACAGGTATAATCATTTAGTAATATTTATTGTACTGATAGTGAGGCGCGTTGGTATCAGGCTATTTTCATATGAAAACAATAATATTTTCGGCTGATTGTAAAATATGAGAGTTGCACATCAAAATATAAATACAGAGTATAAATAGTAATGTCCATTAACATTTTAAGGAAACACGGTTATCGCCCCTGATATCAGTGTGGAAAGTTACGTCTGGTATAAAATGCATAATAATGCCAATCAATACGTGGGGTAATGGTGAATGAATGTTTATTTTGCCAGAAAATGTCTCAGATGATGTCTCTGATATAAAGAACATGTTGTGCCTACTGAGTGGGCATGTACCTTTAACCCTTTGAACCCGAAATGCCGCTATAGCGGTTTATGCAAAAAATGCAGATCCAGATGAGCCGGCTCGCAACGAGCCGTCTTTTCATCAGGATCTGCACTTTCATTTTCATATTTCTTAGAACAAAAACACCCCCTTTTCATAAATGGACGAATCTGAAAATCATTTTGTGACCATTGGATTGGTCGGAACATTAGCATATCACAATCCATTCCAGTTCCTTAGGGTTGAAAGGGTTAATACACAGCGAGCGCCCATTGTAAGCAATGCACGACGGTTATGAACGTTAAATGCCATTCCTTCCTTTTTACGCCGCGTAGAGACGAAACTTGAGGACATTAACCCTTTCAACCCCAACATTCTTGGGAACGAATTGTTATATCGTGGGAACGAATTGTTAATTCGAGGGAACGAATTGTTAAATTGAGGGAACGAATTGTCATTTCGTGGGAACGAATTGTTAATTCGAGGAAACAAATTATTATGTCATGGGAACGAATTGTTAATTCGAGGGAACGAATTGTGAAATTGAGGGAACGAATTGTTATTTCGTGGGAACGAATTAATAAAAAAAAAAGCCATGTCCCCTGCGGTGCTCCGTAGTATCATGCTTTGTATTCTTTGCATACAATTAGTATCTTAACCCTTAGACTGCTGGGCACGAAAATTGTCGTCTGCTGATGCTTTATATTTTACCTTCTTTCTCAATAAAGACATGGTTTGACAGCACTTTAGAATCATTTCCACTGGAAATGATTCTAAAATGCTGTCAAACCATGTTTTTGATGAGAAAAATCGAAAATAAAAAATAAACAGCAGACGACAACATTTAATTCGGCAGTGTAAGGGTTAACACATTTTAGTATCAATAAATAATACACCTGTGTAATACAAATACGAATGAACCCGTTACATGTGATTGCTACTGATCCAGTGTATGACGATTGAGTATAAATTAAATATACTGTTTGTGTTGGTTTAATATGATATTTATTATAGTCGTCTGAAATCAGTAAACTAGTTTATTGCATAGAATACACGTATCCTTTCACAGTTTAATAACACAGTGCAATAACAATCATAATACATCAGTGTAATAAATATGCAAATGAGGCCAGTACAGAAAACAGGCTAGATGGTCATTTACAACTTCAATGTATTGTGATGTGCTTATGCAATAACTATAATCTAATATTGAATCTAACATTGACTGATTTCATCAGAAACGAGGCATAGCCTAGCCTCGTTTCTTATGAAATCTGTAAACTCGTTTAATAAATATCATATTATCATTTAAGATCCTATATTTAATAAATACCATATTGTTACATGAATGTCGTTGTTTGACACCGCTCACAATCGTGTTCAAACGTACAACACGTGCTGTTTGACCATGTCTGCAGACAATGCTCATTCCGGGGCCAAACGAACACTTACGTAATGCGTGTGTCTCATGACGTTACTAGAACACGACATTACGTCACCAGACCTGTTTAGAACGGTCGCACTGAACGTTTGAAATTGATGCGGCTGCATGACTTGACGTGCACTGCGGCCCCGGAATTTGTATGTGTAAATCAGCTGTTTAAATGGAGCAGATTAACAAAGTATGGAAAGTATTGCATACATGTTCAAATTGCACGATATTTCAAACGGAAATGTAACAATAACGTTCGACCATGTCCAGCCGTGGGTAAACGTTTGTCGTGGTCTAGGGAACTGTTTGAATCCGCGGCCTACGGCCTTGGGGTTCAAACAGTTCCCTCGTGCCACAGGAAACGTTTACCCACGACTGGACACTGTCGAACCTCATATTAAATCATCACTCGTGTAAGATAACTTACCTCCAATGATGCCGTATGTGATGTACATAAACTCTATGTTGGGCGAGAAGGCCGAGACGAAAAGCCCGATGAAGCTAAATATAGATCCCCAGAACACGACTGTCCGGCACGAAAACCGATGACACAGTGCGCTGGCGACCGGGCCTGTAATATTTAAAAGGAAAACATCTGATGGATTATATCGGTTTCATAGCAGAATACTTACAAATTAACATTATGGAGGCAATCAGGGGGTGGAGGAGGTGGATATGCTTTGTTGACACATCACGAGACGAGAAAGAGAGAGAGAGAGAGAGAGAGAGAGAGACAGCTACAGGGACAGAACCACAGTAAGTGACGCGGTGAGTTGCTGTGAGGTGGTGGCCGGGGAGCGAGGTGGTGGCGTGGGGGATTGGTTGTCACGTACCCATCATGAGGAGGAAGTTGGTGAAGAGAGAGAAGACCCAAGTGAGCTACGGAGGCGAGACGGAACATAATTTCGCCTGCACCCAATAGCCGATTTCTGTTGGGGTGGGCGATTGGTTATCACGTACTCATTATGAGGAGGAAGTTGGTGAAGAGAGAAAAGACCCATGCGGTGGCCGTGGAGTGGAGGTGATGGGGGTGGGGGATTGGTTGTCACGTACCCATTATGAGGAGGAAGGTGGTGAAGAGAGAGAAGACACAGGCAGTGGCCTGGGAGTGGAGGTGGTGGCGATGGAGGATTGGTTGTCACGTACCCATTATGAGGAAGAAGGTAATGAAGAGAGAGAAGAACCAGGCGGTGGCCGGGGAGTGGAGGTGGTGGGGAAGGGGGATTGGTTGTCACGTACCCATCATGAGTTGGAAGGTGGTGAAGAGAGAGAAGATCCAGGCGGTGGCCCTGGAATGGAGGTGTTGGGGATGGGGGATTGGTTGTCACGTACCCATTATGATGAGGAAGATGGTGAAGGGAGTGAAGACCCAGGCGGTGGCCGTGGAGTGGAGGTGGCGGGGGTGACGGATTGATTGTTACGTACCCATTATGAGGAGGAAGGTGATGAATAGAGAGAAGACCCAGGTGGTGGCCCGGAAGTGGAGGTGGTGGGGATGGGGGATTGGTTGTCACGTACCCATCATGATTAGGCAGGTGGTGAAGAGAGAGAACACTTAGGCGGTGGCCGGAGAGTGGAGGTGGTGGGGATGGGGGATTGGTTGTCACGTACCGATCATGAGTAGGAAGGTGGTGAAGAGAGAGAAGATCCAGGCGGTGGCCGTGGAGTGGAGGTGGTGGGGATGAAGGATTGGTTGTCACGTACCCATTATAAGGAGGAATGTGGTGAAGAGAGAGAAGATCCAGGCGGTGGCCGTGGAGGTGAGGTGGCGGGGTGAATGATTGGTTGTCACGTACCCATTATGAGGAGGAAGTTGGTGAAGAGAGAGAACAACCAGGCGGTGGCCGGGGAGTGGAGGTGGGGGCGATGGGGGATTGATTGCCATGCACCCATTATGAGGAAGAAGTTGGTGAAGTGAGAGAAGACCCAGGCGAGATACGGAGGCGAGACGTAACATAATTTCGCCTGCACCCAATAGCCGATTTCTGTTGGCGGTGGGGGATTCGTTGTCACGTACCCATTATGAGGAGGAAGGTGGTGAAGAGAGAGAAGACCCGGGCGGTGGCCGTGGAGTGGAGGTGGCGGGGGTTAAGGAATGGTTGTCACGTACCCATTATGAGGAGGAATGTGGTGAAGAGAGAGATAAACCTGGCGTTGGCCTGGGAGTGGATGTGGTGGCGATGTGGGATTGGTTGCCACGTACCCATTATGAGAAGGAAGTTGGTGAAGATAGAGAAGACACAGGCTGTGGCCGTGGATTGGAGGTGGCGGGAATGAAGGATTGGTTGTCACTTACCCATTATGAGGAGGAAGGTGATGAATAGAGATAAGACCCAGGCGGTGGCCGGGGAGTGGAAGTGGCGGGGGTGAAGGATTGGTTGTCACATACCCATTATGAGGAGGAAGGTGATGAAGAGAGAGAAGAACCAGGCGGTGGCCGGGGAGTGGAGGTGGTGGCGATGGGGGATTGGTTGCCATGTACCCATTATGAGGAAGAAGTTGGTGAAGAGAAAGAAGACCCAGGCGAGCTACGTAGGCGAGACGTAACATAATTTCGCCTGCACCCAATAGCCGATTTCTGTTGGGGGTGGGGGATTGGTTATCACGTACTCATTATGAGGAGGAAGCTGGTGATAGAGAATAGAGATAGAGAATAGAGATAGAGAAGACCAAGGCGTTGGCCGTGGAGTGGAGGTGGTGGGATGGGGGATTGGTTGTCACGTACCCATTATGAGGAGGAATGTGGTGAAGACAGAGAAGACACATGCGGTGGCCGTGGAGTGGAGGTGGCGAGGTTGAAGGATTGGTTGTCACGTACCCATTATGAGGAGGAATGTGGTGAAGAGAGAGATAAACCAGGCGGTGGCCGGGGAGTGGATGTGGTGGCGATGTGGGATTGGTTGCCACGTACCCATTATGAGAAGGAAGTTGGCAATTTAAGGTGGTGAAGAGAGAGAAGACCCAGGCGGTGGCCGTGGAGTGGAGGTGGCGGGGGTGAAGGATTGGTTGTCACATACCCATTATGTGGAGGAAGGTGATGAAGAGAGAGAAGAACCAGGCGGTGGCCTGGGAGTGGAGGTGGTGGCGATGGGGGATTGGTTGCCATGTACCCATTATGAGGAAGAAGTTGGTGAAGAGAGAGAAGACCCAGGCGAGCTACGGAGGCGAGACGTAACATAATTTCGCCAGCACCTAATAGCCGATTTCAGTTGGGGTGGGGGAATGGTTAACACGTACTCGTTATGAGGAGGAAGGTGGTGAAGAGAGAGAAGACCTAAGCGGTGGCCGTGGAGTGGAAGTGGTTGGTATGGGGGATTGGTTGTCACGTACCCATTATGGGGAGGAAAGTGGCGAAGCGAGAGAAGACCCAGGCGGTGACCGTGGAGTGGAGGTGGCGGGGTTGAAGGATTGGTTGTCACGTACCCATTATGAGGAGAAATGTGGTGAAGAGAGAGAAAAACCAGGCGGTGGCCGGGGAGTGGAGGTGGTGGCATTGGGGGACTGGTTGTCACGGACCCATTATGAGGAGGAAGGTGGTGAAGAGAGTTAAGACCCAGGCGGTGGCCGTGAAGTGGAGGTGGTGGGGTTGGGGATTGGTTGTCACGTACCCATTATGAGGAGGAAGGTGGTGAAGAGAGAAAAGAGCCAGGCGGTGGCCGGGGAATGGAGGTGGTAGGGATCGGAAGATTGGTTGTCACGTACCCATTATTAGGAGGAAGGTGGTGAAGAGAGTGAAGACCCAGGCGGTGGCCGTGGAGTGGAGGTGGTGGGGGCAGGGGATTGGTTGTCACGTGCCTATTATGAGGAAGAATGTGGTGAACAGAGAGAAGACACAGGCGGTGACCGGGGAGTGGAGGTGGTGTCGATGGGGGATTGGTCGTCACGTACCCATTCTGAGGATAAAGTTGGTGAAGAGAGAGAAGACCCAGGCGGTGGCCGGGGACTGGAGGTGGGGGGGGGGGGGTGGGGGGGGGTGTGGGATTAGTTGTCACGTACCCATTATTAGGAGGAGGGTGGTGAAGAGAGAGAATACACAGGCGGTGGCCGGGGAGTGGAGGTGGTGCGGGTGTGGGATTGGTTGATACGTACCCATCATGAGTAGGAAGGTGGTGAAGAGAGAGAAGATCCAGGCGGTGGCCGTGGTATGGAGGTGGTGGGGATGGGGGATTGGTTGTCACGTACCCATTATGAGGAGGAAGGTTGTGAAGAGAGCAAAGACCCAGGCGGTGGCCGGGGAGTGGAGTTGGTGGGGAAGGTGGATTGGTTGCCACGTACCCATCATGAGTTGGAAGGTGGTGAAGAGAGTGAAGATCCAGGCGGTGGCCGTGGTATGGAGGTGGTGGGGATGGGGGATTGGTTGTCACGTACCCATTATGAGGAGGAAGGTTGTGAAGAGAGCAAAGACCCAGGCGGTGGCCGGGGAGTGGAGGTGGCGGGGGTGAAGGATTGGTTGTCACATACCCATTATTAGGAGGAAGGTGATGAATCGAGAGAAGACCCAGAAGGTGGCCGGGGAGTGGAGGTGGTGGGGATGGGGGTTTGGTTGTCACGTACCCATTATGAGGAGGATAGTGGTGAAGAGAGAGAAGACCCAGACGGTGGCCATGGAGGTGATGGGGGTGGGGGATTGGTTGTCACGTACCCATTATGAAGAAGAAGGTGGTGAAGAAAGAGAGAAGACCCAGGCGGTGGCCGGGGAGTGGAGGTCGTGGGGATGGGGGATTGGTTGTCACGTACCCATTATGAAGAGGAAGGTGGTGAAGAGAGAGAAGACCCATGCGGTGGTCGTGGAGTGGAGGTGGTGGGTGGGGGATTGGTTGTCATGTACCCATTATGAGGAAGGTGGTGAAGAGAAAGAATACCCAGGCGGTGGCAGGGGAGTGGAGGTGGTGGGATGGGGGATTGGTTGTCACGTACCCATTATGAGAAGGAAGCTGGTGAAGAGAGAGAAGATCCAGGCGGTGGCAGTGCAGTGGAGGTTGTGAGGATGGGGGATTGGTTGTCACGTACCCATCATGAGTAGAAAGGTGGTGAAGAGAGAGGAGATCAAGGCGGTGGCCGTGGAGTGGAGGTGGTGGGGATGGGGGATTGGTTGTCACGTACACATTATGAGGAGGAATGTGGTGAAGACAGAGAAGACCCAGGCGGTGGCCGTGGAGTGGAGGTGGCAGGGTGAAGGATTGGTTGTCACGTACCTATTATGAGGAGGAAGGTGATGAATAGAGAGAAGACACAGTCGGTGGCTGGGGAGTGGAGGTGGTGGCGATGGGTGATTGGTCGTCACGTACCCATTATGAGGAGAAAGGTGGTGAAGAGAGTGAAGACCCAGGCGGTGGCCGGGTAGTGGAACTGGTGGGGTGGGGTATTGGTTGTCACGTATCCATCATGAATAGGAAGGTGGTGAAGAGAGAGAAGACCCAGGCGGTGGCCGGGGAGTTGAACTGGTGGGGGTGGGGGATTGGTTGTCTCGTACCCATTATGAAGAAGAAGGTGGTGAAGAGAGAGATATCCAGGCGGTGGCCGGTAGTGGATGTGGTGGGGATGTGGGATTGGTTGTCACGTACCCATCATGAGTAGGAAGGTGGTGAAGAGAGAGAAGACACAGGCGGTGGCCGTGGAGTGGAGCTGGTCGGGGTTGGGGATTGGTTGTCATGTACCAATCATGACTAGGAAGGTGGTGAAGAGAGAGAAGACCAAGGCAGTGGCCGGGGTGTGGAGGTGGTGGAGGTAGGGGATTGGTTGTCACGTACCCATTATGAGGAGGAAGGTGGTGAAGATAGAGAAGACGCAGGCGGTGGCCGGGGAGTGGAGGTGGTGGCGATGGGGTATTGGTCGTCACCTACCAATTATGAGGAGAAAGGTGGTGAAGAGAGAGAAGACCCAGGCGGTGGCTGGGGAGTGAAGGTGGTGGGGAAGGGGGATTGGTTGTCCGTACCCATCATAAGGAGGAAGGTGGTGAAGAGAGAGAAGACCCAGGAGTGGAGGTGTTGGGGATGGGGGATTGATTGTCACGTACCCATCATGAGGAGGTAGGTGATGAAGAGAGAGAGAAGACCCAGGCGGTAGCTGGGGAGTGGAGCTAGTGGGGGTGGGGGATTGGTTTTCACGTACCCATCATGAGGAGGAAGGTGGTGAAGAGAGAGAAGACCCAGGAGTGGAGGTGTTGGGGATGGGGGATTGGTTGTCACGTACCCATCATGAGGAGGTAGGTGATGAAGAGAGAGAGAAGACCCAGGCGGTGGCTGGGGAGTGGAACTGGTTGGGGTGGGGGATTTGGTTGCCACGTACCCACAGAGGAGGAAGGTGGTGAAGAGAGAGAAGACCCAGGCGGTGCCGGGGAGTGGAGCTATGTGTGGGGGAGGGGGATTGGTTGTCACGTACCCATCATGAGGAGGAAGGTGGTGAAGAGAGAGAACACCCAGGCGGAGGCCGGGGAGTGGAGCTGGTGGGGGTGGGGATTGGTTTTCCCACGTACACATCATGAGGAGGAAGGTGGTGAAGAGAGAGAGAAGACCCAGGCGGTGGCCTGGGAGTGGAGCTGGTTTGGGTGGGGACTGGTTTTCACGTACCCATCATGAGGAGGAATGGTGGTGAAGAGAGAGAGACCCAGGCGGTGGCCGGGGATGGAGGCGGTGGGGGTGGGGGTGGGGGATTGGTTGTCACGTACCCATCATGAGGAGGAAGGTGGTGAAGAGAGAGAACACCCAGGCGGTGGCCGGGGAGTGGAGCTGTTGGGGGTGGGGGATTAGTTTTCACGTACCCATCATGAGAGGAAGGTGGTGAAGAGAGAGAAGACCCATGCGGTGGCCGGGGAGTGGAGCTGGTGGGGGTGGGGGATTGGTTTTCACGTACCCATCATGAGGAGGAAGGTGGTGAAGAGAGAGAAGACCCAGGCGGTGGCCGGGGAGTGGAGCTGGTGGGGGTGGGGGATTGGTTGTCACGTACCCATCATGAGGAGGAAGGTGGTGAAGAGAGAGAACACCCAGGCGGTGGCCGGGGAGTGGAGCTGGTAGGGGTGGGGGATTGGTTGTCACGTACCCATCATGAGGAGGAAGGTGGTGAAGAGAGAGAACACCCAGGCGGTGGCCGTGGCACTCTGGTTGTACTCCTCCTTCAGATAGATGTACATCACGCCGCTCGACTTCATGAAGCCTCCTACGAAATGAAACATAAATATTTACAATGAAATACATTTGCTCAAAGGAGCTAACATGATCATGTGGCTCTAAATTGCAATTATGTATGACTATATAGCGCTAATCCGAATGTTCTGGCTGTACGGTCGCCCAACGTGACAACCAGAAAATCCGGGCTAATGTTTTTCCTTTGTACCCGATAGGCGGGTTGGCAAACAGTGCAGATCGTAGCGAGCCGTCTCACCAGGATCTGCACTTTTTGCAGTAATTTGCATATTTTTTGGGACAAAAACATCCTCTTTTCATAAATGTACTGGTCTGAAAATTATTTTGTGATGATAGGATTGTTCGGAAAATTAGCAATATCTGTCCATTCTAGTTACATATGGGTTAACTGGTTAACCCTTAGAATGAATGCGGGAACCGAAAATTCATATTTTGTCTTTTCTCTAAGAAAAAATCATGGTTTGGCAGCATTTTAGAATCATTTCCATCCATTGGAAATGATCTAAATTACTGTCAAAACCAAGTTTATGAAGAGAAAACTGGAAACATAAAACATATTCAGCAGACGACACAAATTAATTCAGCATTGTAAGATTTAAAATATACAGCGGTAATCGTGTCGTCAACGTGCAACGAGCTGTATTATGGGACTAGTAACGGTGTACGGTTTCTCCAGAAAATGGTACACATACACCAGCATACGTATAATATCATTGAAATGAAGAATGTAAGCGCCATAAAGCAGGCAAAACATTGGGATTAAGCATCGAAATATGATACATGTACGAGCGTATATAAACAATGGAAACGGCTGGAATATGGCATTGAAACGGTCAGTTGGTAAAACTGCCAACGTGTGGGTTAAAGGTACATGCCCACTCAGTAGGCACACCGTGTTACTAGTGCCCGCTATACAGATAATATCATTTTGTAATATTTATTTTATTGATAGTGACTCTCTATTTTCATATGCAAATGAGGCATGCTATTTTTTAATTGTTAAATGCGTCATCTGAATTTATTATTTTTTTTCGACAGATTATTAAGTATGATCTTTTCACATCAGAAAATAAATTCAGAGAATAAATAGTAATGTCCGTTACCATTTTAAGGAAACACGGTTATCGACCCTGATATCAGTGTGGAAATTTACGTCTGATATAAAATGTATACTAATGCCAATCAATACGTGGGGTGATGGTGAATGAATGTTCATTTTGCCAGAAAATGTCTCAGATGATGTCTCTGATGTAACAAACATTTGTGCCTACTGAGTGGGCATGTACCTTTAACCCTTAGCCTGCTGATCGTGAAAACTATCGTCTGCTGTTGCTTTATTTTTTGCCCTGTTTCTCAATAAAAACATGGTTTGACAGCACTTTAGAATCATTTCAAATGGAAATGATTCTAAAGTGCTGTCAAACCATGTTTTTGATGAGAAAAATCGAAAATAAAACATAAACAGCAGACGACAACATTTCATTCAGCAGGCTAAGGGTTAACAGCAGTTTACTATGCGCAACAGATCCTCTCTGATGCAGAGCATATGTCTACAAGGCAAGTGAGCAATATAGGAATGAATGGCCTTTTTGTGGAATTTATTGGGGTATAAACTTGGAAAAGTCGCGGGAATACTGGACGAAGGCCGGAAGGCCTCGTCCAGTATTCCCGCGACTTTTCCAAGTTTATCATAGGAATGAATTGCCTTTTTGTGGAATTTATCGAGGTATAAACTTGGAAAAGTCGCTGGAATACTGGACGAAGGCCGGAAGGCCTCGTCCAGTATTCCCACGACTTTTCCAAGTTTATATCCCGGATAAATTCCACAAAAAGGCCATTCATTCCTTATAATTCAAGCATTTGAAATAAATTCATCAAGAAAATGTGTTTATTTTCCGTTTTCTTAAGAATTATTTTAACTGCGCCTGACGGTTACGGAAAGTAGTTCGGCGTGGGAGTTTACTGGGATATGAATTTTGAACAGAGACTTGCTATGGACCAATCAAATGTTAGGGAATTGTGTAAATATTTTTGTGCTGGAATTATTACATTATGATAAAGCTAAACTCATTCTTACGGAGCCCCGCAGGAGACATGATTTTTTATTATTAATTCTTTCCAACGAAATAACAATTCGTTCCCACGATATAACAATTCGTTCCCTCGAATTAACGATCCGTTCCCACGATATAGCAATTCTACGTCCCCTGCAGGGCACCGTACGGTCTGGTGTGTTGGGGATCTTTTGATCTCGTTAGCCAGACCTAAATGATCTTGGATGTTTATGGGCCGTTACACACCATTAACTAAATAATTAAATACAGTGAAAACCTTTCTAAACCGGACACTCTGGGAGGTTCCCAGGGTATCCGGCTTAGATAGGTTTCACTGTAAATCAGGCATTCGATCATTCTGAGCTATAGTTGTGTGTTATGTAATCGCGAACATACATTATCGCCTGAGATAAATGACCAAGAAACTAATAAAAAATTAGTGTTTTCACATTGTGTTTTCTTTGTGTCCGGTTTAGAGAGGTTCCACTGTAAATAAATAACGAGCCAATGCACATCACCTATATAGACGTGGATGATTATAGCGCCGACGACGACCGCCCACCCATATCCCCCGTCCGGAACCCACTCCCCGCTGAGCCGGTCCAGGTCCGTCTCTATGACTACCAGGGCTTCCGCTTCCGGGTCGGAGCTTCCGTCGCTACTACGTCCGCTATTGTCATCATCGTGTTGGCCCTTCTGTGGGAATTTCTCTGGGAATTCCGTCAATGCGCCGTCCACAGGGCAATCACCATTCACACAAACATCGTCCATAGAATCGCCACATACAGTAAATTCAATAGTATCCTTATATTCATCATCCGTTTCCATTGTCACGTTTCATCCAAGTCATATAATCAATAACCGTTGTATTCACGTTCACCAGCTGCTGCGTCGATTTCCTGTGTGATAGTCTGTTTGGCTAGCTGTTGCGTCCCGAATTTAGATTTGTTAAGTTAGCAGATTTAACCATGTGTCAATTTCCTGTTTGATAGTTTCGGTATGAGGTAGTGTCCCGAATTTATATTTAGCCATGTGCTGTGTCATGTCACTGTGTCTGCTTGGCTTTGTGACTTTTGTCCCGCGTTGAGATTTGTTAAATTAGCAGATTTAATGACGGAAACCCAACACTACATTTTTTAGTATTAAATAAATCTACAGTAACACTGTGGACTCAACATGACGCACTATAACTTATAATACGTATCTCTCATTTCAAATAAAAATATGAGTTACAGATTACGTTCGACTAATTATATATCCTACCAAATATGCGGCTGTGACTGGAGAAATTGGGATTATTGGATTTGTGACCAGTGTAGACCTGATCAGATAGCGCACTCATGTAGCCTGATAACGATTGTTAGAAGGAGGGTGTGTGTTTCATTGATGGCAATCCGAACAGTGCAGATCCTGATCAGACTGCGCGGATGCGCAGGCTGATCTGGATCTACACTGGTCGCATAAACAATAACCCAAACTGCTCCAGTCGCAACCATAAATCACGTCGAACGTTGACGAAATGTTAATAGACAATTACGTCAACTCTCGGAAATATGTATGACTGATCGGGATCTACACCGGACGCTTAACCAATAAGCCTCGATTCTCCAGTCGAAGCAACACATATATATAGTTCAAGAACGCTTGACCTTTTGATATGGGTCCCGTCTTTTGCACTCGAGACCAAGTAGTGGATGCATGTACGACGCATGTTCCGAGAGATTGTGTGCTATGGATACTTGCACCAATGCGAATGTCTACTATCCCCACAGGGGACGTATAATTCTTTTTTTTATTAATTCGTTCCCACAAAATAAAATTCGTTCCCATGAAATAACAATTCGTACCCTCAATTTAACAATTCGTTCCCACGAATTAACAATTCGTTCCCTCCATTTAACAATTCGTTCCCACGAAATAACAATTCGTTCCCACGATATAACAATTGTTATTTCGTGGGAACAGAATTGTTCTATCGTGGGAACGAATTGTTAATTGTTAATTCGAAGGAACGAAATGTTAAATTGAGGGAACGAATTGTTATTGCGTGGGAACGAATTGGCAATTGGAGGGAACGAATTGTTATTTCGTGGGAACTAATTGTTAATTCGAGGTTACGAATTGTTATATCGAGGGAACGAATTGCTACATTGAGGGAACAAATTTTTATTTCGTGGGAACGAATTAATAAATAAAATCCATGTCCCCTGTGGGGCTCAGTAGTCTGTCAATGCAATTCATACACGATTGCGTATTTAGTTTCTTAACCCCTTGAACCCGAAAGCCCGCTATTATATCGCAGTTTATGCAAACAGTTCAGATCCAGATGAGCCGGCTCGTAACGAGCCGTCTCATCAGGATCTGCACTGTTTGAAAGTAATTTTCATATTTTTGAGAACAAAAAATGCCGCTTTTTCATAAATGAACACGTCTGAAAACCATTTTGCGACGGTTGGATAGGATCCTGCGGATGGTTCTCATATACAGCCGCGCTAGAATCAAAGGACGGAACGTCCTGAAATTCTTCGAAGTGTGTGTTTGTGGATGACACATGTGCAATGCTTATACAATGTACTTCATAATCTGTCGAAAATGCTATTTTTCACGTGACGCATTTAATTTGTATAAATAATTAAAAATTATCATGCCTCATTTGCATATGAAAATAGCCTGATACCACTGCGCGTCATTATCAGTAAAATAAATATTACTAAATGATTATAAATTATCTGTATAGCGGGCACTCGTAATTTTTAGAACTGGTGGAATAGTGACACAATTATACACTTATTTAATTCCTATAACAAGCATGTTGTGCCTACTGAATGGGCATGCACCTTTAAATAGTTCAACCCGCAACATATGTGCTACGACCGACATAATAACATTCAAATTTGAGGTCTTACTGCTTTTATGCAAATGAGCATAGTATGCTCATTTGCATAAAAGCAGTAAGACCTCAAATTTGAATGTTGCTTGTATAATTCTTCGCTAGAGCTCGAATAAAAATCCCTGAGATCTTCATCATCATGAACAAATAAAACCCTGTAAATTCACAGCATGCTCATTGCCAAGCAATAACATGTTAAAGGCACATGCCCACTCAGTAGGCACAAGCTGTTCTTTATATGAAATAAATAAGTGCATTACTGTGTCGGTATCCCGCCAGTTCTAAAAATTACAAGTACCCGCTATACAGATATAGTCATTCAGTAATATTTATTTTACTGATAGTGACTCGCGGTTGTATCAGGCGATTTTCATATGTACCTATATTGGTGAAAATTAAAGAAAAAAGCGGTCCTAGTATCAATATGAAAAATGCGTCTCGCGACCTAAAAACAATCACAGACGAAGATCTCATACGAAAGAAAACGTATTTAACAGAGGTCCAGATAAAGTGCGTATTGGCGTATTTTACGCAATTATTTTAGCTGAGTACGCATTGATTATCAAAAGTGGGAGTACAAAATACGCACAGCAATGTGAAAATACGCATTCATTTTCTAATTGAGTAGTGAAAATACTGTCATAAAGTTGAGTTGAGCTGCAAAATACAAACAGTGTTAAACTTTTCTTTTTGCAGCAGCTCAAATAAGTGAATATTTAAATTTGTTATATGTTTTTATCATTTGTTTCCTAATTAGTAATGAAGAAAATAAATAATCCATTTGTAAAAGTAAAATACGCAATGATTTTGAAATCAAGGAGTATAGTACGCTTTAGAAACAAAGCTTATCTGGAGCTCTGTCGTATTTAAACCAAAGGACTGAACGTCCTTAAATTGTTCGCAGTATGTGTCTGTGGATGGCAGATAGACTAATAATTAATCTAGAGTGGAAAGCGTTTCGCGAAAAATAATCCCGGTTTTTTTATGGCACTAACAACAACAACAAACAGAGAATGGAAATCGCAGATTGTATTCGTGCATCGGACAATGGAGTTACGAATCGAGTATGGCGTTAATCGTCGCACCCTTACACTACGGAAACAGTTGCAATCACATATTAAGTTAAGCACAGACAAGCAAACAAAACATGTATCACACTGAAAGGGCGATCAGACTGTTGGAACTAGTTTATGGCGTAAGACCAGTGTTTTTTAAAAGTTCAACCCACAAAATATGTGCTGCGACCGACACATTTATGGCCATTTGCATAAAATCGGTCACACCTCAATAAATCAAATGAATTTTTTTTTTGAAAAATACACCCTCCCGCGTAACTTTAAGAAAACCCAGTGTCTGAGAACCAATGTACTTCTTTATTATCGCCCAAATTCACACAGCGGATGTATTAAGTTACATAATAGTAGTCTATTGTATACGTTTATTGTGTCTTGCAGATCACGTATTATAGTTGAACAATTATGCATAAATATGTACCATTAGTAGACCCTCGTTGAAAACGAAACAAGACAAATTTAAATTATCTCTATAACGTATTATGTCACAACACATTAACTCGAGATGTCTGTTCACAAAATGAGTGTCTAGGACTTGAGAAAGGGGGCTTATAGGTGATGCGACCAGTGTAGATCCAGATCAGCCTGTGCATCCGCACAGTCTGATCAGGATCTGCACTGTTCGCCATTCCATCAATAAAACACCAGACATGCTAGTACAAACGTAACACACACTGATATTTGATCAGGAGCTACACTGGTCACAAATCCCATAAACCCCATTACTACAATCATGGCCACATATAATTTGAGCACCATGTGAGTTTGTACCTAAGAAGATGTCTCATGAAAAATATTTGCCAAAAAAATACGATATTTTCCGTAAATGACGTCGAAAGTTTCGACAACTTTCGACGTCATTTACTGAATATATCGTAAATTTTGTAAATAATTTTCATGAGATATCGTACATGTCCGCAGGTACTAAATCACTGCTTGTCTCATAATACATATATATGTTCATCTCGTGGTGTGAAATGTCCATATTTCACTCGTGAAATATGGACATTTCACACCACGAGATGTCATATTCGTTGCAAAAATATTAACATTCTCTTTATTATATACCGCTCCATGGAAATTAGCAGTTTTTTTTACAGTGTATACGGTAATGAATGTGTATTTGCAGCCTATTTGTTGTCCGGCACTGCAGATGCACGTTATGAATACAGATAGCGGAAGTAGTCGTATTTTCACCGGAAGTTGTTTATTTCATCGATGAGAACATATGACTTTTATTTACATCGTATAACTATGTATTTCATGGTATGTATATAATAAAATACGAGACTTGCGAACAGCGTAACATACCGGGGACAAATGTACATGTACGTTCATTTTTCGCACCCGATGATTTTATAAACTTGAATGTATAAGGTTCCCAAAAAACCTGGGTGCCATTTTTTCAAACCAAGGTGAAGGTCATTTCAAGGTAATTGAACTGCATGCGTGCTTGGTGTCCGAATAATGATATGGATAGGATAATTTGCAGTTCTCATTGAACTGATAACTGTATGAATTGCTCTGAAGATCGGACTAATAGATATGCTACATCATACTAGCAGAAACACACAAGTCTTTTCAATGCATGCCTATTATATTTTCAAAATGGCCGCCAAAAAGCTACGTTTTCAAATATGCTGGTCTGTAAGACACTTATGAGTGTAATTTCATGTATATATACCTATATCTGTAGTTCAAAATATCGTATAAGAAATGTAGTGATGTCGTTTACTATACGTTACCATATTTACATTTCAAAATGGCCGCCAAACTGCCTTTTCGTATAAGTACACGTATGCTAAAAGTAACGTAGTAGTGATGCCGGTGCACACATCCATTACTTTGCTTAAGAAAGTGAAATAAGCCAACATGATCGGCTATTGATACTAATGTCTTAGCTAGTAACGACATAATACTCACGGCAATCATGTTTACTTTCAAAATGGCCACCAAAATAAAATGATTTGTCAAGTATAGACCAGTGTTAAAAGTCAAATAGTGAACTTCATGTGGATGCTGTAATCCATGCATTCAATATCAGAGATTCTAACAATACACCAGACATATTATATGTGTCAAATATTAGATGAGTTTTGTCATGGTTGATATCATTTGCTAGTCAATCATATACATACCTCATACATATAGTACTTACCTTGAAGTTTACATAGATTTGTTCGAACATACTATGTCTATACCCACATATTCAGTATCAAAGAATCCAGTATTGTGTGAGGTAACATATGCAAATTATGTCACAAACTCGGTGAGATTTTACGATATATATGTATTATCCTTAATATGTGAACATGCTGCACAAGGATATGACTTAATTGGAATATTTACAGAGATTTTCGAACATACTTAGCTAATTGTAACTGTGGCTATACGGAGTTGTTCACTTGCCTAGGTGTTCACATACATTAAATAGTAATCACTGGTATGAGGTAACCCTGGGCCCTCTGCTCAGGGGTACCCCATACCAGTGATTAATACTTTGGTTATACGGCTCTGCTTATGCTTATGTGCTGTATGAATGACATGTAGAGTTCTGTAGCACCTTTGAGGGTTGTGCCATTCATGAAACATGTATGGACTAAATTAGTTTTCATCAATACAATGTACACTGTATATACAAATCTATAATATACGTAGTTACAACGAAATTAATATTCGTGTTAAGCTGAAAAGTAATGTAATCATCCAGTAATGATAAGCTTCCTTCTAATGAAGGGCACCAGACTGGGTTATTTATATATCTGCATTGTTTATTAAAAAATAAAAAATGTACAATAGAAAGTAGTAAACCATATAGACCGTAGACTCATGGATAATAATGTCAGCATGTTAATACTATAACATGTGCGTGGTAGGAGGACAGCATTTTAACGAGGCACTTAACCCTTATACTAGTATTTGCTATCTTTATGAGCTGCTATGATATAAGCAAGAGCATATGTCAGAATGCTTTGTATTCAGTGCTGACTGTGGCCCTGGCGGAGATAGTATGCAATGTACGCTTATATGTCATACCATGTGTTAATCGTGTCCATTATCTGTTATCATGCTTGCAGTTTCATATTGCTTGTCCGTTTATTATCAAGAGCTACTGTGCACGTTCCCACCAATAAATAATAATGGTTATACTACATTACCACAAGCCTTGAATACTATAGGAATGAATGGCATTTTTGTGGAATTTATCGGGGTATAAACTTGGAAAATCGCGGGAATACTGGACGAAGGCCGGAAGACCTCGTCCAGTATTCCCGCGACTTTTCCAAGTTTATATCCCTCCCCGATAAATTCCACAAAAAGGCCATTCATTCCTTATAATTCCAGCATTTGAAATAAATTCATCAAGAAAATGTGTTTATTTTCCGTTTTCTTAAGAATTATTTTAACTGCGCCTCACGGTTATGGAAAGTAGTTCGGCATATGGGAGTTTACTGGGATATACATTTTTGACAGAGACTTGCTACGGGCCAATCAAATTTTAGGGAATTGTGTAAATATTTTTGTTTTTGTGCTGGAATTATAATCATATACTATTATATATATGTTTAGATTTTCGATCTTAACCAGACTGTGAACTTATCAAAAAAAAATAAAAAAACTAAAGAATAAGATACAGAGAAGAGACCAAGGAACACATGAAAACATATATATAGCATGACACGCGTACACATTAACTATCGCCTATAGCCCTGCATGAGTCATGATGAATTGCGTTCGAATATGCATTAATAAGAAATTAATAGGTAGCAATAAGTAAATATAAACGTTATGAGGCATGACATAGACATTATCATTTCATAAGACATGTGTTTTAATAGTTGTCTTTTAATTAATGAAACCCGACACACATATTCAGTAGATGACCAGTATATGCTATTGATCCTGTTTTTATTCTTTTGATAACTACAATACTACATTATTCTTAATGTTCCATGACCTTGAGCTGGCATTCAACTTAACAAAAGTAAATACAAGTACATTACTTAAGCAGACATTAATATGTTTGTAAAACATGGATATGCTATCGCATATGGGGCATAAATACATTTCTGAAGATATTTTGCTTTACAAATACATGTCTTTATATTAATAAATGTGATTTATGACAATAAATAAGAAACATTTGCAATTTGATTGTTGAATTTAAAAGGATCAACATCCGCGACATACTATGATATTGACATTTGTTGACTGTTTTTATATTTATTATCAATATCAATGAACATATTGACACTTTTTGCCTGCCAAATGTATTAAAGGTACATGCCCACTCAGTAGGTTACAATATCGGGAGACAGATCGTTTTTAATATTCTGTAGATATGATATTTTCTGGCAAAGTAAACATTCATTCACCATTACCCCACGTATTGATTGGCATTATTATACAGCCTATTTACAGACGTAAATTTCCACACTGATATCAGGGACGATAACCGTGTTTTCTTAAAATGTTAACGGACATTACTATTTATTCCCTGTATTTGTTTTGATGTGCAATGATCATACTTAATAAACTGTCGAAAATAGTATTTCTTTCAGGTGACGCATTTGATTACTATAAATAATTGAAAAATGTTATGCCTCATTTGCATATCAAATACCACCGCCAGTCATTTGCAGTCAAATACATATTACTAAATGATTATATCTGTATAGCGGGCAATTTTAATTTTTAGAACTGGTGGAATAGTGACACAATTACCCACCTATTTAATTCCTATAACGACCATTTTGTGCCTACTGAGTGGGAATGTACCTTTAATGAATCTGTTTGAAAAGTATATATATAATAAAATGTATTTTGATGTTCAAGGACCTTGAAATGACATTGAACTTAATTGAAACGAAATGACACCGTACTTTCCTGAAAGCTGAACCCTATAAGGCCACGAGAAGTGCATTAATGTACTAGCGCATCATGCGCCTCACTAGTAAAACAATAAATAAGTCCCGTTTTGTCGTGGCTGGTGAAAAACATGAACAATATGTTACAGATCTCTAGAGATATATTTTCTAGGATAATAATTAAACAATATAATTATGTACACCATACTGTTATAGCAGTACTACATAGAGAATATTAGTATAGTGTCATGAACGTGAATAAATATCTGTTGAGGCTGAGAAATCAGGATGGGCGAGGCTTGCCGAGCACATCCTGATTTCGAGCCGAGTCAGATATTTATTCACGTTCATGACACTATAATAATATTCTATTTATCCCGTTAACCACATCAAAGTTGTTCAAATGTCTCTAAAAATGCATTTGTGGCCTCATAAGTTTGTCTTCTGAAGCGACAAGATTATCGTGTTACGTCATTCACATAATGACGTAACGTCATACATAATGACGTATCTACTAGACGTGAACGAGAAAAAATACACGTACCTGCTTTTCACGTCTAGTAGCGACATAGTTGACGGGATAAAAAGAAGAAAACGTTGCCGTTTTCCTTCGGAGACCTTGAAATTATAGTATTGTGACCTTGACCTTGATAGTTGTTGTTAGATTTCTTGATTTCAGTTGATTTTTATATGTTATCTCCATTGAGATAATATTTTTTGTGGGGGCAGTCATTGATCGTGATACGCCGAGAAAATAGTGCTCTGTGCCAACCTGTGGTCTGTCTTGCTTTGTACCTAAAACTCTACATACATGTATACTATTCTCTATAGTTTTTTACAGTTTTGTGCTCAGTTTATCAGTTAAATTCTGGAAAATACGAATCAAGACATTTCGGCCGTATGGATACAGCAGCTATTGTCTTTAGTTCTCACAGTTCGGTAGCAGTGAACAGTTAGCCGCCAGTTTCGTACAATTTTTTTCTGGGAGTTTCAAACAGTAATTTATTCTAGAAAAAACGTATGTATGGGAATGGGTTTGCCCCATCGCAGTACATTTGCCTCTGGATGATGATTGAGACAATATTCAACTTTCAGTCTCCAGTTCCTCAAGTGATCAGTTTTTGTGGAGATAACATTTTTCAGTATTTTCAGTACTTTGATTATTAATTATTGTGATGCATACCACCAGAGATATTGACACTTCAAATGAACCAATTCCAAATGAACCAATTGGTTTGAGGGCATAACTACCAGGATTTTGACCTTAATTTTGAATGACCGGGAAATGACCTTAAAATTGTACGAACAAAATGGCACCCGGATTTTTCGGAAAGTGGGATCCCAGATGAATACAAAACAACTAACAAAGAAAACTTAACACGAGGTGCCGGATTCTGAGCAATTTCCCCCAGACTATAATAATAGGAATAAATCACATCACAAGTCGGTTGATTGCTACTTAACTAGTTGAACGTCCAGGCGGACGTGATAACCGGCTGGTAACACTGGTAGGAAAGTCCGCCAGCCACGGTTACTAAGGTAATCTTCTCTTCTTAGTCATGTTGATCTGATACTATGCCGCTGACAAATTAGACCGTATGTTATTTACAACCAGCGAGTGTATCGACTGTTCCTGTGTATGTCGTAACTATATTCAAACACAGGTGTTTGAACAGATGGACAGTATGTTTGTGTCATATGGGTATTTTGTGTAGATTTGGGTGGATTTCATTGGTTTTGTGCAACTACTAATGCTCAATCATTACACACGACATATCTAGTCAATTATCCACACATTAACCGTTCCGACCGTTTTGACACGTTTTATACTGTTAGAATACCAACAAAGAAACATGTACCTCGACTAGTTCAAGGTGTATGATCACGTGGTACTAACAACAACAACAAGTACTGAAACTTCCAGAATCCATTCGATTCAAAGTACGTATTCTTTTATATTGTCCTTATTACGTAACATATTTTGATGAAATATGGCGCATCAAACGCGTCTTGTTAAGCTGCATTTGGTGGTCTCTGTACTTTGGCCCACACTTCTGTCGTTTTTGTTTTTTTGCGAAGAATCTATTTTTCACAAAAACGACAAAAGGTCTGTGCCGAACTCCATGGACGACCAATTGCAGCTCATGAAGACGCGTTTGCTGCGCCATAGTTCATCAAAATCCTTTCATATTAAGGAAAATATCAAATAGTACTTTCAGCCACTCTTGTTGTTGTTATAACCACGTGATCATGCACCTTGTAGTTATACATCGCGGGAGGTGATGTAAATTGTATGTTGGTAACAATGCATCAAAACAACCAATTATACCGAAATAACCCATAAAACACCGAATATTAACCCTTTGAACCCGAAAGCCCGCTATATCGGTTTATGCAAACAGTGCAGATCCAGATGAGCCGGCTCGTAACGAGCCGTCTCATCAGGATCTTCACATTTTTGAGAACAACAAAACCCCCTTTTCATAAATGGAATAGTCTGAAAATCATTTTGCGATGAACGGGATTGGTTGCACAATTAACAAATCGCAGCCCATTCAGTTACTTAGGGGTGAAAGGGTTAACCGTTATCCAAGAACCTGTGTATTCGATTGTTACGTGACTGCCGTTGTGCGACACCGCTCAATGCCGTGTTCAAACATACAGCGCGTGCTGTTTGACCATGGCTGTAGACAATGCTCATTTCGGCGCCAAGCTAACACATACGTAATGCATGTGTTTAATGGCGTTACTAGAACGCGCGGTGCTATATCGTATAGCGAAAATATGTGTAAACCATATCAATTAATGTGTATGTTCAATGCCAATAAAATAAATTTATAAAGTTAGCTCGTTTAATAAATATATTAAATCATCACTCATGCAAGATCCTCTATATATTGGATATATGAAACAGTATAGAAGGCGCAATGCCTTTAATGTCTAGTTTGTTAAACATTTCACCAACTCAAAGTAACTTTCAGGTACAAAAAGGAATGGATTTTTATATGTAAATTTTGCATCCAATCCAACCGTCACAAAATGGTTTTCAGACTAATCCATTTATGAAAAGGGGGTATTTTTTGGGTCTCAAAAATATGAAAATTACTTTCAAAAGGTGTATATCCTGATGAGACGGCTCGTTACGAGCCGGCTCATCTGGATCTGCACTGTTTGCATAAACCGCTATATAATACGGGCTTTCGGGTTTAAAGGGTTAAAGGTACATGCCCTCTCAGTAGGCGCAACATGTATTAGGAATTAAATAAGTGTAGAATTGTGTCACTATTCCACCAGTTCTAAAAAATACAAATGCCCGCTATACAGGTATAATCAATTAGTAATAAATATCTTACTGATAGTGACGCGCGGTTGTATCAGGCTATTTTCATATGCAAATGAGGCATGCTATTTTTTAATTATTTATACTAATTAAATGCGTCACCTGAAAAGATATTTTCGACAGATTATAAAGTATGATTATTGCACATCAACAAATAAATACATATAATAAATAGTAATGTCCGTTAACATTTTAAGGAAAGATGGTTATCGCCCCTGATATCAGTGTGAAAATTTATGTCTGATATAAAATGTATAATAATGCCAATCATTACGTGGGGGTAATGGTGAATGAATGTTTAGTTTGCCCGAAAATGTCTCGGATGATGTCCATGATAAAAACAAAACAGTTTGTGCCTACTGAGTGGGCATATACCTTTAAGAAACTTAATACGCAATCGTGTATGAAATCCGTTGACACACAGCAACGCACATTTCCCCATAGAGAACGGCGCGCTATCTTGTCTTAAGGTCGCCATGTCGATAAACTATTTCAGCTCTTCAAATACCTCGGTGATAACAGGATGCACGTACGACACAAGGGTACGTCCTGACATGGAACTTGGCATACATGTGGCCCGGTAGAGACATTTCGTTGAACATTTGGGTAGTTTCCTTGCGCATAGATGAAATTAACCCTTAGACCGCTACACACAGCAATTTTCGTCTGCTGTTTCTTTTATATCTTGTCTTATTTCTCAATAAAAACATGGTTTGACAGCATGTTGTAAATTATTCTAAAGTGATGTCAAAGCATGTTTTAGATGATAAAAATGGAAAATAGACAGTAGACTACAAAGAATTAAGATAGCGGTGTAAGGGTTAATAACATTACATGTCATTTCTTCGTTTCTAAGCGTGCAGAGACGAAAATTAACGTTGTAATTTTCGTCCCTGTGCTGAGTAGAAACCAATTAACAAACATGTTAATGTTGCTAATCGTCGCTTCCATGCGATGTACGAATGAAAACACAGAAAGTCCCAACTCGCCACATTATATTCAATGTAGTACGGAATCCCACAGGGGACGTAGAATTATTTTTTTATTATTTGGTTCACACGAAATAACAATTCGTTCCCACGAAATGACAATTCGTTCCCTCAATTTATCCATCCGTTCCCACGAAATAACAATTCGTTTCCTCAATTCAACAAACGTTCCCACCAAATAACAATTCGTTCCCACGGGAACGAATTGTTAATTCGTGGGAACGAATTGTTATATCGTGGGAACGAATTGTTAATTCGAGGGAACGAATTGTTAAATTGAGGGAACAAATTGTCATTTCGTGAAACGAATTGTTAATTCGAGGGAACGAAGTGTTATATCGTGGTAATGAATTGTTAATCGAGGGAACAAATTGTTAAATTGAGGGAACGAATTGTTATTTCGTGGGAACGAATTAATAAAAAAAATCCAGGTCTCCTTCGGGGCACCGTAGCGTAATACCACACGCACGTACATGAATCAGTTTCCCACACTTTAGCAGAACGTTATCGTACGGTGGCACAGAAGGGACATGGAAATATGTTTTACTTTCGCGTGCTCACGCAATAGGTTTTGCGCGCGCACGCGATAGGGTTTTGCGTGCACACGCGATAGCTTTTGCGTGCGCACGCGATAGCTTTTGCGTGCGCACGCACGCAAAACCCTATCGCGTGCGCACGCAAAATCTATCGCGTGCGCACGCGAAAGTAAAACATATTTCCATGTCCCCTCTGTGCCACCGTAGTATCGTGTGCACAAGCGGAAATATTTGTATTTCTATATACTGCGTGATAGTTACGTCATACGAAATTAGAGTTCAGCAGTTATATACGAGCATGTTATTCTCGACGACAAAACGTGGCTGCTTTCCTTTTTGACCAGTGTGTCTCATGATCTGATTAGATAGCTCGCTCGCACAGACGGACAGATGTCTACATTGCAATTATTTAGCGGAAGTTTTCATCTTTTACAATGAAACGTTAAAAAAAGACAATGTTTTTCCTCCGCGAGCTTTATCGTGATCTAACTGTGGCATGCCACATTATATAAATCACACGTGAAGCTATGACTGGGAAAAAAAATAGGGGGCTAAAAATAGATTTTGTTTAAATATTTTTTAATTTTGGACCGATTTTCAAAATCTAACTTTTTTTTCTTAATTACATCATTTTCAAGCTATCTCGCCAGTGATGAAACGTTACAATGAAACGTTAAAAAAAGACAATGTATAAATCACACGTGAAGCTGTGACTGGGAAAATCCAGTAGGGGTGGTAACGTTACGGCCACTATAGGGGCACTATGGTAACATGGTCAGTATAGGGGCAGAATAATGGCCAATATAGGGGCAATTATAAACATGCCATATAAACACTCACATCTATTTGTAACACTGGTACGTATATAAGGGGACACTTGTATGTCTACCAAGAGTTGAGATAAAGGATCTTACGGCATTTGTAACCAGTATGAACACAGAACAGCGTGCCAAACAGTACTAGTGTAACACTAACGCTAACGCCATGTAAAGGCTAACGTCGAGCGGTAAATTAGTATAGTGAACGAGGGAACCATTGTATATGTGTCACAGTTATAACAATGGACATTACGACATTTGTCACCTGTGTAGCTCCAGACCAGCCTGTGTAACAGCACAATCTAAAACAACTATATGACAATTATACTGTGCTGTATGTGACAAATATTGGCATGTAGTTACATTCGCGAACACTAAAATGGTCCAAATATGGGAACTTATGTACATGTAGTATATCATAAGGAGGCGACGGGTGGGAACCTTACTAGTCCGCATAGAGGCCCATTCGGCGGGTAACATGGGTATCCATATAGGAGCACTAAAATGGTCCCAACAGGGGCACATATGTACATGTAGTATATCATACAGGAGACGGCGGGTGGGAACCTTACTGGTCCGTATAGGGGCCCTCGGATAACATGGTCAGTATAGGGGCACTTAAATGGTCACAATAGTTTGGCACATGTGTCATGTAGTATAGATCATATTCAGGAGGCGACGTGTGGGAACCTTACTGGTCTGTATAGAGGGCCCTCGGATAACATGGTCAGTAGGGGTAAAGGGGGCACTTACTTAAATGGTCACAATAGGAGCAACATGTGTACATGTATGTATATAACATACAGGAGGCGACGTGTGGGAACCGTTACAAGGTACCGTATAGGGGCCCTCGGATAACATGGTCAGTATAGGGGCACTAAATGGTCACAATAGGAGGCATGTGTACCTGTAGTATATCATACAGGTAGGAGGCGACGGGTGGAACCATAAAACCTGGTCCGTATAAGGGCCCTCGGGTGGGGAATCTGTCAGTATAGGGGCACTTAAATGATCACAATAGGGGCACATACGTACATGTAGTATATCATACAGGAGACGGCGGGTGGGAACCTTACTGGTCTGTATAGGGGCCCTCGGGTAACATGGTCAGTATAGGGGCACTTAAATGGTCACAATAGGGGTACATGTGTACATGTAGTATATCATACAGGAGACGACGGGTGGGAACCATACTGGTCTGTATATGGGCCCTCGGGTAACATGATCAGTATAGGGGCACTTAAATTATCACAATAGGGGCACATGTGTACATGTAGTATATCATACAGGAGGCGACGGGTGGGAACCATACTGGTCTGTATATGGGCCCTCCGGTAACATGGCCAGTATAGGGGCACTTAAATGATCACAATAGGGGCACATGCGTACATGTAGTATATCATACAGGAGACGACGGGTAGGAACCTTACTGGTCCGTATAGGGGCCCTCGGGTAACATGGTCAGTATAGGGGCACTTAAATGGTCACAATAGGGCACATGCGTACATGTAGTATATCATACAGGAGACGACGGGTGGGATCCTTACTGGTCCGTATAGGGGCCCTCGGGTAACCTGGTCAGTATAGGGGAACTTGGACGGTCACAATAGGGGCACATGCGTACATGTAGTATATCATACAGGAGACGACGGGTGGGAACCTTACTGGTCCATATAGGGGCCCTCGGGTAACATGGTCAGTATAGGGGCACTTAAATGGTCCAAATAGGGGCACATATGTACATGTAGTATATCATACAGGAGATGACGGGTGGGAACCTTACTGGTCCATATAGGGGCCCTCGGGTAACATGGTCAGTATAGGGGCACTTAAATGGTCACAATAGGGGCACATATGTACATGTAGTATATCATACAGGAGACGACGGGTGGGAACCTTACTGGTCTGTATAGGGGCCCTCGGGTAACATGGTCAGTATAGGGGCACTTAAATGGTCCCAATAGGGGCACATATGTACATGTAGTATATCAGACAGGAGACGACGGGTGGAACCTTACTGGTCTGTATATGGGCCCTCGGGTAACATGGTCAGTATAGGGGCACTTAAATGATCACAATAGGGGCACATTTGTACATGTAGTATATCATACAGGAGGCGACGGGTGGGAACCTTACTGGTCTGTATATGGGCCCTCGGGTAACATGGTCAGTATAGGGGCACTTAAATGGTCACAATAGGGGCACATGTGTACATGTAGTATACCATACAGGAGGCGACGGGTGGGAACCTTACTGGTCTGTATATGGGCCCTCGGGTAACATGATCAGTATATGGGGCACTTAAATGATCACAATAGGGGCACATTTGTACATGTAGTATATCATACAGGAGGCGACGGGCGGGAACCTTACTGGTCTGTATATGGGCACTCGGGTAACATGGTCAGTATAGGGGCACTTAAATGGTCACAATAGGGGCACATTTGTACATGTAGTATATCATACAGGAGGCGACGGGTGGGAACCATACTGGTCTGTATATGGGCCCTCGGATAACATGGCCAGTATAGGGGCACTTAAATGATCACAATAGGGGCACATGCGTACATGTAGTATATCATACAGGAGACGACGGGTAGGAACCTTACTGGTCCGTATAGGGGCCCTCGGGTAACATGGTCAGTATAGGGGCACTTAAATGGTCACAATAGGGCACATGCGTACATGTAGTATATCATACAGGAGACGACGGGTGGGATCCTTACTGGTCCGTATAGGGGCCCTCGGGTAACCTGGTCAGTATAGGGAACTTGGACGGTCACAATAGGGGCACATGCGTACATGTAGTATATCATACAGGAGACGACGGGTGGGAACCTTACTGGTCCGTATAGGGGCCCTCGGGTAACATGGTCAGTATAGGGGCACTTAAATGGTCCCAATAGGGGCACATATGTACATGTAGTATATCATACAGGAGATGACGGGTGGGAACCTTACTGGTCCGTATAGGGGCCCTCGGGTAACATGGTCAGTATAGGGGAACTTGGACGGTCACAATAGGGGCACATGCGTACATGTAGTATATCATACAGGAGGCGACGGGTGGGAACCTTACTGGTCTGTATATGGGCCCTCGGGTGACATGGTCAGTATAGGGGCACTTAAATGATCACAATAGGGGCACATTTGTACATGTAGTATATCATACAGGAGGCGACGGGTGGGAACCTTACTGGTCTGTATATGGGTCCTCGGGTAACATGGTCAGTATAGGGGCACTTAAATGGTCACAATAGGGGCACATGTGTACATGTAGTATACCATACAGGAGGCGACGGGTGGGAACCTTACTGGTCTGTATATGGGCCCTCGGGTAACATGGTCAGTATAGGGGCACTTAAATTATCACAATAGGGGCACATTTGTACATGTAGTATATCATACAGGAGGCGACGGGTGGGAACCTTACTGGTCTGTATATGGGCCCTCGGGTAACATGGTCAGTATAGGGGCACTTAAATGATCACAATAGGGGCACATTTGTACATGTAGTATATCATACAGGAGGCGACGGGCGGGAACCTTACTGGTCTGTATATGGGCCCTCGGGTAACATGGTCAGTATAGGGGCACTTAAATGGTCACAATAGGGGCACATGTGTACATGTAGTATATCAGACAGGAGACGACGGGTGGGAACCTTACTGGTCCGTATAGGGGCCCTCGGGTAACATGGTCAGTATAGGGGCACTTAAATGGTCCCAACAGGGGCACATATGTACATGTAGTATATCATACAGGAGACGACGGGTGGGAACCTTACTGGTCCGTATAGGGGCCCTCGGGTAACATGGTCAGTATAGGGGCACTTAAATGGTCCCAATAGGGGCACATATGTACATGTAGTATATCATACAGGAGGCGACGGGTGGGAACCTTACTGGTCTGTATATGGGCCCTCGGGTAACATGGTCAGTATAGGGGCACTTAAATGGTCCCAACAGGGGCACATATGTACATGTAGTATATCATACAGGAGACGACGGGTGGGAACCTTACTGGTCTGTATAGGGGCCCTCGGGTAACATGGTCAGTATAGGGGCACTTAAATGATCACAATAGGGGCACATTTGTACATGTAGTATATCATTCAGGAGGCGACGGGTGGGTCCAACTTACTGGTCTGTATATGGGCCCTCAGGGTAACATGGTCAGTATAGGGCCACTTAAATGGTCACAATAGGGGCACATGTGTAAATGTAGTATATCATACAGGAGGCGACGGGTGGGAACCTTACTGGTCTGTATATGGGCCCTCGGGTAGCATGGTCAGTATAGGGGCACTTAAATGGTCACAATAGGGGCACATGTGTACATGTAGTATATCATACAGGAGGCGACGGGTGGGAACCTTACTGGTCCTTAGAGGGGCCCTCGGGTAACATGGTCAGTATAGGGGCACTGTAATGGTACACACATGGGCACTTATGTACATGTAGTATACAGGATGCGTCGGTGGGTACGTTACTGGTCAGTATAGGTGCCCTCGGGTACATGTAACAGGCTCCGTATAGGGGTCTTGTCAACAAGATTAACTTCCTTTTGGCCTATATTAACCATATTTTCTGCATGTGTATCATTGTGTATTCTTGTCCACGCGATAACTTAACTTCTACTTAGCCGATCTAACCCAAATTTGGCATGGAGCTTTGTCGCGACAATTGGAGGAACCATATCTATTTCTTGTATCTACTGTGATTTTATGGTGGGCATCTACTATTCCTGTATGATACCAATGGAACAGTGAAAAACACATAGGCCTATATGTACAACCAGCGTAGATACTGGCCAGTCTGTATCTCAATGCAGGCTGGCTGGTGTCAATTACATTTGTTTTAACTAAATAGCCAAATAGTAATTGTCAATGTACATACATGACTACGAAATAAATACCAAATATTGACATGTCGTTTCTAAGAAAGGATTGGTTCACCGTGCCACCTAATTGGCTTAGTCATCATGCTATAACTTTAATATTACTTTACGGATTGCTTCAATATTTGGATACATTTAAACATTCGGAACACACTTATGACTCTATTCACATGACCTTGATCTTCTTGCTGAAACACTTAGCTTTTTTGTGCTTGCTATAACTTTCATATTACTTGACGCATTCAATGGTTGGACACTTTATTCATGCAAGCATTTGGAACACTATAATTCAAAATAACCGTGCCCTTTTTTACCTTTTTATTTATTTTCTGACACGATTAGCCCTTTCATTTGCGTCACAAACTTTGTAAAAGCTTTCTCGTTCTGCTATATCTCGTATATTACTGGGACTTGAATGCGGCAGACATAAGACTCATCCAGCAGTATCGAGAATAAAGCCGACATAATACATATATAGCAAACTTGAATATTGCAGACATAATGCTTATATAGAAGACCAAAGAGCCAGCAAATCAAATATGGTATTTATGCGAAAATCAGATGCTGGACGCTTTTCGCAATGGTGATGCAACTAATCTATATGAGAATCCGCGGGAACAGAAATCTTCAATTGATGATTCCGATAATAGAACTCAAGCCGGAATAATAATATATCCTCCAGAAGATGCCGATAGAATATTGAGAATGTGTCAGTACATACATGACATGAAGCGGATACCGCTCGACAGTAACGCTACATCGAACCTTCCAAACAAATTTGTTCCCAGTGAAACAGAGTGCTACTATTGCCAGAAACCACTTGGTAAAGCAATTCGGATTACTACAAAGGCATATATTTTGAGCCTAAGTAAAGTTGTTGACAACGTTGAAACATATTTTAAACGTTGCACGGAGTGTGGTGTCTGCTACCGATACCAGGAATATGACTGTGGAATACACAACTTCAATGACACGTTACTGATTGGGATTGATGTATGCCAGTTCCTCCGAGACTCGCTCCAAGAGCATTTGCCAATTGGCAGTGTTGTTAAAGTTCTGGAAAGGAGGTTGGACAGGCACTTGAATGCACAATCAGTGCTAAATGCATACCTACATTATGAGAGTATTTGCGATCACTTGTACGATTTTAGTTGCAACCTGTGTGGCTATCACCCAACAACATTGATCATGGATTCGAATAAGAAGGTGGCATTCGACTGCCTTGCTTCGGAGCTTGAACTCCCAGAGGAGGAGGATATCAATGATGCAGACACAGTCGATTGTGACGATTATTGGCGCAATGTTGAACTTGGATTGTTCTGCGAGGATTTCCACAGCGCAAAATACCGGCATTTAACATTCAACCAAACCTATGTCAATGGTCGCCCATTATAGGAAAACGTACGCGAAAAGGAGCATTATTGCTAAATACAGAACATAGAAAGGTGAATAGACAGAGCGGTGAATTAGAAGGAGACTGTCGGGAAATCACAGAAGAAAGATTGGTGGAACTGTTGCAACACTCATCCCGTCATGAAGTTAAAACATTTGCTAAATCATTAGGATCCAAGGCTAAGGGCTCAAAGGCTGATATATTATCACAAATTAAAGTTGCCATATCTAAAGATAACGAAAAGTTCAAGAAAGCTTTCAGCAAACTCTGGGGGAAATCTGGCGGATGGGTCTCAGGAACCTGTACTCACGGTATCATATACTGTTTGAAGTTTGTGCTGCGAGCAGAAAGCCCACGGGATTACATCGACATACTACTGTCAATGAAGCATCAGCCTAACATTGTTGTGTCTGATATGGCGAATATGTTGGTGGCACATGGCAACAAGAGACATACAGGCATGTTTAAGCCGTTTAATGGGATGGTGGCAGAGCCAACAGTAGACAACGTACAAAAGGCCAAGAGTGGACAATTGGAAATATCGTTTCCATGGCTAACTGAAGCTGAAACGAGAGACAGCGAACATTCTGATAAAATTCATCCAATTTCTGGAAGTGATATACATTTATGTCTCTTTGATCGTTTCCATGAAAGAAACGTAAAAAAGGACGAGAAAGTAATGAGGAGAATTACACATGTAAAAGAGATTAAAGGTAGACTAAATTCTCAAAAGGATGAGCAGTTGCATGCGAAATATAATCATGACATGCGATATTTGAATGAGATGCAGCCAATAAACCACATTTTTTTGTTCCGGTGTAATGTCGATGTCCATAACGCGCGCATATAAAAAGCCGGATGCTACAGGACATACAGAAGTATGGTTTTGAGGTCTGTTTGGACACGAACGGATGCATGTTGATGAACAAGAATTGCAATATAAACAAATACCAATCACTGAAACGTCCGTTCGTTTCCGAGATCATCACCTCTGATGAACCTCCGCCTAAGAGTCGTCCGTGGCAACTGGAGAAACTGTGACTATCACAGAAGAAGTATCAGTTGAAGAATCTGGTAAGAATGATCCACCCGCAATAATGAAAGATACACATGCCATGGAACAGACAGGTACCAACGAACTACCCAACGATATAGCACAAGACTCTACCACGAAGGAGACTGACTCAAATAGGATGAATAATCATGAGATGGTTGTCGTTGGAGAAAATGGGACAGCCAACAATCCAATCAATTGTACCGAAGTCCTCGACAAGCCAGAGACGGATCTCGAAAAGTCTTGGTTATGGGATCTGTATCTGAAGTACACTGATAAAGAACTTATTGAAATGGGGGAATGGCTCAATGATAAGATAATTAATGCATCAATGATACTGCTTCAGAAAATGAATCCTAACATGGGAGGACTCCAGGATTCTGTTACGCTGAAATATGGGCATGACAGTATGGGATCACAGTCAGAATTTGTACAAATGATCAATATTCGGAACAGTCATTATATAACGATTTCCAACATCAATGCATTAATACCCAATGAAGTTTTTATATATGACAGCATGCTGCGATTGAGCGAAAGATACAAGCGAATAAGTTATCCAGCAGATGTAGGTGAGCTGTCATGTAAACTCCTGCGGCCAGCCGGGAATTTGTACATTAGTGTTATCGATGTACAACAACAGACCGACTGTTTGGATTGTGGCCTATTCAGCTTTGCATTTGCTGCATCAGTTTGTATGAATATAGACCCGGTGTCTGCTACGTACATCCAGCCGTTGATGAGAAAAGCTCTTCTGCACTGTCTTGAGGCAAGGGATATGACCGGTTTTGTAAATGCCATAAGTCTGCCCAACCCAGGTCGGGAAATACGTCCACTTTACCAATGGGAGGTTAAGGTGTATTGTACATGCCATTTGCCAATCGAAGGAGGTACCATGGTTCGATGTGAAACTTGTAAGAAATGGTTTCATGAAAGGTGTATTAGTATATCGATATAGGATATATCGATGGAATGGACGTGCACAGTTTGTGGAGAAAGACAAATGGCTGAAAAGAAAACAAGAGCTGATGATATGATGAAATGTCTGCTGCGGATGAACACACGGCCGGGATACAAGAACTCTATGATTCCATCAGAGTGTGTTGTGAAGAATCTGGTCTTCCGGAAGGACACAACCATATTGGTTGTATTGATAGTGATGCGTACCGCAAGGCATTTTCAGACCGCAAACAAATGCGTGGACTCACTTATTACGTTCCCCGACAGAGTGAATTCTTCATAACGATTTTTTACGAACAGCATTCATCTGTAGATGATATCATCGAGAGTGTTGTCCATGAAATGGCCCATGCAGTCCGTCATCTGAAAGACATACGGGGTTCCACCCATGGAAAACAGTTCAAGCTGATAATGAAGTCCATATTTAGATGTGTCACACGCAAGCAATCTAAACTTCCCAAAACCGTACTATGATGTTAAAATTGACCCGAAACACACATAAGCTGTATGTATACCAGTCGGCTACAATACTTTAATGACGTGTTTGTCAATGACATGTACGAATATAACAAGACTAAGTCAGGAGATCCTTGACAATGACCGAACACGGATAGTGGTCTTAATTACATACGGGATTTCTGATGGGAAATCTCTATAACCATTGTAACATATTATGTTGGTGCTGGCGATTCATCTCCTATACTGACCGCTGGTATATTTGTATTTCAAATCGAATTCTGAACGTGAACGCCATGAAACAAATACCAATTAAGACTGTATGATTACAGATCTATTTTGGCTATTAGGAAACTGCTTTATTTGCTATACGTCCCAGCCTCAAACCATATACAGATAATAGTATCATCGCAAACATGTAACCCTTTTGATCATGGTGCATCACATTCAGTCAGTTTGCATTAGTAAGTAAGATATCTCAAAATTTTGTCAGATTATCACGTTCAGTCAAATCGCCATACTAGACTGTTGGCTGACAAACTGGACAACACGGCCTATTCAAACAGTGTAAACCTATCGCACCTCTAAACATATACGACATACACTTCTATTTCAGAGAAGAGTGATAACTCTGTATGTCTCTCTCTCTCTGTCTCTCTATCCCTATTGTGACCATTTAAGTGCCCCTATACTGACCATGTTACCCGAGGGCCCCTATACAGACCAGTAAGGTTCCCACCCGTCGCCTCGTGTATGATATACTACACGTACAGATGTGCCCCTATTGTGACCATTTAAGTGCCCCTATACTGACCATGTTACCCTAGGGCGCCTATACGGACCAGTATGGTTCCCACCCATCCCCTCCTGTATGATATACTACATGTACACATGTGCCCCTATTGTGACCATTTAAGCGCCCCTATACTGACCATGTTACCCGAGGGCCCCTATACAGACCAGTAAGGTTCCCACCCGTCGCCTCGTGTATGATATACTACACGTACAGATGTGCCCCTATTGTGACCATTTAAGTGCCCCTATACTGACCATGTTACCCGAGGGCGCGTATACGGACCAGTATGGTTCCCACCCATCGCCTCCTGTATGATATACTACATGTACACATGTGCCCCTATTGTGACCATTTAAGTGCCCCTATACTGACCATGTTACCCGAGGGCCCCATATACAGACCAGTAAGGTTCCCACCCGTCGCCTCCTGTATGATATACTACATGTACACATGTGCCCCTATTGTGACCATTTAAGTGCCCCTATACTGACCATGTTATCCGAGGGCCCCTATACAGACCAGTATGGTTCCCACCCGTCGCCTCCTGTATGATATACTACATGTACACATGTGCCCCTATTGTGACCATTTAAGTGCCCCTATACTGACCAGGTTACCCGAGGGCCCCTATACAGACCAGTATGGTTCCCACCCGTCGCCTCCTGTATGATATACTACATGTACACATGTGCCCCTATTGTGACCATTTAAGTTCCCCTATACTGACCATGTTACCATAGGGCCCCTATACAGACCAGTAAGGTTCCCACCCGTCGTCTCCTGTATGATATACTACATGTACACATGTGCCCCTATTGTGACCATTTAAGTGCCCCTATACTGACCATGTTACCCGAGGGCCCCTATACAGACCAGTAAGGTTCCCACCCGTCGCCTCCTGTATGATATACTACATGTACACATGTGCCCCTATTGTGACCATTTAAGTGCCCCTATACTGACCAGGTTACCCGAGGGCCCCTATACAGACCAGTATGGTTCCCACCCGTCGCCTCCTGTATGATATACTACATGTACACATGTGCCCCTATTGTGACCATTTAAGTTCCCCTATACTGACCATGTTACCATAGGGCCCCTATACAGACCAGTAAGGTTCCCACCCGTCGTCTCCTGTATGATATACTACATGTACACATGTGCCCCTATTGTGACCATTTAAGTGCCCCTATACTGACCATGTTACCCGAGGGCCCCTATACAGACCAGTAAGGTTCCCACCCGTCGCCTCCTGTATGATATACTACATGTACACATGTGCCCCTATTGTGACAATTTAAGTGCCCCTATACTGACCATGTTACCCGAGGGCCCCTATACAGACCAGTATGGTTCCCACCCGTCGTCTCATGTATGATATACTACGTGTACACATGTGCCCCTATTCTGACCATTTAAGTGCCCCTATACTGACCATGTTACCCGAGGGCCCCTATACGGACCAGTAAGGTTCCCACCCGTCGCCTCCTGTATGATATACTACATGTTAACATGTGCCCCTAGTGTGACCATTTATGTGCCCCTATACTGACCATGTTACCCGAGGGCCCCTATACGGACCAGTATGGTTCCCACCCGTCGCCTCCTGTATGATACACTACATGTACACATGTGCCCCTATTGTGACCATTTAAGTGCCCCTATACTGACCATGTTACCCGAGGGCCCCTATACGGACCAGTATGGTTCCCAACCGTCGCCTCCTGTATGATATACTACATGTACACATGTACCCCTATTGTGACCATTTAAGTGCCCCTATACTGACCATGTTACCCGAGGGCCCCTATACAGACCATTAAGGTTCCCAACCGTCGCCTCCTGTATGATATACTACATGTACACATGTGCCCCTATTGTGATCATTTAAGTGCCCCTATACTGACCATGTTACCCGAGGGCCCCTATACAGACCAGTATGGTTCCCACCCGTCGTCTCATGTATGATATACTACATGTACACATGTGCCCCTATTCTGACCATTTAAGTGCCTCTATACTGACCATGTTACCCGAGGGCCCCTATACGGACCAGTAAGGTTCCCACCCGTCGCCTCCTGTATGATATACTACATGTACACATGTGCCCCTATTGTGACAATTTAAGTGCCCCTATACTGACCATGTTACCCTCCCGAGGGCCCCTATACAGACCAGTATGGTTCCCTTACCGTCGTCTCATGTATGATATACTACGTGTACACATGTGCCCCTATTCTGACCATTTAAGTGCCCCTATACTGACCATGTTACCCGAGGGCCCCTATACGGACCAGTAAGGTTCCCACCCGTCGCCTCCTGTATGATATACTACATGTTAACATGTGCCCCTAGTGTGACCATTTATGTGCCCCTATACTGACCATGTTACCCGAGGGCCCCTATACGGACCAGTATGGTTCCCACCCGTCGCCTCCTGTATGATATACTACATGTACACATGTGCCCCTATTGTGACCATTTAAGTGCCCCTATACTGACCATGTTACCCGAGGGCCCCTATACGGACCAGTATGGTTCCCACCCGTCGCCTCCTGTATGATATACTACATGTACACATGTACCCCTATTGTGACCATTTAAGTGCCCCTATACTGACCATGTTACCCGAGGGCCCCTATACAGACCATTAAGGTTCCCACCCGTCGCCTCCTGTATGATATACTACATGTACACATGTGCCCCTATTGTGATCATTTAAGTGCCCCTATACTGACCATGTTACCCGAGGGCCCCTATACAGACCAGTATGGTTCCCACCCGTCGTCTCATGTATGATATACTACGTGTACACATGTGCCCCTATTCTGACCATTTAACTGCCTCTATACTGACCATGTTACCCGAGGGCCCCTATACGGACCAGTAAGGTTCCCACCCGTCGCCTCCTGTATGATATACTACATGTACACATGTGCCCCTATTCTGACCATTTATGTGCCCCTATACTGACCATGTTACCCGAGGGCCCCTATACGGACCAGTATGGTTCCCACCCGTCGCCTCCTGTATGATATACTACATGTACACATGTGCCCCTATTCTGACCATTAAGTGCCCCTATGCTGACCATGTTACCCGAGGGCCCCTATACAGACCAGTAAGGTTCCCACCCGTCGCCTCCTGTATGATATACTACATGTACACATGTGCCCCTATTGTGACCATTTAAGTGCCCCTATACTGACCATGTTACCCGAGGGCCCCTATACAGACCAGTATGGTTCCCACCCGTCGTCTCCTGTATGATATACTACATGTACGCATGTGCCCCTATTCTGACCATTTAAGTGCCCCTATACTGACCATGTTACCCGAGGGCCCCTATACAGACCAGTATGGTTCCCACCCGTCGTCTCCTGTATGATATACTACATGTACGCATGTGCCCCTATTCTGACCATTTAAGTGCCCCTATACTGACCATGTTACCCGAGGGCCCCTATACAGACCAGTATGGTTCCCACCCGTCGCCTCCTGTATGATATACTACATGTACACATGTGCCCCTATTCTGACCATTTAAGTGCCCCTATACTGACCATGTTACCCGAGGGCCCCTATACGGACCAGTCAGGTTCCCACCCGTCGTCTCCTGTATGATATACTACATGTACACATGTGCCCTATTGTGACCATTTAAGTGCCCCTATACTGACATGTTACCCGAGGCCCCTATACAGACCAGTATGGTTCCCACCGTCGTCTCTGTATGACATACTACATGTACACATGTGCCCCTGTTGTGACCATTTAAGTGCCCCTGTGCTGACCATGTTACCCGAGGGCCCCTATACAGACCAGTAAGGCTCCCACCCGTCGTCTCCTGTATGATATACTACATGTACACATGTGCCCCTGTTGTGACCATTTAAGTGCCCCTGTGCTGACCATGTGACGCGAGGGCCCCTATACAGACCAGTAAGGTTCCCACCCGTCGTCTCCTGTATGACATACTACATGTACACATGTGCCCCTATTGTGAACACTTAAGTGCCCCTATACTGACCATGTTATCCGAGGGCCCCTATACAGACCAGTAAGGTTCCCACCCGTCGCCTCCTGTATGATATACTACATGTACACATGTGCCCCTATTGTGACCATTTAAGTGCCCCTATACTGACCATGTTACCCGAGGGCCCCTATACAGACCAGTAAGGTTCCCACCCGTCTCCTCCTGTATGATATACTACATGTACATATGTGCCCAGGCGGGCCCTATTGTGACCATTTAAGTGCCCCTATACTGACCATGTTATCCGAGGACCCCTATACAGACCAGTAAGGTCCCTACCCGTCGCCTCCTGTATGATATACTACATGTACATATGTGCCCCTATTGTGACCATTTAAGTGCCCCTATACTGACCATGTTATCCGAGGGCCCCTATACATACCAGTATGGTTCCCACCCATCGTCTCCTGTATGATACTCGCCATGTACATATGTGCCCCTGTTGGGACCATTTTAGTGCTCCTATTTGGACCATGTTACCCGAGGGCCCCTTTACGGCCCAGTTAGAATGGAAATAACATTACATAACACTATTTCCACCACATTAAAGTAACTAAATATCATAGAAACTACTGCCAATATGTGTCACATACAGCGCAGTATAATTGTCATATAGTTGTTTTAGATTGTGCTGTTACACAGGCTGGTCTGGAGCTACACAGGTGACAAATGTCGTAATGTCCATTGTTATAACTGTGACACATATACAATGGTTCCCTCGTTCACTATACTAATTTACCGCTCGACGTTAGCCTTTACATGGCGTTAGCGTTAGTGTTACACTAGTACTGTTTGGCACGCTGTTCTGTGTTCATACTGGTTACAAATGCCGTAAGATTATCTCAACTCTTGGTAGACATACAAGTGTCCCCTTATATTATACTTATCAGTGTTACAAATAGATGTCAGTGTTTATATGGCATGTTTATAAGTGCCCCTATAGTGGCCATTATTCTTCCCCTATACTGACCATGTTACCATAGTGCCCCTATAGTGGCCGTAACGTTACCACCCCCTCTCGAGATTATGTAGGCAATATAGACTTGGATCTCCCAGAATATTACTGTAGGAGCACATTAAATCTAAACAATATTAGATAAGTATTTTTCATCAGTAACAAAAAAGTCACCCTCCCCAAAAAACATTTTGGGTTGAAATTCCATCAAATATTGATTTTGTTGCGAAAAAAAACCATTTTCCTATGGGAATTTAACATGGGGGCTAAAAACAGATTTTTTTTTTTATTATTTGTGGACCGATTTTCAAAATCTAACTTGTTTTCTCAATAAAATCAATATTTCATGGAATTTCATCAAACAATTTTGTTTGTGGAGGGTTACTTTTTTGTTATTTGTGAAAAAGTACTTACTTTTAAATATTTGTTCGAATTAATGTGTTTAATAGCCAAAAGTTCGTCGGCAGCAGCAAAACATGGAACAGACAGTATATACACAGGACGTAAACCCCATATCTCCCATCACGGCTACATGTATTATAGGAATGAATGGCCTTTTTGTGGAATTTATCGGGGTATAAACTTGGAAAAACCGCTTTCACAATTGGCGATAAAAATAAACAATTGGCATAAAACATTACAATTTTCGAAAAAAAACAACTTTTTTTTTTCTCCAAAATTATAATTTTTTATCGCCAATTGTTTATTTTTTATCCTATTGGTTATTATAGGAATGAATGTCATTTTTGTGGAATTTATCGGGGTATAAACTTGGAAAAGTCGCGGGAATACTGGACGAATTCCACAAAAATGCCATTCATTCCTTATAATTCCAGCATTTTAAATAAATTCATCAAGAAAATGTGTTTATTTTCCGTTTTCTTAAGAATTATTTTAACTGCGCCTGACGGTTACGGAAAGTAGTTCGGCATGGAGTTTACTGGGATATAAATTTTGGACGGAGACCTGCAACGGACCAATCAAATGTTAGGGAATTGTTTAAATATTTTTGTGCTGGAATTATACATTATTGTTCACATATTGGATTTTTAAGGAATTAAATGGGAGGGATCGCAAGCGACCGCAGCATTTAGTTCCTGAAAAATCCAATGTATACAATAACAAAAAATCAATATGTGAACTATAACTATTACGTATGCCTCTTTTCGTGTCGAAGGTTTGCTGATTTGCTGGTTTGCCCAAACCTGTTGCATGTAGGTCAAAAGTTAGTAAACTGTAAATTTTATACCTTTAAACAAATAATATTTGATGTAGAACTAGTAAATAGCCAAAATAATATAACAGGGAAATCGATTTCCCATGGAAACCATATTTAGGTTTAAGGCGGCTTTCAGCTGCGCCGAAAACCTATTGTATTCGTTGGTTTTTTTTTGTTTTTTTTTTATTTTTTTTTTTATTCAGCCGTTCAGTCTACAGCCCAAACCGCTGGTCGGATCGACTTCAAATTTTGCATGCCGATTCGGATCAAGTGTGAGCAGAGACTTAGAGATTTTCAGAAATCTCTTAATGCCACTTTCCACGAAACCGGAAGTGACGTCATACTTTCTATAACTTCCTTATTTTCAAACCGATTTTAAAAATTCTTTCTGCATTGGAAAGCTGACAAAATTCTCTATCTCGAACTCATTGACAGTTCTCGAATAAGAGAGCTATAGGCATTTGAAGTTGAAAAATGTACATACTTTTCAACGATTTTGCCGATTTTTTGCCGAATTTCGGCTGATAACGGGTGGTCTTTACAAACGTTTTCCAATTTGTACAGTAATGTCAGCAACATAATTTCTTGCCAGTCTGATAGGGGAGTGTCATGCGCATAAAAGATGATAATTTTCAGAGCTCTATCTTGACTACTTCCGGTTCTATTGGATGTCAAAGATGAACGTCTTTTTTTCAAGTTTTCAAAATAGAGCAAACGGATGTGACGTCAGCTTCGTTATTTATCAATAGATTTCAAAATTTCTTGCTGCGGTCGATATTTCAGTCCTTTATTTAGCTAAAACTTTCCCGCTTTGTGCCCGGCCTATGGTGAAAAACAAACGAAAACTTCACTGGCGGAATATTGAACATATCTAATTTCCGTTTTATTAGGTGTATCTACAAATGGCGTAAACTGCAATCTAAGGGCGATAACTATCGAAAAATAATCATACCGCTGACTTACGGCTCCCTCCATCTACAACAAACCGCTGGTCGGATCGACTTCAAATTTTGCAAGCCGATTCGGATCAAGTGTGAGCAGAGACTCAGATATTTTCAGATATCTTTTAATGCTACTTTCCACGAAAACGGAAGTGACGTCATACTTCCTATAACTTCCTTATTTTCCAACCGATTTCAAGAATTCATTTTGCATTGGAAAGCTGACAAAATTCACCATTCTCAAACTCGCTAATAGTTTTCGGCTATCTGCTCAAATAAAAGAGCTATATGCATTTGAAGTTGAAAAATGTACATACTTTTCAACGATTTTGCCGAATTTCGGCTGATAACGGGTGGTCTTTACAAACGTTTTCCAATTTGTACAGTACTGTCAGCAAATAGTTTACACCTTGGGCTAAAGCTTAGTTACACATGAAATCAATGTTTGAGGCTCAAACCGTTGATGCAGCTCAAGCTGCTCTAGTTTCTCTTGTTTCTGTGCAACATTCAACGTAACGAAATGAAGCCTTCAAATTTACAAGATATACATGTCATGTAAATGTCAGATACAAACATTGACAGAGTAAAATAACCAATTTCGGCATGTGTATTTTATTTATTAATAATTTATTGATACAGCTTTGACAGTTTTACATCGCTAACATATCAAACACGCCGGATAATCAATTGCAAAAATCCCTCTTCCATGTGTTACATTAAAGAGATGGGGTTAAATTTCTACCGTCGCGAGAGATATTGAGCGGGGTAGCAATTTTGTTTCTAGGAAAATACCACAAAAACAATGTAACCTGTTGTCAATCCCCAAATAATGAGGTCATTGACCTGTCCATTACGCAATCTTGATTTAAATCTTGATGTAAATGTCAGATAAACACATTGACACAGTAAAATAACCAATTTCGGCATGTGTATTTTCTTTATTAATAATTTATTGATACAACTTTGACAGTTTTATATCGCTAACATATCAAACACGCCGGATAACCGATTGCAAAAATCACTCTTCCATGTGTTACATTAAAGAGATGGGTTACATTGCTACCCTGGCGACAGGTATGGAGCGTGGTAGCAATTTTGTTTCTAGAAGAATACCACAACAACAATGTAACCTGTTGTCAATCCCCCAATAATGAGGTCATTCACCTGTCCATTACGCAATCTTGATTTCTCACAACTGTACCAGAATCCTCAATCGAAATAGAGAATATATGAGACACGCCATGTGATTTTATACCTTCGGACATCCGCGCAATTTCATGAAATACGTTTACAACATTTACAATATTTTCCGTAAGTGGCGTCAAAAGTTGACAAAATCTGCAGATTACATGACGATTCATAGCATGTAGTGTGAAAATTGTCAACTTGTTACTTCATTTATGAAAAATATTGTAAATTTTGAAAACGTATTTAATGAAATTACGCAGATATCAGAAAGTACAAAATCACACGACGTGTCGCATACATGGCTGTAACTGGAGAATGGGACGTATGTGTTTTGCGACCAGTGTATATCCAGGTCAGCCTGTGCATCCGCACAGTCTGATCAGGATTTGCACTGTTTGCCATTCCATCACTGAAGCACCCGTCATGCTTCTAACAAGCAATATAGGTCGTTATCAAGCTACACGATAGCTACAATAATTCGCCTCGGAGTCCGATATGGTATCTCGCGAGATGTATGGAGCGGGGTAGCAATTTTGTTTCTAGCTACAGGGGTGTGCTATATGATCAGGAGCTACACTGGCCACATATCATTGAGGCCCAATTTCTCCTGTCATTGAGGCCCAATTTCTCCTGTCATAGCCGCAATTAAGTTCTTATCGCGGAGTGCCTGATTAGATACCTAAACTTCGTACGACTAAAATGTTCGTAAGTGCAAATTTGGAATCATCTGAAAATTTCAATTGATGGATTTACATTTACTGAGCATAGGCTGCATATGCAGCCTATGCTCAATAAATGTAAATCCAATAATTGTTCACAAGAAAACATTGTTAATGTGAAATTTACAGACTATCATAAGTTTGCACTTACGAACATTTTAGTCTTAAGAAGTTTAATGAAACGGCCCCAAGTAGAATGCCGTGACGACTGTCTACATGCAGCCGTGAACCGATCCTCCACGAGGTCATTGACCGTGTGACTTACGCAATCAAGATGCACGTCTTAAAGGTACATGCCTACTCAGTAGGCACAAAATGTTATTTATATGAATTAAATAAGTGTATAATTGTATCACTATTCCATCAGTTCTAAAAATTACGGGTGCCCGCTATACAAACAATAAATACAGAGAATAAATAGTAATGTCCGTTAACATTTTAAGGAAACACGGTTATCGCCCCCTGATACCAGTGTGGAAATGTACGTCTGATATAAAATGTTTGCCAGAATATGTCATATCTGCAGAATATACAAACCTACCTGTCTCCCTATATTATAGCCTACTGAGTGGGCATGTACCTTTAAACAATTTCCCCATGTTAAATCCCCATAGACATCTTCACTCCGTGAAGATGTCTATGGGGATTTAACATGGGGAAATTGTTTAAAGGTACATGCCCACTAAGTAGGCACAAACTGTTCTTTATATCAGAGACATCATCTGATACATTTTCTGGCAAAATAAACATTCATTCATACCCCACGTATTGATTGACATTATTATACATTTAAATTGTTTCAGGTTATTTTCATATGCAAATGAGGCATGCTAGTTTTTAATTATTTATACTAATTAAATGCGTCACTTGAACTTTTTTTATTTTCGACAGATTGTAAAGAACGATCATTGCACGTCAAAAAATAAATACAGAAAATAAATACTAATATCCGTTAACATTTTAAGGAAACACGGTTATTGCCCCTCATATCAGTGTGGAAATTTACGTCTGATATAAAATGCATAATAATGCCAATCAATACTTTGCCAGAAAATGTCTCAGATGATGTCTCTGATATAAAGAACATTTTGTGCCTACTGAGTGGGCATGTACCTTTAAAAGTACATGCTCACTCAGTAGGCACAAAATGTTCTGTATATATTTCTAATATTTTCGACAGATTATAAAGTATGATCAGCACATCAAACAACTAATACATGTACACAGTGGGTGTGTACCTTTAATTGTACCTAATAAAATCGTCATGTATTATTTTCATCCTACAACGTTGAGTGAAACTGCTCACAGGGGCAGTTCTTACATGTACGATAAATAGAAAATAGTACGTTAGTGCCGTGAATGGGAAACAAATATCTGGCAAGGCTTAGGAAACGGGATGGGCGATGCTCTGCCGAGCACATCCCGTTTCCGTGCCGCGCCAGATATTTGTTCCCATTTACGGCACTAACCTACTATTCTATTTATCCCGTCAACACCTAAAAATGGCTTTAAAATTAAAAAAATTAACCCCAGCCACCGCACATATTCATACGCAGTGATTAGGTCGTATTGACAGGACATCAAAAACGTTTCACGGCACCGTGTTTCACGGCACATACGCACTGTGTTGACGGATTAAAAGAACCCCTCTAAACCGGACGCCAAGAAAACACCTATGATCTTATTGTAATTAGCTTACTGGTCATTTATCTCAGGTATTACTGTCTGTTCGTGATCGCATAGCACACAACTAAGGCTCAGAATGGTCAAATGCATGATTTACAGTGAAGCCTCTCTAAGCCTGCCACCCTGGGGACCTCCCAGGGTGTCCGGTTTAGAGAGGTTTTACTGAATGAAGATTTTCATGAATTTGCTCTCTAACTTTAACGAGGTTTCGTTAATGCTGCCATTTTCTGCATACATACATGTATCATTACATGTGACCCCGAACAACGTGCCGACATCGGCTCACAAAGCAAAGATAAATTTCAATTTTGCACTTACGAAATTCTTAGTTGTACGAAATTTAGTGTAAACAGTCTACCGAACTGTCTCATAGTTATTTTGAAAGCAACGCGACCTAACACCAACAAATTCCGCCAAAATGCTGACGCCGAAAGTAGTTCTAAGGATGATTATCCAAATTGGTGACCTAGTTAAACGGCTGGGTTCTCGGCAGAGTCCGAGGTTGATAGTTCACTGTATGGTTGTTTGGCCACGAATATCGCCATGTAGTCCGCATACCCCACTTCTGGAAATGTACAGTTAACATCAGTCTGTGTAATATATTTTTGTATCAGGCACATTATTGGAAAGCGAGACACGGAGGTCACAATTCCATAGTAGTCAAGTCATGTTAATCACACATTCATGTCATTGGTACACTCAATTATGTCAATGATACAGTCCTGTCAATGGCACAGTCAGTCATGTCAATGGTACAGTCATGTCAATGGTACAGTGATGGCAATTACACAGTCCTGTCAGTACAGTCAGTCATGTCAATGGTACAGTCCTGTCAATGGTACAGTCATGTCAATGGTACAGTCGCGTTAATGGTACATTCATGTCAATGGTACAGTCATGTCAATGGTACAGTCATGTCAATGGTACAGTCAGTCATGTCAATGGTACAGTCCTGTCAATGATACAATCCTCTCAATGGTACAGTCCTGTCAATGGTACAGTCATGTCAATGGTACAGTCCTGTCAATGATACAGTCATGTCAATGGTACAGTCCTGTCAATGGTACAGTCCTCTCAATGGTACAGTCCTGTCAATGGTACAGTCCTGTCAATGGTACAGTCATGTCAATGATACAGTCATGTCAATGGTACAGTTATGTCAATTGTCCAGTCATACCTATGGTACAGTTCTGTCAACGGTACAGTCCTGTCAATGGTACAGTCATGTCAATGATACAGTCATGTCAATGGTACTGTCATGTCAATGGTACAGTTATGTCAATGGTACAATCATGTCAATGGTATAGTAATGTAAATTGTCCAGTCATACCTATGGTACAGTCCTGTCAACGGTACAGTCCTGTCAACGGTACAGTCATGTCAATGGTACAGTCTTGTCAATGGTACAGTCCTGTCAATGGTACAGTCATGTCAATGGTACAGTCCTTTCAATGGTACAGTTATGTCAATGGTACAATCATGTCAATGGTATAGTAATGTAAATTGTCCAATCATACCTATGGTACAGTCCTGTCAACGGTACAGTCCTGTCAATGGTACAGTCATGTCAATGGTACAGTCTTGTCAATGGTACAGTCCTGTCAATGGTACAGTCATGTCAATGGTACAGTCATGTCAATGGTACAGTCCTTTCAATGGTACAGTCATGTCCATGATACAGTCATGTCAATGTTACAGTCATGTCAATATTACAGTCATGTCAATGGTACAGTCATGTCAATGATACAGTCATATCAATAGTACTGCCATGTCAATGGTACAGTCGTGTCAATGGTACGGTCATGTAAATGGTACAGTCATGTCAATAATACAGTCATGTCATTGATACAGTCTTGTCAATGGTACAGTCAGTCATGTCAATGGTACAGTCATGTCAATGATACAGTCATGTCAATGGTACAGACATGTCAATGGTACAGTCATGTCAATGGTACAGTCCTGTCAATGGTACAGTCATGCCAATGCTTGTATTGGTACATTCCTGTCAATGGTACAGTCCTGTCAATGTTACAGTCATGCAAATGGTACATTCCTGTCAATGGTACAGTGCTGTTAATGGTACAGTCATGTCAATGTTACAGTCATGTCAGTCATGTCAATGGAACAGTCCTGTCAACGGTACCATCATGTCATTGGTATAGTCATGTCAATGGTATAGTCATGTCAATGGTACAGTCTTGTAATTGGTACAATCCTGTCAATGATACAGTCATATCAATGGTACAGTCCTGTCAATGGTACAGTCATGTCAATGTTACAGTCAGTCAATGGTACAGTCATGTCAATGGTACAGCCATGTCAACGATACAGTCATGTAAATGGTACAGTCATGTCAATGGTACAGTCTTGTCATTGGTACAGTCCTGTCAATGGTACCGTCATGTAAAAGGTACAGTCATGTCAATGGTACAGTCATGTCAATGATACAGTCATATCAATGGTACAGTCCTGTCAATGATACAGTCATGTCAATGGTACAGTCCTGTCAATGGTACCGTCTTGTAAATGATACAGTCATGTCAATGCTACAGTCATGTCAATGGTACAGTCATGTCAACGGTACAGCCATGTCAATGGCACAGTCATATAAATGGTACAGTCATGTCAATGGTACAGTCATATGAATAGTACAGTCCTGTCAATGGTACAGTCATGTCAATGGTACAGTCATGTAAATGGTACAGTCATGTAAATGGTACAGTCCTGTCAATGGTTGATAGTTCACTGTATGGTTGTTTGGCCACGAATATCGCCATGTAGTCCGCATACCCCACTTCTGGAAATGTACAGTTAACATCAGTCTGTGTAATATATTTTTGTATCAGGCACATTATTGGAAAGCGAGACACGGAGGTCACAATTCCATAGTAGTCAAGTCATGTTAATCACACATTCATGTCATTGGTACACTCAATTATGTCAATGATACAGTCCTGTCAATGGCACAGTCAGTCATGTCAATGGTACAGTCATGTCAATGGTACAGTGATGGCAATTACACAGTCCTGTCAGTACAGTCAGTCATGTCAATGGTACAGTCCTGTCAATGGTACAGTCATGTCAATGGTACAGTCGCGTTAATGGTACATTCATGTCAATGGTACAGTCATGTCAATGGTACAGTCATGTCAATGGTACAGTCAGTCATGTCAATGGTACAGTCCTGTCAATGATACAATCCTCTCAATGGTACAGTCCTGTCAATGGTACAGTCATGTCAATGGTACAGTCCTGTCAATGGTACAGTCAATGGTACAGTCCTGTCAATGGTACAGTCATGTCAATGGTACAGTCCTGTCAATGGTACAGTCCTCTCAATGGTACAGTCCTGTCAATGGTACAGTCCTGTCAATGGTACAGTCATGTCAATGATACAGTCATGTCAATGGTACAGTTATGTCAATTGTCCAGTCATACCTATGGTACAGTTCTGTCAACGGTACAGTCCTGTCAATGGTACAGTCATGTCAATGATACAGTCATGTCAATGGTACTGTCATGTCAATGGTACAGTTATGTCAATGGTACAATCATGTCAATGGTATAGTAATGTAAATTGTCCAGTCATACCTATGGTACAGTCCTGTCAACGGTACAGTCCTGTCAATGGTACAGTCATGTCAATGGTACAGTCTTGTCAATGGTACAGTCCTGTCAATGGTACAGTCATGTCAATGGTACAGTCCTTTCAATGGTACAGTTATGTCAATGGTACAATCATGTCAATGGTATAGTAATGTAAATTGTCCAATCATACCTATGGTACAGTCCTGTCAACGGTACAGTCCTGTCAATGGTACAGTCATGTCAATGGTACAGTCTTGTCAATGGTACAGTCCTGTCAATGGTACAGTCATGTCAATGGTACAGTCATGTCAATGGTACAGTCCTTTCAATGGTACAGTCATGTCCATGATACAGTCATGTCAATGTTACAGTCATGTCAATATTACAGTCATGTCAATGGTACAGTCATGTCAATGATACAGTCATGTCAATAGTACTGCCATGTCAATGGTACAGTCGTGTCAATGGTACGGTCATGTAAATGGTACAGTCATGTCAATAATACAGTCATGTCATTGATACAGTCTTGTCAATGGTACAGTCAGTCATGTCAATGGTACAGTCATGTCAATGCTACAGTCATGTCAATGGTACAGACATGTCAATGGTACAGTCATGTCAATGGTACAGTCCTGTCAATGGTACAGTCATGCCAATGCTTGTATTGGTACATTCCTGTCAATGGTACAGTCCTGTCAATGTTACAGTCATGCAAATGGTACATTCCTGTCAATGGTACAGTGCTGTTAATGGTACAGTCATGTCAATGTTACAGTCATGTCAGTCATGTCAATGGAACAGTCCTGTCAACGGTACCATCATGTCATTGGTATAGTCATGTCAATGGTATAGTCATGTCAATGGTACAGTCTTGTAATTGGTACAATCCTGTCATGATACAGTCATATCAATGGTACAGTCCTGTCATGGTACAGTCATGTCAATGTTACAGTCAGTCAATGGTACAGTCATGTCAATGGTACAGCCATGTCAACGATACAGTCATGTAAATGGTACAGTCATGTCAATGGTACAGTCTTGTCATTGTACAGTCCTGTCAATGGTACCGTCATGTAAAAGGTACAGTCATGTCAATGGTACAGTCATGTCAATGATACAGTCATATCAATGGTACAGTCCTGTCAATGATACAGTCATGTCAATGGTACAGTCCTGTCAATGGTACCGTCTTGTAAATGATACAGTCATGTCAATGCTACAGTCATGTCAATGGTACAGTCATGTCAATGGTACAGCCATGTCAATGGCACAGTCATATAAATGGTACAGTCATGTCAATGGTACAGTCATATCAATAGTACAGTCCTGTCAATGGTACAGTCATGTCAATGGTACAGTCATGTAAATGGTACAGTCATGTAAATGGTACAGTCCTGTCAATGGTACCGTCATGTAAATGGCACAGTCATGTCAATGGTACTGTCATGTCAATGGTAAAGTCATGTCAATGGTACAGCCATGTCAATGGTACAGTCATATCAATGGTACAGTCATGTCAATGGTACTGTCATGTCAATGGTACAGCCATGTCAATGGTACAGTCATATCAATGGTACAGTCATGTCAATGGTACTGTCATGTCAATGGTACAGCCATGTCAATGGTACAGTCATATCAATGGTACAGTCATGTCAATGGTACAGTCATGTCAATGGTACACTCATGTCAATGGTAGAGTCATATCAATAGTACAGTCCTGTCAATGGTACAGTCATGTCAGTGGTACTGTCATGTTAATGGTACAGTCATGTGAATGGTACAGTCATGTCAATGCAATGGTACAGTTATGTCAATGGTACAGTCATGTCAATGGTACAGTCCTGTCAATGGTACAGCCATGTCAACGGTACAGTCATGTCAATGGTACAGTCATGTCAGTGGTACAATCATGTTAATGGTACAGTCATGTGAATGGTACAGTCATGTCAATGCAATGGTACAGTCATGTCAATGGTACAGTCCTGTCAATGGTACAGCCATGTCAACGGTACAGTCATGTCAATGGTACAGTCATGTCAATGGTACAGTCATGTCAATGGTACAGTCCTGTCAATGGTACAGCCATGTCAACGGTACAGTCATGTCAATGGTACAGTCATGTCAATGGTACAGTCATGTAAATGGTACAGCCATGTCAACGGAACAGTCATGTCAATGGTACAGTCCTGTCAATGGTACAGCCATGTCAAAGGTACAGTCATGTCAATGGTACAGTCATGTCAATGGCACAGTCATGTCAATGGTACTGTCATGTAAATGACACAGTCATGTCAATGGTACATTCCTGTCAATGGTACAGTCATGTCAACGGTACAGTCATGTCAATGGTACAGTCATGTCAATGGTACAGTCATGTCAATGGTACAGTCCTGTCAATGGTACAGTCATATCAGTGACACAGTCATGTCAATGGTACATTCCTGTCAATGGTACAGTCATGTCGATGGTACAGTCATGTCAATGGTACAGTCCTGTCAATGGTACAGCCATGTCAACGGTACAGTCATGTCAATGGTACAGTCATGTCAATGGTACAGTCCTGTCAATGGTACAGTCATATCAATGGCACAGTCATGTCAATGGTACATTCCTGTCAATGGTACAGCCATGACAATGGTACAGTCATGTCAATGGTACAGTCATTTCAATGGTACAGTCCTGTCAATGGTACAGTCTTGTGAATGGTACAGTCCTGTCAAATGTACATTCATGTGAATGGTACAGTCCTGTCAATGGTACAGTCCTGTCAATGGTACAGTCATGGCAATGGTACAGTCCTGTCAATGGTATAGTCATGTCAAATGTACAGTCCTGTCAATGGCACAGTCCTGTCAATGGTACAGTCATTTCAATGGTACAGTCCTGTCAATGGTACAGTCATGTCAATGGTATAGTCATGTCAAATGTACAGTCATGTCAATGGTACAGTCCTGTCAATGGTACAGTCATGTCAATGGTACAGTCTTGTCAATGGTACAGTCATGTCAATGGTACAGTCATAGCATTGGTACAGTCTTGTCAATGGTACAGTCCAGTCAATGGTACATTCATGTCAATGTACAGTCATATCATTGGTACATTCCTGTCAATGACACAGTAATGTCAACGGTACCATCATGTCAATGGTACAGTCATGTCAACATCATGTCAGTGTCACAGTCATGCCATGCCATAACTTTGGTACAGTCATGTCAATGGCACAGTCATGTCAACGGTACCATCATGTCAATGGTACATTCATGTCATTGGTACAGTCATGTCAATGGTACAGTCCTGTCAATGGTACAGTCATGTCATTGGTACAGTCATGTCAATGGCACAGTAATGTCAACGGTACCATTATGTCAATGGTACAGTCATGCCAACGGTACCATCATTTCAGTACCACAGTCATGTCAACGGTACCATCATGTCAAACGGTACAGGCAATGACACAGTCATGTCAATGGAACAGTCATGTCAATGAGACAATCCACACAGTCATGTCAATGAAGTATCCAGGTAAATGCATAATCATGTCAGTGGCATAGTCGTGTCAGTAGCATAATCATGTCAATTTCACAGGCATGACAAAGGTATGTTCATGTCATCGGCATAGTCAGGTCAATGGCATAGTAATATTAATGGTACAGTTAGGTCAATGGGATAGTGTTGTTAATGTCATAGTCATGTTAATGTCAGTCATATCAATGGCTTAGTTATGTAAATGGCAAAGTCATGGCAATGGTATATTCATCTCATTGGCATAGTAATGCCACTGGCATAGTAATGTTAATGTCAATGGCATAGTCAGGTCATTGATATAGTCATTCCAATTGCATACTCATGTATATGACATATTCATGTCAATGGAATAGTCATGTCGCTGGCATTGTCATGTCAATGGAAGTCATGTCACTGACATAGTCATGTCAATGACATACCCATGTCTATGACATAATCACGTCAATAGCATAGTCATGTCAATGACATACCCATGTCTATGACATAATCACGTCAATAGCATAGTCATGCCGCTGACATAGTCATCATAGTCACGTTAATGGCACTGTAATCTAAATGGCATATTCATGTTAATGTCAAGACAATGGTATAGGCAACGTCAAGTATATAATCACGCCAATGACACGGTCATCTAAATGGCATCATTAGTAGTAGAATACGAACCAGACGCCCGTTTCACTAAACCTCGTACGACTAAAATATTCGTTAGTGCAAACATATGATAGACTGTATATTTCACATTAAGAATGATTTCTTGTAAACAATTATTGGATTTACATATATTGAGCATCAATTGAAATTTGCAGACCATCCTAAATGTGCACTTACGATCATTTTAGTCGTACGAAGTTTAGTGAAACGGCCCCCTGGCTTTGATTATATTAATTTGTTCCTCAATAAAAATGTATGGTAAAAAAAGAAGCAACAACACTTTGTGAAAATGATTTAGTATTAATTTTAATATCGAATATTTGAGGCTGGGAATTACCCCAATGTCCTCTCAACGCGGGTCTTAATCTTACTTACTATTGTAGTGGCTCATGACAACCGACGACGACGTCGTCGTGGAGTAGAGGAATTGTGGGTAGGCGTCCCTGGGGCCGTCTGTATAACGAGGCCCGAGCAGGGCCAACATGTACCCAGTTCCCTGGCAACCAGCCACGTACCGGTGGCGGACGAAAAATTTCAACACGCCGCCGTCTCTGAAATACGTTGGCAATCCCAGAGCTCCAGATCAGCTGCGTATTTGCTTAAAAACCCAATTGAAATCAGAAGTAGCAATAAACAGATAGCATATTTTCATGCATATTTTCATAGCTTATTTTTCATGAAAACACATCTTGGTATTTCATTATAATTGTCTCCTAATGACATTAAAATGCCAAGATATGTTTTACTTTCGAAGCAACCCATTCAATACTTGCTGTCTGTGATGTGTATACAGTAGTGTGATTTTATTTTAGCCAATTACAATTTTGAAATACCCAATTCCTTATCTGGAGCGCTGAATCCAATCACATATTCCTATGACAAGTTTGTGCAGGGTTACGTGCCCGCAACTACATGGCCGTATACACAAATGGCTTTCAAACCAATCTGTCAAATATCAACTCGCAAGTTGTCTTGACGCGATAATTATGGACGACGTATAACGTTAATAATGTGTTAGCACGACTTAGCTATCCCGTTATCACGTTGTTGATATGCCATCTTAGCAATCAATAATAACAGAGGGTGATCCCCGTCTAGTGATAGGAACAAGAAGAATAATAATATTTATTTGACTTAAACTAAACAGTTTCTCGTCTTACCACAATATGCCATGATATACACATCATTTTAACCGTAAACAAAGGACATGTGTATCATGTAGAGGATGGACAATGGCTGAGTTTCACATTTACTTGAGAAGCATCCAGGTAATATTGTCCTAATGCTCCTTCCTGTATGCCAATCATGCCAATACGAAGCTGCTGCCAATACAATCATAATACAGATTTACGTAATTCCAATGCCGCATACATGTACATTGTTAAACTGTTTATATGTTTCTTATTTTGGGATTGTAGCAGATCACACATCTTAATTACACTACTGTAACACCTATATCTATAATATGCTGGTATATATTTTAACCGTAGGTCTTTGTAAACCGGGCAAACAAAAATGAAGTGAAATTCGTCTTCAATATCACCTAAGTCACAAATGGCACATCGCCTCTCATGTTTGTCTATTCTGTTTCTCCATACCACCCAGTTTCGATATGTAGCTGATGCGATTATAGTCTTATTTTAGAAAACACCATTCTGTATTTTCTGTATCGTATTATGTCAAGATACGGCTCGTACTGAAATGTCGGCTTGAAAACCTTATATAGCTGAAGTTTGTTGTTATCTTGTAAATCTCTGTTCCATGTTTGTATAAAGTTGTCTCTCAGTCTATTTTTAAACTCATTACAAATTACTTTCGTATTTACAGTCTGTGGATTATTCCACACGTATCTAAAACCATTATTCCATAGTAATGATTTTACATCAGTTACCCAATTACGCACACCGTTTTCGCATTTGAGTTTCGCGTCTTCGTATACAATTTTTAAAAATGCAATTTTCAGTTTGTATTAGTCTAAACCAATATTTGATAACACGCACATAGCGATTAATGTATAACGGATAAGTTTACCGTACACTGCCACGTGGCTAGTGGACAAGTTTACACCCAGAATAGGTTTACAAAACTTCAGATGTATCCTTTCCAATTCCTTTGACTTATTAACACCCCATACTTCACAGGCAAAATTTATCGTCGATGACACAAACGCATCAAACAGTTGACACGTTGTTTTCGGTTTAAGGTCATGTTTTTTAATGTTTTGTAGTAACACACACATAATTTTTAGCCCTTTGCCAGCTAGTATTTGTTCAAATGATCCATTGTAATTAAACACTACACCTAAGTAATTAAAGTCACTAACGATATCCAGCTGTATCCCGTTGTACTCTAGCACGTCCTCCGGCTTTAATATACCGCGTTTACGGAAAACCATTATCCTTGCTTTTTGGACATTTACTTCAAGGCCCCATTTTTGGCAGTACATTTATAAATTGTCAAGACTTTGTTGCAGATCCTCGCGAGTTTCACCAAGTATGACCATATCGTCTACATATAGTAATAAAACAAGTGTGATATCCTGTAACGTAAGTCCGTTGCTTCCATTGTGTACTAAATATAGCTCCAAGTCCTCCAAAAATAATGAAAATAGCAATGGGGACATTATCTCACTTTGTCCGAGGCCGAGTGATATGTCAAAAAGTTCCGAATGTGCGTCACAATGCCTAACACATGAATTTACATGAGTGTAACTTGTGCGAATCTTATTTAGAATTTTGCCATTTAGACCTAATTTGTAAAGTTTGAACCACAGAGCATTCATGTAAACAGAATCGAAGGCCGTTTCCAAGTCAATGAAAGCACAAACTATTTTGTTATTTTGGGCTAAATATGTTTCGATAACACATCGAAGGGCGTATATCGCATCCACCGTTGAATAGCCTTTGCGGAATCCGAACTAAGAGTCAGAAATAGCACTATTCCTTTCACACCAAGTATTTAGTCTTGTATTTAACACAACAGTAAGTAGTTTCGAGAAGCAACTCACAAGCCTAATCCCTCTGTAGTTGTGTACGTCATTTTCAACCCCTTGTTAAAGTCAGACACCCTATGGAAATGTTCATGTTTCAGCAATAAGTAATCAATTACACTCAAACCATTTTTACTCACAAATGTATACTGACCATTGTCATTATCGGAACCCAGCCTACCATTTGCTAACCGATAACCCGTTGTTTTACACACGTCCAATAATTTACTGCTTTGGGTATTGCTAGATTTGTCCATGGATACCCTCTGCAAACATATATCAGGGTCATAGTATACACTGTCTGTTATTCGGTTACGCAATCATGTACAATGTAATCGGGTACAATGTAATGACACGGTCATTAAAGTCAGCTGAATCTAATACACAACCTAGCTGACCAAAATGGTTTACATCATCCTGCAGAATCTGAAATAAGTCCACATTTACAGTATTGTATGCTGGTGAATCATCCCGCCCCCATATATATGCCCCGCATAAATACACATCGCTCTCAATGGGTACCTCAATAGGCATGATAGGGTCCGATATATTATCGCCAGACCGCACAGGTACAATCTTGTCATTTATTAACGGTTCATCGTCTCGCTGCTTTTTCAATAACTGGTTACACTCCAGGGGAGAACGTGCCTTCTGTTTACCTGTAGCCTATTTCACCAACATTGCAAAGAATACTTTCCTAGCAAAGTATACTTTGAGGGAGAAATTTTTATTATACTGAATTTATTACATTATCATGTAATACATTCAGTATAATAATTCTGCATAGTTTTAATAATCAAATATATGCAATCATTAGTTCTATATGAAATAATGCATTTCGGAAAAATCAATGATTACTCCCTCAAAGTATACTACGCTAGATTAGTATACTTTGCAATTCTGATGAAATCGGCTACTGGCACGCCGAAACCACTACTGCTGTTCGCGTTTCTATCACTGGTCAGTGGGACAAATTGATTAGCGGTGGGAGTTTGTGGTACGCTATTGGTCTCCTGGTGAACACGGCCTCGGGTTTGGAACGACCATTGTGATATCGAGGGATTGTTGTATGTGCCTGCTGCCTGCTGCCTGCTGCCTGCTGCATGCGCCGGGTTCTCTCATAATTTTGTCGAAATGGGTTTCTGTTGATTTCAGTCCGTGGAAAGCCGTAATTCGCCTGTTGTGACGGATTTAATTCCGTATGAGTAGGGAAATTTCCTTTCAGAAAAATTCTGTCTCTGTACAAGTTGACTCGATTGTCCCTATTTCGTTTAAGCCGTTTCATGATGGGATATAATACTTTTCGTTTGAGACAGGTTGAATCTACGCCGGCGTTGAACGTAATCAAATTCAATACTCGTGTGTATGTCCATTTCTGTTCTCAAAAAGTTATGCAGTGTTTCCCCAACATTTTCCGGGTAATCTCCCGGTTGTAATTCGGGCTCCTTAATACCAGTAAACAACAGGGAATCGTCCATCGATTTACACTGCAGGTATAAAATGTTGTCACTCAGCTCGTCATTTTGCTGCCTCAGTGAATCAATCTCTAAAGCATCAATGTTACTATTGATGTCACTGATGATAGATTGGTCCGTCTCAGCCTTCCTGCTCAGCATCTGGTCGCACATATCGCTCATGCACCCCATACTCAATTCACAATCCGAAACTTTCTTTTTTACCTGCGATAACTCATTGTCAATGTCCATTATTCGCGCCTCTACCAACGACATATGCTCTGTTTAATAGAGCCAATTTGACTGACCTGTTGTTCAATATAACCGAAATGTTGTTCAATAGATCCGAACCTATTGTTCTGGTTTCGTTCACTGTTGGATAATTTGTTCGTCACACTGCACAGCATATCCATATCACACTGCACAGGGGGTGGACCATCTATCCGCTATATTACCCTGTTGTTGCCCCTGTGTTCCCACGAAATATCAATTCGTACCCACGGGAACGAATTGTTAATTCGAGTGAACGAATTGTTAAATTGAGGGAACGAATTGTCATTTCGTGGGAACGAATTGTTAATTCGAGGCAGCGAATTCCCACGAATTGTTAATTCGAAGGAACGAATTGCTAAATTGAGGGAACGAATTGTTATTTCGTATAACAAACGGATGGATTTTGATGATATATAGTGAATCAAAGACTATAACTAACGTTTTTATGGTTGCACTGAAGTTATTTACAAAAGCTTTGATAAATAATCCAGTATTGGTCATTTCAGATATTCGAACGGGAACCGATTCTTCGTCACCATGACATAGTTATCATATTGAAACAAACTGTACGATAAATGACAAATAGTTTCGCATTTGCTGCGCAATGTTTGATAAAACTCCGCCGTTATGGAATGCAAGATCTACATAAACTTATATAATTAATGCTATATCTCTGAATAATTAGAGCTAGCATTAAATATTTAGATATAGCTCCAAATCATTTGAAGAGCTCTTTAAGTCATTTGGAACTAGCTCTAAATATTTAATGCTAGGTCTAATTATTTACAGCTAGCAATACTTATTTGAGTTTATGTAGATTTGGCGTGCCATACGTCATTCCGTTAGGAAGATATGATGGAAATATATTATAAAGATTCACTTGTATATACATGCAAAACATGATGTTACCCCGGTCGGCAACCAATTGATCCCATACCCTGTAGCCAAAATCGCTACGTACACTTCGAGGGAGCAATTTCAATTTATACAAACATTAATGAATAGTTGTATTTACTGAAATAAATATTGTATAGCCAAAAAGAATGTCTGTGATAATGTATTAAATACTGTATAATAATTCTGCGTAATTTTAATCATCAAATATAAACAATTGTTAGCTCTATATGAATAACGCAGTTCAGTACACATAAATAATTACTCCCGCAAAGTGTACTTAGGTAGATAACAAGGTACATGATCACGTGGTTAGAACAACAACAACAATGGCTGAACGTGTTGAAAGCGCGCCCACTCCAATGTAAGTATTATTTTATATTTTCCTTAATATGCAACGGATTTTATGAAATATGGCGCAGCAAACGCATCTTCATGAGCTGAATTTGGTGGTCCCGGGAGTTCGGCATATACTTATGTCGTTTTTGCGAAGAATCGATTTCCGTGTCAGTAGACACGGAAATCGATTCTTCGCAAAAACGACAGAAGTTTGGGTCAAAGTACCGACACCAAATGCAGCTTAACAAGACGCGTTTGATGCGCCATATTTCATCAAAGTCAGTTGCATAATAAGGACAACATACAGGAATACGTACTTTGAATCGGAGGCCTTCTGGAAGTTTCAGTACTTGTTGTTGTTGTTGTAACCACGTGATTATACACCTTGGATAAGTGTACTTAGCAATTTTGATGAAATTGGCAACTGGTGATATACCTGTCCATGGCGAATTTAGCGTGACTGTTTTCTTTCAGATTGGGCCACGTGGAGTCGAGGATATTGGGTTTGGAGAACCAGTCTACCAGCGTACTTCCGGCGCCGTCAAACACCACAAAGGCCACTTCCTCTCCGTCCTTATAAAATGAGAATCTCACCTAGGAAAAACAGACACAGGACTATCATCCATTAACCCTTACAATGCTAAATTAAAATTTGTCGTCTGCTACTTAATTTTTATTTTCAATTTTTCTCATCCAAGCCATGTCTTGATAACACTTTATAATCCTTTCCAATGGAAATGATTCTAAAATATTCTGAAGGTATGCTTTTATTGAAAAATAGGAAACTATAAATCGACAGCAGACGACAGTATACGTTTCCCAGTTTCTAAGGGTTAAGGCAAATGCCCGCTCAGTAGGCACAAAATGTTCTTATAGGAATTAAATAAGTGTATAATTTTGTCACTATTCCACCAGTTCTAAAAATTACAAATGCCCGCTATACAAATATGATCATTTAATAATAGTTATTTTACTGACAGTGACTCGCGGTAGTATCAGGTTATTTTCACATGCAAATGAGGCATGATATTTTTTAATTATTTATACTAATTAAATGTGTCATCTGAAAAAATGATATTTTCGACAGATCAAAAAATAAATACAGAGAATAAATAGTAAAAGTGTGTCCGTTAACATTTTAAGGAAACACGGTTATCGCCCCTGATATCAATGTGGATATTGTCTGATATAAAATGTATAATAATGCCACTCAATACGTGGGGTAATGGTGAATTAATGTTTAATTTGCCAGAAAATGTCGTATCTACAGAATATACAACACTATCTGTCTCCTATATTATAACCTACTGAGTGGGCATGTACGTTTACATGTCACACTAAGGCTTAACATGTATGAAATATAATTGTAGTAAAATACATATTTCGAAAAACGCGCTACTCGTCAATTAACACTGAAACCTGTCATAAGGTTAGAGAATGTTTGAATCGCAAATATGAATGATTTGTAACGTACGGAGCCCCGCAGGGGACGTAGAATTTTTCTTTTTTTATTAATTCATTCCCACGAAATAACAATTCGTTCCCTCAATTTAACAATTCGTTCCCACGAATTAACCAATTCGTTCCCACGAATTAACAATTCGTTCCGACGAAATAACGAATTGCTAAATTGAGGGAACGAATTGTCATTTCGTGGGAACGAATTGTCATTTCGTGGGAACGAATTGTTAAATTGAGGGAACGAATTGTTAATTCGTGTGAACGAATTGTTAAATTGATGGAACGAATTGTTATTTCTTGGGATCGAATTAAAATAAAGAGTAGTATACCCCCAGATTTCAAATTCAATGCGTATTTTACTTTTACAAATGCATTATTGATTTTCTTCCTTATTAAATAGGGAAACAAATGATAAAAATAAATTCACTTATTTGAGCTGCAAAAAACAAACACTGTTTGCTTTTTGCAGCTCAATTTAGTAAATTTTCAACTTGATTACAGTATGTTCACTACTCTTTTTGCAAGAAATGCGTATTTTCACATTGTTGTGAGTAAAATACTCCCACTTTTGATGATCAATGCGTATTCTGTTACAGTGAGTGCGTAGACCGTCAAGCGCTGTTAAAATAATTCTTATGAAAACGGAAAATAAACACATTTTCTTGATGAATTTATTTCAAATGCTGGAATTATAAGGAATGAATGGTCTTTTCGTGGACTTTATCGGGGATATAAACTTGGAAAAGTCGCGGGAATACTGGACAAGGCCTTCCGGCCTTCGTCCAGTATTCCCGTGACTTTTCCAAGTTTATACCCCGATAAATTCCACAAAAATGCCATTCATTCCTATATTCTGTTACAATGAGTGCGTAAAATATGTCAATATGCACCTTATCTGGAGCTCTGAGTGCCGTTTCTAACCCATTAGTTCTAACACGTAACTAACTCTTGAGTTACAGCTCAGGCTCAGACAGACACACACAGTGGTTGACTGTGAGTTGGTATTGTCAATAGATATTCAGAAACGTTGATAATCTGTGTAAGATTAACACAAGCGTGTGTGTATGTGTGCGACTTACCGTTTGGATTCCTTGTGTTTCCCAATGATCAACTATTCTATTTCGGTAGTGATTGCCGCAGTATGTGTTGTCAATGTTACCGCATGTGACGTCAGTACTGACGTCAGAGCCGTTAATCCAGGCTTTATAGACGTCATCCCCGTTACCCTTGACACCGCGAAATATAAGCAGATAACCTGCACCAGGAACTACAACGAAACATTGGATCATTATAAATAAATAAATAAATACATGTCGACATATGACGTCATTAAAACAACAGTCTTGCCCCAGTTTGAATTTATCCAAGGAATAGATCTGGAACAAGACACTTTCTTTGACCCGAAGGTCAGACATATAGTTTCTTTGGATGATTGTATGACAGCTTGTAACAAAGACCCTCGCATTGACGACTTGCATAGACAACACAATATGGCACTCGCTCGACAGATGTATCTATATCCAAGAAATACGCAACATTTCATGCGTTATTTCAAGGAAACTACAAGCCATCTGTACGGGCACTTATTTGTGGATCTGAAACCTACCACGCCGGAGTAATCGCGTCTGCGCTGTGAAAGATTCGATATAAAACCGGGCAACGACTGCGAGCACGCTCAATTGTTGATAACCTTGACCAGAGCAAACATATTCTGACCGAGAGGAAATCTTGACCGATACAACTGCAGATACAAAATGACGTCTTGTGATGATTGCGGTGTGGTGTTTGAAAACACTCACGATCTTCAAAACCATGTGAAGAATTGGTGTCCAGAACAAAGTATCAGAGGAGGAATACGTACCTAATAAGCGAGTGAAATATGATGAGGAAGATGATGGAAATGAGTAAGAGAAAACACTATGAAGAATATGAAGTGTTTGTTGCCTTAGCTGCAATGGCAAAGGAAAATAACAAAGAAGAATGGTGGACGAAAGCAGAGAAATGCGAAAATAAGGCATGCCAGTTGCAGAGGCTGAAGAGAATGCTAACAAAACGCTACGTGATGATGATCTACGAGTTATTCAATACATAATACAGTTGAGACCTGGATATTTACATAGTGCAACTATGGATAATATAGAAAGTTATATGGACAGTGACATTGATCGTGACAAAGCTATTAGGATAACATTGAGGAAATATAAACACCCGTTTGAAGAATATATGGATAATGATAAAAATGAAGACGAAGATGAAGAACAAACTGGTGATGATGAACAATACGCAGAGGATGAAAATAATGAATGACCCAATAGTGAACAGTTTGTATTATACATGTGTGTTAACGTCAAGATGTGCATGTTTATAATATTTAATAGTTGGACTGCGGATCGGGAGACCCCGTGTTCGATTCCAACCTCGACCTGCTCCGAATGGCCGATTTGGCATGTCATTGGGCAATACAACTTCATGCTATCCTCGTCATATCGGATGGGGACTTAAATAGTCGGTCCCGACATGCAATGTCATCGAGCCAGTGCCGTCTTTAAATCAAAGCATTTACATTTACATTACTAATTACTATTACTAATCTGTTTCATCACTTTCAGCGTATATCTGAGACCCAGTACCTCTAAAACACGTATGAATAATACGGGAAAAATAGATACGAATCTACATACACTCAAATGATTAATGCTAGCTCTAAGTAATTTGAGCCAACATTAAATATCTAGAGGTAGCATTAAATATTTAGACCTAGCATTAATTATTTGAGTTTATGTAGATTTGGCGTTCATGGAACGCCGAATCTACATACACTCAAATAAGTATTGCTAGCTCTAAATAATTAGAGCTAGCATTACATATTTAGAGCTAGCTCCGAATGATTTAGAGAGCTCTTCAAATGATTTGGAGCTCGCTCCAAATATTTAATGCTAGCTCTAATTATGTATAGCTAGCATTATTTATTTGAGTTCATGGCGGTATTGATGTCTACTAGATGGATTTAATAAAAAATTCAAAGTCGTGTCCAGAATATAAATTGATTCCCATATGTTGTATACTATGACTAATTCAGGACATGCAATAATAGTAGTATGTGTGCCTCTTCAGTTGTAAACAAACCGGCGACATCTTGATTATATTTTTATCCATATTCATTAGTATACATAATATACATAATATAGGAAATATTGGATGAAATCATAGGTGTATTTTTATAAGTTTGGCCATTTGTGTGTAGATGGGATATTGGATTTAGAAGAAACGGTGTTACTCTCCCGCCTTTATTCCTGGGCGGACGGTTAGTGCATATGTACCCAACTAGATAACGTACCGTCTCCAATGTAGCTGACGTCCTCGGCGGGCAACACGCTAGTAATCTGACACTCACCTGGAATAAACAGTGGGAGCACACAGTATCTAGATGTGACTAGAGATAGTAAAGGGGTCAGTGGAAGAAGGGGACTACTGTCTGTTCCACGTTTTGCTGCCGACAAACTTTTGGCTATTAAACACATTAAATCTAAAAACTATTTACAGTGTGTGCATGAGGGATTTACAACACCCCCCCACACACACACATACACATATACAATCCTTACACTGACCTTTCAGTTGGGCCTACCTTTAATTGAATCTGATACACTAACCCCGTTGAATGCGAATTCAGAATTATTTTCACTCACGCTTGATCTAACAACGTCACATGATATTATTAAATGACATCAGTGTAATATGGCAGCGTCATCATCACTGGCATAGGACAAAGCGTTACCTGATCAATTGGTTGCAAGACTACGGTATTTTTATATCAAACTTATCAGGCTCGGTTTGGAAACGTTATCTATTCTACGGTGAACCTCGCGATTCATATGCATTTTATATTATCAGAGCTCCAGATACGTTTTGTATATAACCAGTGAACCCACAGATTTCAAATTCAATGCGTGTTTTACTTTTACAAATGTATTTTATTGATGTTCTTCCTTATTAAATAGGGAACAAATGATAAACAAATAAAACAAATTTAGAAATGCACTTATTTGAGCTGCAACGAGCAAACACTGTTTGCTTTTTGCAACTCAACTAAGTGAATTTCCAACTATACATGTAGTACAGTATTTTCACTACTCAATTTGTACATAAATGTATTTTCACATTGCTGTGAGTATTTTGTACTCCCGCTTTTGATAATCAATGCGTATTCTGCTAAGATAAGTGCGTTAAATACACAAATAAGCACCATCTGGAGCTCTGTATTGTCTGACATTATAAGGTGCATGATCACGTGGTTACAACAACGACAACGTCGCCCACTCCAATGTAAGTATTATTTGACATTTTCCTTAATATGCAACGGTTTTTGTTGAAATATGTGCAGCAAACGCGTCTTCATTAGATGCATTTGGTGGTCCAGGGTGTTTGATTCAATCGATTCTTCGCAAAAACGTTTCGACGAAAATACAGAGACCACCAAATGCAGCTTAACAAGACGCGTTTGATGCGCCATATTTCATAAAAATCCGTTGCATATTAAGGACAATATAAAAGAATACGTACTTTCAATCGGAAGGATTCTGGAAGTTTCAGTACTTGTTGTTGTTGTTAGTACCACGTGATCATACACATTGAGTCTGGTATTGTCTACGTGATTTCTGTCACCCATTCTAACTTACAAGGGTCCGTACGTACTGTGCTCCATTCACCGTTCTCTTGGCATACAATACTCTCGGACCAGTTCGGCTCGAACCGGCAGTGTCTCACGTATTTCACTGTCGCCCCGACATACATCTGGTTCCCCAAAGTGGTGACGTCATCTAAGCTCGGGATCGGTCCACATCCTGTAATTGACAGCGATCTAACCCTGTGGCTGTGTCTGGAAAAATGTGGGCTTATGCCGTTGTGGATAAGCTTAATTGCATGTTCTTGTTTAGTTGATTTTCCACTCACTTGTCAATACTTGTCAACGCAAAACTACTATCCAGCCTTCAAATTCATATAAATACATGTATTACACTTTCTGCTGATTACAATTCAGTTTGATTGTTTAATTATTATTTTCTACTTGATTTTGTATTTTAATCACATTTCATATCGCATTAATTGATGAATGTGCATTCCAGGGTCATCTGACCTGTTTTCATTGATCAGAAATTAAATAGAAATTAAGGGTATGTTGTAACATAAAAATAATCAAAATAACATATTTTTTGGGGAGTTTCAAACAATAATTTATTCCAAAGTAAACGTATTGATGGAATGTATGGAACGCCAGAACTGTCTTATCTGAACTAATATTGCTTATGTGGATTCATCTTTAATTTTTGTGGATTTATCTTCATCTTATGTGGAATCGTCTTTATCTTATGTGGATTCATCTTCATTTTATGTGGATTCACCTTCATCTTATGTCAATTCGTCTTTATCTTATGTCGATTCATCTTATGCCGGTCCGTCCTTATATTATATATGCTCGTCTTGATATTGTGTCGATTCTTCTTCAGCATTATATTATGTGGCTTAGTCTTCATCTTATGTCTTTATCTTACACGGGTGTCGACATGGTTGTTGTTGCGGGAAAGAAAGAGCAAGTGTCAACACAAATATCTCTCCAATAAATAAACACAATATTAACAATGTTCGACATAAAGACGAAATGACAGAACATAAAGAGAACTGCACTTAAGATAAATACACATCTACATAAGATAAGAACCCACCGGACTAGGGATAGATACGAACCCACATAATATTAAGATATAGCCACACAAAATATTGTCATAGCGCAGATAAGTTTCTCGGCTTTTGATTGACTAGCTTGCCTGGTCATACATGTATATACATGTATTATATGACCTGCCAAGGCCGTCGAACATATAGGAATTGCGATTCCCCTCCGGCGCCTCGCATCCAATGAAGACACATTTTGCAAGCGTCTACCGATTGCGAATTGTATTCCTCACTAAACACAATAAAACCCCGAATTGATCAATAAAAGTAACAAATTGTACACTCAAAACCAGTCTTTATTGTTTATTTTTCCATAAATATTCTTCGCTCATCAAAATATGAGCGAAAAATGCCACAAACTGTCCCGTTTAGTGTTTTCAAATCTCAACATAATTGGCTTCGTGACACGGCTATATTTAGGTCATAAACTAAGGGTTCCACGCACGAAACGCGGCGTAGCAATGACAACGAATATTTGGGAACCAGTCGCATTCTTGTAGAGGCGCCAAAGGGAGAGCAGATCGATAGAGCAGTGGAATATAAATTAAATTATAAAAAAACTGTCATAAAGTCGTTTTCGATGGATTTCTTACTCCATATTTACTTTTATTTCGTTTAATAGAAAAACAAAATGTTCATTTACGCCTTTATATTAAGACTGATGGTAGAAAATGGAATCTCGGATTATTTTTCTTCCTGAAAAAACGCAAAGATCAAAAGAAGAGATATGTTTATACGGCCAAATAACGGACCTGCGGTATGACAAATACGTTAGCCTCGGGTGAACATACCTCCAGACGGGCAATATTACACCATATAGCCTGTGTGGAATCACAATAACTTATAATGTCAACCCGACACAATATATTCGCCCGGCTGAAAAAAGGGGCATTACGGCATATGCGATCAGAGTAGCCGAAGATCAGCCTGTCCCTCCGCACAGTCTTATCAGGGCCTACGCTGTTCGTTATTCCATCAATGGAGTAGCATTAATAACACCAGCAAGACGATTAGAATCGAGTCATTTTCTGTGTGAGTTTGCAAAAGGAATTATATATCCAATTAGTGCCAATTATTGTAAACGCTATACTGTCCCATTTCTCAGCCCGGCAGCCCACATAAAGACGAACCAACATACGATCATGAGATAAAACAAGAGGGCCATGATGGCCCTAATTCGCTCACCTGACTCCATGAACATCAAACGAGAATGTGACATTGAGTTCATGTGTTTTACAAAAATAGTGCTATTTTTAGATGGCGGTCATCTTGGATTAAGCGATGACTCTCATTTTACCAAATCTAAAAATGCTTCACCCAAGGATCTTAGCTTACTATGAAGTTTGGCCAGCATCGGCCCTGTGGTTCCTGAGAAAAAGACGTTCAAAATCTCGAATAAATGGACCTTTTGGCGGCCATCATGGATGACATAATCATCATCCGATTCCGACAAATATTGCGCCAGAGCAATCGCCTCATCGATACCTTCAATTTGATATATGACATGAGCATATTCGGTAAAAAATAACATTTGAACCCACGGGCCACGCCTATTTTTGACCTCGGGTTCACCATTTTAACACCTTTGAAAGAGCATTCTACATCGATCATTCCTACCAAGGTTTGTCGAAATCCGGCCAGCGGTTCATGAGAAGAAGATTAGCGACGGTAGAAATTGGATTAGCGACGACCTCCATTTAAACAAATCGGAAAATCTTCACCCATGGACCATAACTTTGAAGTTTTGCCACCATGGGCCAAGCGGTTCGTGTGAAGAATAATTTTGAAATCTCTAATAAAAGAACGACCTTTTGACCTTTCGGCCGCCATCTTGGATTACATGACCATCCCGACAAAAAAATGTACCAGAGTGATCGCCTCTTTGATACCTTCGATTTGATATAGACATGGCCATATTTGGTCAAACATAAAATTTGACACCAATTTGACCCCACGGGCCACGCCCATTTTTGACCCCGGGGTCACCATTTTAACAAACCTGAAAGAGCATTGTACATCGATCATTTCTAACGAGTTTCGTCGAAATCCGGCAAGCGGTTCATGAGAAGAATAATTTTGAAGAATTTATGCTATTTTTAGACGGCAGCCATCTTGGATTAGCGATGACCTCCATTTTAACAAATCTGAAAAGGCTTCACCCATGGACCAGAACTTTTAAGTTTGGCTACCATGCGCCAAGCGGTTCATGTGAAAAAGAATTTTGAAATCTCTGATAAGAAAAGACCTTTTGACCTTTCTTTGGCCATCTTGGATGACATCCAATTTCGACAATAAATTCACCAGAGTGATCGCCTTATTGATACCTTCGATTTGATATATAACATGACCATATTCGGTCAAAACTAAAATTTTACCCTAATTTGACCCCACGGGCGACGCCCATTTTTGACCCCGGGGTCACCATTTTAACAATTTTGAAAGAGCTTTGTACATCGATCATTTCTACCAAGTTTCGTCGAAATCCGGCCAGCGGTTCATGAGAAGAACATTGTTTAAGAATGTGTGCTAGTTTTAGAAGGCGGCCATCTTGGATTAGCGATGACCTCCATTTTAACAAATGTGAAAAGGCTTCACCCATAGACTATAAGTTTTAAGCTTGGCTCTAATGGACCAAGCGATTCATGTGAAGAAGAATTTTGAAATCTCTGATAAAATAACGACCTTTTGACATTTCGGCGGCTATCTTGGATGACATAACCTTCCAATTTCGACAATAAATGCACCAGAGTGATCGCCTCGTTGATACCTTCGATTTGATATATGACATGACCATATTCGGTCAAAACTAAAATTTGACTCCAATTTGACCCCATGGGCCACGCCAATGTTTAACCCCAGGGTCACCATTTTAACAACTTTGAAAGAGCATTGTACATCGATCATTCCTACCAAGTTGTGTCGAAATCCGGTTGGCGGTTCTTGAGAAGAAGAATTTTGAAGAATTTGTGCTATTTTTAGACGGCGGCCATCTTGGATTACGTATTGACGTCATTTTAACAATTTTGCAATCACCCTACCTAAGGACTATGACAATGACGTTTGGTGACTATAGGTCCAATGGTTACCGAGGACAAGACGTTTGAAAATGTTCAGCTAAAAATAAAAAGTGAGTTGACAAATTGACATAATATAAAGACGATATTGCATAAGATATAGATGAACTGACATACGATAAAGATGAACTGACTTAAGATAACGACTAATCTACACGAGATAAGGACAAACTGACATAAAATATAGACGAATCCGCACAAGATAAATACAAACTGATATACGATAAAGATGAACTGACATAAGATAAAGGTGAACTGACATAAAATAAAGATAAACTGACATAAGATAAAGACGAATTGGCCTAAAGTAAAGACACAGCGATATAAGATAAAGTCGAATCCACACAAGATAACTGACATATGATAAAGACGAACTGACATAACATAAACACGAATCCACACAGGTTAAAGACGAACTGACATAAGATAAAAACGAACTGACATGAGATAAAGATGAATCCACACAACATAAAGACAAACTGACACAAGACAAAGACGAACTGACATAAGATAAGGACGAGCTGACATAAGGTAAAGACGAGTCCACGTAAGATAAATACGAAACCATATAAGAGCATTACAGTCATGGCATAAGGCACTCATGGCGTTCCATATGAATGGGTTTGCACCATGACAGTACATTTGCCTCTGGATGATGATTTAGAAAATATGCAACTTTCAGTCACTAGTTCTGCAAGTAATGTGGCACGGCGTGGTATGAAAGTGGAAAATTTCACCTCAGAAGCTGATAATGTTAAAGAGGCTGCATCGAGATATTTCACATTCCTGCATAGGTAAGGAGCATTAATGGAGCAGCATAGTTGTGTTTATGTAACAACTTCTAGTGTGTCTTGTTCATAAATGTCAAACAAATTTTGCTGTCTGCCCATTTATTTGCAATTAACTGGTCACTGCACCCTTTATATCGCGGTCAGGCAATTGCCATCTAGCAATATTTCACCAGTCACAGCCACATATACGGGTCGGAAACGGCCCGAATCATCAATACACGTACAAGTACAGTTACGTATACGTGTGGTGATGTAAATTCCTGGGTTATGACGTCATAACTCCTCCACGACCACCACTGCAAAACTGACTGCGTTAAACGTGCCATGATGTCGAAACATCTACATGTATTAGCAATCTCAACTCGCAATCAATTGACTGATTAGCTCAGGCTCAGTCAATCAGTCTGCTTGATTTAGAGCACACTATTAAAATATTTCAAACAAAACAATGGACAAATATTTGTAAGATTAGCGCAGACAGTGGTGTGGCATCTAAACCGGGAGCAAACAGATGTGTTCGTTACGACTACTGTCTGTTTCACGAAAGCTGCCCAAATTTTAAGGCTATTTAAACAATGCAAAAACAATATTTGTTATGATAATGTTAAATTTTATCAAAATTTAAGTACGGTCTTCTTTTTATTTTGTGAAATTTGGTCCAATGTTGAATTTATTACGAAAATACAAGTTCCCTATGTTAAATCCCCATGTGGAAATTTGTCTAATTTTAGAAATTCCACCTCCTTTTCCCGTATGTTAAATTCCCATAGAGAAATCAATTTTTTCGTAATAAAATCAATATTTGACCAAATTTCAAGAAATAAAAAGAAGGCTCATTCTGAAATGTTGATACAATTTAATATTATCAAACAAAAGATTGCTTTTGAATTGTTTAAATGGCCGTACAATTCTGGCATGTTTCGTGAAACAGACAGTAGAGAATGTCTCACCAAGACGGTGGCTTGGGTTCTGGCAATTGTTACACTGTGTCTGAAAATGAAAATAATAACAACACTATAATTATAATGGTTATTTGACACGTGGATATGAATGCAATTGAAAACGATGGTACCGGTAGTTTGAAATTACATATAGGTGAGTACACTAAATGGTGTGAAAGCGCCAAGGGAAGCCAAAGTAGACCAGTATAAAAACAATAGTGCGGGTGTTTTGAGGTTATAAACACAATTGCTTGATCCATTACTACGAAGTGTCACTTGAGGAACATTTATGGGTGCTTTTAACACAAGTATTCGGCATATTTGTAGCAATTAAAAGAAAACACTGAACATGTTAGTGACGTGATGTTAACAGAGTTCCCGTGGCCGATACATGTAAACAATATCGGGGGATATGGCGAGGTTGGATTGTTCTGTCTTAGGACTAAGTGAACCTATTGTTTAATTCATGCAGAACCAGTACAGACCGACTGCAGGTCATCTACAAGAGGGTCTCACAGCGTCCATACGAATAGTGAAAGTATGAGAGACTGACCTTATTGGATGGGATTCGGTTAAATTATATATATGTAGTAAAACTAGTTGGTGTGTTCTAACCTATAACACACCAAACCTTTGTCCGGATGATATATAATACACATGTAGTATGAAGGTGCATATACCTTTTCACATTTACATTTTTCACATTTACATTGTTGAAATAACTTTTCTCGTCCGCTGTTTATTTTTATTCTCCATTTGTCTTATCAAAAACGAGATTCCGCAGCATTTTAGAACCATTTAAAAAGTATAGAGTAGCAACAGACGAAAGGTTTTATTTCCCACCTTCTAAGAAGCGTTAATATTGATATGAGTCACGCCATGTGATTTTATACCTTCGGGCATCTGCGTAATTTCATTAAATACGTTTACAAGATTTACAATATTTGTCATAAATAAAGTCAAAAGTTGACAAAAATACCTGGGAGTACATATTCCGCATGTACTCTGAAAAATGTGTCAACTTTTGACGCCATTTACGGAAGATATTGTAAAGTTTGTAAACGTATTTCATGAAATTATGCAGATGTCCGAAGGTACAAAATCACATGACGTGCCTCATATGGACTCATCTAAGTTATTAGCTTGTTTTCAAATCCATGTACATATCACATGTAAGCAGGGGCGCCGCAAGCATCATAATATTGGTCTGGCGAATGAATATAGTGGCCCGCCCAACGTGTATGTTGTTACCAGTCAGTTGAACCGTCTCGGCGGTTACCACTCAGTTGAACCGTCTCGCCGAGACGGTTCAACTGAGTGGTAACAACGTACACTTCTGATGATAAATGAGAAAAATTGCAGAAAAAATATTTACATTCCGTTTTTTATATATGTATCAATTCCAAATATGTTAAAAGTATTGATCCGGCAGTCGCCGGACCTGCCGGACCTGTTCCGACGCCCCTGGTAAGTGATGTCCTATGTATTGTATGCAATAAATATTGTTTAAACTAAAGGAAAATAAAAGATTGTAAATCATGTTGTTTAATCATAGTGTCTGTTTAATTATCCACGGTGTGCTATCACGTGTCTGTTGGGTCTGTGTAATGGCGGCGCCTAAGAGTTTTGAGGCAAATCTTATATTTCATGAATACGACTGCAGTTTCTTCCTTTTAATGATGTTCCAGCCGTTAAAGGTACATGCCCACTCAGTAGGCACAACATGTTCTTTATATCAGAGACATCATCAGAAACATTTCCTAGCAAAATAAACATTAATTCACCATTTCCCCACGTGTTGATTGGCATTATTATACATTTTATATCAGAGGTAAATATCCACACTGATATCAGGGGCGATAACCGTGTTTCCTTAAAATGTTAACGGACATTTTAACATTTTTTTCAGGTAGCGCATTTAATTAATATAAATAATTAAAAAATACCATGCCTCATTTGCATATGAAAATTGCCTGATACCACCGCGCGTCACTATCAGTAAAATAAATATTACTAAATGATTATATCTGTATAGAGGGCACTGGCAATGGTGGAATAGTAACACAAGTATACACTTATTTAATTCTTATAAAGAACATTGTGTGCCTTTAACACTACGAGTCCGACAATAACACATTCAGCAATAGTACATGAACACCCAGGAGACACATGTTACGGCTTGCAAATGCAAAATAAATTTCAGATTAACTACAGACATAATTTGTAGCCTATTTCACCAAAATTGCAAAGTATACTTATCTTGCTAAGTACACATTGAGGGAGAAATTTTCAATTTAAGGATACATTTATTAATGTTTATTATACTGAATTTATTACATTATCACAGCCATTTTGGCTGTGATAATGTAATAAATGCAGTATAATAATTCTGCATACTTTTAATTACCAGCTATATGCAGTCGTTAGTTCTTTATGAAATAATGCATTCGGGAAAAATAAATTATTACTCACTCAAAGTACACTTTGCTAGATACGTATGCTTGACAATTTTTATGATATCGGCTACAGGTAATGCTACTGAACTTGCTATTGCCGGAATCGTAGTGCTAACATGGTCATCATTAAAATGAAGAAACCGCAGTCGTATTGATGAAAGATAGATTTACCTCGCAACAAATGGGCGCCGCCATTACGGAAAACTAAAGCAATAGACCACGTGATACCACACCGTGTTATCATGGATACGATAAACTTAGACACTACGCCATTTTCATACTTCCATCACGTCCTTAGCTAACAGCTAACCCGAATTTTCTGCCCTGCGTTACAGACAGAACATCCGGGTTATTCCTTACCGGATTGCTCAGGGTCCTGTCGGATTTGCGCCAGTATATGGCCGTACTGCGGATCACTCCTGCCCCGGCCAATGACCACATATTGGTCACTGCGGTTTGGATCAGGTAGCACAGGTGTCCGGCATTTTGGTGGTACTTGATATATGTACACCGGTCATCGGCCCGGCACACGTCCATACACTCGTAGATCCGCACCCCCAGTAGGATGGCCACTGTTTGTTTGTCCGTCGGCTCAGATACTGACCAGTGGAACAGAGGCCTGACCGCTGGAGTCGTGTCGGGACGGACGTGCACGTACAGACATAGTGTCCAGTAAATCCCATACACGATACTTATTGCCATGTATTTGTCCATTGTTACAAAGCCCGATACACGATGTGTGTTGCCATTTATTTGTCTATCGTCATAGACGCCGCCCGGCAATTTGTATCATACCTACCACATGCATTTATCAGGTAACCTGCCCTGTATTGATTGAATACGTACTGACTAATAACATAGTGTTGTACAGATACAGACCTGATACAGACATCCGGGTTACAACGAAATGAAAACTGACGTTCCATTGGTCGGATGTCTACACGTGACGTTACCGAATGACGTCAGTGTAATGACACAACGTAAACAAACCCGCGTTATGTCCACAGATAACGACGTCATCAGTGGTCATTTTCGAGCATAAAAGGTTACCTGATAAATAGAATACCAGGCTATTGTCTTTTGATATCAAGTTCACCAGGCTCGGCTCGGAAACGATAGGAATTCCTCGGCAAGCCTCGGAATTCATAAGCGTTTCCTAGCCTTGCCTGATAAACTTGATATCAAAAAGACACTAGCCTGGTATTCGCTATGTATCGCCCGGACGATACGGAAGTAGTCCGCAGTGTTACTTCTCGCACATATCTATAGCAGGCATTGGCGCAGGTATATATACCATGCACCAGGTTCGACCCAAATTCGAAAACTGACTGTTCATTGGTCGAATTACATCACTATTATGGTGCCGAGTGACGTTAATACAATGATACACTTTTAACTAATGTAGTCAAGCCCATGTTCCTTTCAAGATAAACGTCATTACACTTACATTATTCATAGCAGACACTTTTCATGATAAAACCGGGCTTGTGTTTTGATATTGGTGTCTGGCTGCAACCACAGGGGAATAACGCGTGGGATTGTAAAATGGATAGCAAATCATAATTATGTTTAGATTGATTGATTGATTGAGTATTGGTTTTTAACGGCCTATCAACAGCAAAGGTCAATTAAAGCCAGGCTTAAATATTGGACTTATAGGTTATTGGATTTGTACGGAAATATATTTCGAACGAACGAGTACGCCGAAATATATTTCCGTACAAATCCAATAACCTATTTATTATATACCCGTTCAACAAAACATACATCCTAATCATTAAATAAACCGACACTGAGATGAAATGCGACTCTATTATTTTTTTTGAACAATCCGAGCGCCTGTGGTGGCTGCAGTTTATACAAATTGTATTGTGTATGAATACTAACTTGACAACGTCATTTCGCGCACCTGAAAAGATACAATACACGAAAACCAAGATGGCTGACATCACTACAGACACAACAAAACCGGGGAAAAGGCTTTACATTTGGATAAAAAGCCATACTTAAACACGTAAGTTTATTTAACACGGATCAACTGTTAATAATTTAGACACGTTCAACAACTGCTATATTTAATTTAGTTCTGAAGACAAAAACACAACATAATACACAATATTTAATTATTGCGTGCATCTGTATCGGTAGTAGACTTCACGGCAACATTTTCAATTGCATGGACTAATAAAGCAAAAACGAACCAAATTCATCAATAAAGACAATATTTTGTGTTTGCCTTGAAAATGTGCTTACTATCCCTCAAAAGACACGATCACCCTCCATATTTCATTTCTACGTGTGTTTTACACCAATTACATGATATTCAGTACAATACAGATCACTACAATTAGTTGCGAACAGTAACTTGCATTCTTCCATCAGTAGCGAGTAACGATTCCACTCATAGGCTGCAGAATAATTAGCTGCTAAAGTTTTAATCACATCTGATTCGCTATTCTGCGAAGCCTATGTTTGAAATTGTAACTCGGACTACGGACGGTACGGGAGTAGATGGCAAGAGTTACTGTTCGCAACTAGCATACAATAAGGTGATTTTCGTACAACCAAATGTTTTGACATTTATCACATTTAAATTTCAGATGTGATTTGGCACAGCTCCAAAGTTTCCGAAATTGAATGTGCAATCGTGGAATGTATTGCCAGACAAGAATGTTGCAGGAAATGGATCTTGGGCAGAGAAAGTATTCGCTGACGAGGTGTTAGAGACATTTTCGATCTCCTGTAGCGGCAGAACATTCACACTCCTAGGGACAGATACAGTGGTCGTGCTCAGTGGGGCGATTAATTGACCCGGTTGTACTGCGCTCGGTGGGGCGATATTCTGACCAGATTGTAATATATTTGATATCTGACGATGTTCTCCGATATACAGTTCGGCGTCATAGTGTGTGATGGATTGTATATTTTTATGTCCCGTAATTTTCATTTTTTGTTTGTGGGGGAACTCCTGCTTTCGATAGAGTGGTGACTGTTGACTTTCTAATACTCTAACCGTGACGAGATTCCAGCTTCCTCTGCAGCATTCTTCATCAGACTGCCAAGTGGGTAATACCAGAAAATAAATATTTGGGATAAAATGTGTAAGACATACTTTTGAGAACTTTGCATATCGGCCAGGTTGTAGAATCATTTTAAGATCACTATTCAGACACACTGAATTACATCTCATTTTTCACCAATTATAATAATTATCAAAACATTGTCGTAGTTATAACTATTTTACTTTTCTAACTAAATATTAATGTCACTTTCTATGAAACTTCATTTGTTCTTCATCCTTGTCTGTAATGATTTTCAGTGTCATATGATAATGTTTAAATAACATTTAAAAACGAAATGGAAACAAATCATAGTGCATTATTTCACATAATAAATGTCATACCATGGCTCATTTGCTGTGCCTCTCAATCGTTGTTCTGGTACTGCTGTCAGGTAAAATGGACTGTCAGCAGCCAACATCTCGGAAGGTCGGCGACTTCTGAAGATCTCGAAAATCTTGACAGGGTCTCTGAAATGGAAATATTGTCCATACAAAAATGTTATGTTTCTCATATATTGTCACGCCAGATGGCAGATATTGATTTCAAACAAGAATATAATATTTTTTCCAACAAATTTCACAGTACATTGTATACACAGAATTATATCTCAAATTCAACTTCAGATGTATTTATGGATTTAAGTCAATATCAGCAAAATACAGTGATAAGAAACAATATTTTGTTCACGTGCTGGCCCGGATATAGTTGCGAACGGTAACTCTTGAAATTTGCTCCCATACCGTCCACGAGTAGATTGCAAGTTACCGTTCACAACAGTAGTGAGAACGGAGCATTTCAATCTACGATGGATCCGGATCTAGGGATTGAGATTTAAATACAACGTAAACGTATGGGGATCGACTAATCGATAACTCGAATATCTAGGGTACGCGAGAGTTATTGTTCATGATCCTTGGAGGTAATACGACTTCCCTTAACGTTACCGATTCCTGCGAAAATGGGTCTTACGATCGTCGATAGACCGACGTATACCTCGAAATATACGCGTGCGTATTCGTCGGTAATTGTCCGTTCGTCCGTCCGTCCGTCCGTCCGCGTGTTCGGTGACGTAACGCTCGAAGGTTTCGCGGACAGCGACCGGGGTGTCGCTATAGGTACCATCTCCCCCGCGTTAAAGGGTTGTGACAGGGAGGAGGAGGTACACGTATATAGTAAATTAACCGTATCTGTCGGTGCAGGGAAACAAACCGATAAGGGCGTTCACCCGTATTATACCCGTTAATAGCAGACGACAATTTCTACCTGTGAAAACCCGTATTCGATATACAGATCGATACCGTTGATGCCGGGGTATTTAAAAATATCACAATGGGTTAATATTCGCGTTATTGGCTAGAAACATATTTGTATTTAGCTTTAATAACACGTCTCGACATGTTGAAACACGTTTACTTAACTGACGACCTAATATCTATAAATACAGTACTTTTCCCGAGATTAAATCATTCTTGATAGAGACTTCGCCGAGATAGCAGAAGTACCCCCAAACGTCCTACTTTATAGACGTTCTCAATTCGGATATACGCGAGATAGCGTCGTGGGTTATATATAGAGAAACGTTTATATATTTAAATTACAAGCAGCAAGATGTATTCCGTTAGCGGTACGTGTCGACTAGGAAACGACATACTTCTGGATATCAGAAAATATGAACATTACAGCGAATTGGTGTTTGAGGAATACGCGTTTGAGAGAAAGTTCGTGTTACCCACAGTCAGGGAGTTTCGCTTGTCATTACAAAGATGGAATCAGCTCGTGTTGAACTTAGCGGATATAGAACAGACGATCCTGGAACATAAGAATGGACGCGATGTGCGTTTTGAACTCCATCTAGGAGGGAACTATTACTTACACATAAACAGAGGATTTGAAGCGGTTAATTTAAGAAAATACAGCATCCCAGACGGAGGAAACGATATACAACCCAGACGAACGGGTATCGCTTTGATGTTCGATGAATTTGATAGACTCGTGAGTTTAATACCCGACATCGAACGGTTCGTACCAGAACTCGCTACGATCCAACCGTGTTACATGCAGCCGGATGACGCCAATTTACTCGGAGCGCTATACTGCGCAGAGTGCAATCCTAACTGCGTCCTATAAGAAGAGACTATGTTAATTTGGATATATTTATTCCAAGAATACGTGGCGAAGACGCTGATACCTTATTATAATTTAAAATTCGAGGCTCGGGAAGCGGCAAATAGTTGTATAGAGTCTTGGGAACATCGACAAAATGAATGTAGAAACTGCTCGCATGCTTGGAATGAGATCGGAGAATGCCAAACGACACATAGCCGCTGTGAAATGGATTGGCGTTTCGGTTATGATACTCATAACTCTAGCCATCCCGACGTTGATTTTGATCAGACGATTATCAACGGATCGCGGTGATCGATTGATCGATTACGTCACGACATCCAGTAGTAACACGATGGCTTGCGATTACAGCGAATGTTACGATCTTGGTGAAACGACGTATTTAACGGTGTGTAACCTAAGCGGATACGTTATACTGGACATAAGGAGATTTATCAACAACTCGGCATCTATCGCCGGTATTCCCCTGAACTTAAATCAATGGGCAGCCCTTAAAGGACAAATTCCCTCTATCGATGACGCTATCGGCACGAATACTGACTGAACGACGAGTTACGATTGGATGATGGGTGGTCGACGCTGATTGGAGAGAATATAACGTTTAAATCCGCATGCGCAGTTGACGGACATTCATTATTCGGTCGGTTCTCGAGTCGATAACATCAGCAACAGCGCAACATGTCTGAGAAGCCAGAAAACCAATCCGGAGGTGCGAACATTCAGGGAGGCGATAGAGCGTGTAATCCTAGATATTTACAACACATGGACAAGGAACTGTACTTGTTCGACGGCGTGTTTAATGGTACTACGTACATACACGTTCGGGAGCTGAGTCGGGAGAATAAGAGGCCTACTGTCAGCGGAATAACGCTCACATTGCAAAGGTGCAACGAACTATACTCTATATCACCGGAAGTTGTAATTCACGTCGATCAATTGCGAAGAAACGAGCCCACATTATATCGACGATATATAGGTGGGAACTGGTTCGTTACTATGGAGACGGTGTACGATACCGTGCACATTAGAAAATGCTGGCTACCGAACAATGAAACGAGTATAAGTGCCACGAGAAATGGGGTTTCCTTGACATTTAACCAGTTTGAAGAGCTGACAAATGGACTCCGAATCCTGGATACGTTTCTGCCGGAACTAAACCGAGTAGTGCCGTGTTACTTATCCGGCAAGCACGTAAGAGATGTTTGTAAAGCATGTTCGCCAAACAATACTAGCGTGGCATAGCGATCGTTTTCTCGCGTTCATGTATATGTAAATAATAAAAGTATTATCCATGTACCACCGTATCAGTTTATCATTTGCTCCCACTAAGTTAACATCATGTGCATCACAAACGTAGTTTATGGTGCTAGTTTAGGTTGCCCGATAGATCTGAGAACCCTCAGTCATTTCTTGGGTGACGCTAAATATGACCCGAACCGATTCTCTGGACTGATATGGCGTCATGATTGTATAAGAGGATTGTCTAGTGTTCCGTAATGATAAAGTTGTTTGCAACGGGTCGACTGCTAGTTTTAAAGACGGCGAGATCAGACTGACTCGGTATGCCAGAAAACTACGACGTTTAGGTTACGAGATACGCTTATCCGACGTCAAATTAATCACGGTTTCCGCTTGTCATACGCTGAGTGGATCTATTGACTGTTCAACATTTTGTAGGGAAAGTGGTTCTAGTTACGAACCAGAATTGTTTCCAACGATAATGTTTAAGAAAGAGAAAATACATTTCTCTTGTCATCTGAACGGTAAGCTGTTAATTACCGGTATTAAAGCGGAGGAAGATTTGGAAGACGTCGTCTATCCCGCCATCATTGAGCTAGAGCTATATACGTCGTAAACAATGGCCACCTACGAACGATATTTAAATTCTATTTATTACGATCCTGAACATCCCGCATCGTACTCTGGTGTGGAAAAGTTGTTTAAGGCAGTGAGGAAGGCTGGTAAATTTGTGCTAGACAGAAAGAAAATCAGAAAATGGCTAGAGAAACAAGAACCGTACACCGTGCACCGTCAAGTTGTACGGAAGTTCACCAGAAGAAAAGTGGTAGTACCATACATCGATTATCAATGGGAGCTGGACATGACCAATTACACAGAAGACAACGACGGGATTGGATATTTCCTGCTGCAGATTGACACGTTTTCTATATTTATTAGAACGTTTCCCATGATTCGCGTGAAAGGAGAGGCTGTGACTCGTGCAATGGCTGAGGTGTTCAAACGGAACAATGTACCGGATAAGATACACACGGATCGGAGTAGCGAATTCAAGAGTCGAGTTTTCCAGAAACTGTTGAAAAAACATCATATTGATCACTTCTACTCGAACAACGAGACTAAATGCGTTATGGTGGAGAGGGCGATCAAGACGATTAAATCCAGATTGGCTAGATGTATGACTCATCATCAGACACATAGATGGATAGATATTTTACCCTCGGTCACCGATAGTTACAATAAAACTTACCATAGATCAATCAAAATGGCACCGGCGAGCGTTACCAAACGTGACGAGATATCTTTGTGGAAACTACGATACGAAAACCCGAAGACAATTGTGAAACCATCGCCTGGATACAAGTTCAAGGTCGGTGATACGGTGCGGATATCGCATTTACGGCGTCCGTTTCAACGGGAATACGATGAGCGATCGTCGATCGAATACTTTTTGGTCAATACGCGTGGTAAAAAGCAGAATATCGATTACTATACGATCACAGACATAAGAGGGGAGGTAATCGGTGGAACATATTACGCTAACGAATTGAGCAAGGTAACCGTAGATGACGATGCCAAATTTATAATCGAGAAGATTGGGCGCAAGAGAAAACGCGAAGTCTTAATGAAGTGGTACGGATGGCCCGTCAAGTTTAATAGCTGGATACCCGTGACAGATATAGACACATATAAGACTGACAAAAGTATATAAATCGATTGATCATGGATAGTTTTTATCTGTTTCTGAACTGTAGAGACTCGTTAAATGCGCATAAGAACAACTCGGCGTCAGCATTTGACATAGAATTGCCAAAAGCGTACGTATTGGATGGAAACTGAGAGTGTGGTTTGAAGGAAATAAGTTTAACGTTCGCATTCCAACCCAAATAGTAGATAGTACTCGTACCATAACATTCGCTGAACCATTTTATGTGAAAGTAAAGTCGACCGATCTGAGAAGATTAACAGTGTTTATTAAAGATTCGGAACTGAAACCGAAACTCCGTCCCTAGGTCAATATAACTATTCAATATGCTTTTCTCAGGTCAACATCACGTTTTATTTAAAATCACCTGTCCAGCATGTACCTATCACGTACATGGACATTTCTCAATTTATAATAAATTGATTATTCATGCTGTAACACCGTCTTCTTTTGTTGATCCCAGAAGAACATCTAAACTTTTGAAGACATTTTGAATGGTACACAATAGGCGTTGACTTCAACTCCTATTGTTTCACCACTGAAATGTCTTCAAGATGTGCAACATGTAAGCTACACGTAATCAAGATGCATGATCACGTGGTCATAACAACAACAACTGTGGCTGAAAGTGTTGAAATCTTGAAATGTTGAATATTTTCCTTAATATGAAACGGATTTTGATGAAATATGGCGCAGCAAACGCGTCTTCATGAGCTGCATTTGGTCGTCCAGGGAGTTCGGCACAGACTTATGTCGTTTTTGCAAAGAATCGATTTCCGTGTCTATCGACACGGAAATCGATTCTTCGCAAAAGCGATAGAAGTTTGGGCCAACGTACAGAGACCACCAAATTCAGCTTAACAAGACGCGTTTGATGCGCCATATTTCATAAAAATCCGTTACGTAATAAGAATAAGGACAATACTAGAGCAGCTTGAGCTGCATCAACGGTTTGAGCCTCAAACATTGATTTCATGTGTAACTAAGCTTTAGCACAAGGTGTAAACTATCGGTTGCAAAAACAATTGAAATCGAATGATAAATAACGAAGAAAACTTGAAAAAATACGTTCATCTTTGTCATCGAATAGAGCCGTAAGTAGTCAAGATAGAGCTCTGAAAATTATCTTTCATGCGGCTGACACTCCCCTATCACCCTGGCAAGAAATTATGTTGCTGACAGTACTGTACAAATTGGAAAACGTTTGTAAAGACCACCCGTTATCAGCCGAAATTCGGCAAAATCGTTGAAAAGTATGTACATTTTTCAACTTCAAATGCATATAGCTCTTTTATTTGAGCAGATAGCCGAAAACTGTCAGTGAATCTGAGATAGAGAATTTTGTCAGCTTTCCAATGCAAAAATAATTCTTGAAATCGGTTGGAAAATAAGGAAGTTATAGGAAGTATGACGTCACTTCCGTTTTCGTGGAAAGTAGCATTAAAAGATATCTGAAAATCTCTGAGTCTCTGCTCACACTTGATCCGAATCGGCATGCAACATTTTTGGTGTAGACGTAGGGAGCCCGTAAGTCAGCGGATGATTATTTTTCGATAGTTATCGCCCTTAAATTGCAGTTTACGCCATTTGTAAATACACCTAATAAAACGGAAATTACATATGTGCAATATTCCGCCAGTGAAGTTTTCGTTTGTTTTTCACCATAGGCCGGGCACAAAGCGGGAAATTTTTAGCTAAAGGACTGAAATATCGACCGCAGCAAGAAATTTTGAAATCTATTGATAAATAACGAAGCTGACGTCACATCCGTTTGCTCTATTTTGAAAACTTGAAAAAAAGACGTTCATCTTTGACATCCAATAGAACCGGAAGTAGTCAAGATAGAGCTCTGAAAATTATCATCTTTTATGCGCCTGACACTCCCCTATCACACTGGCAAGTAATTATGTTGCTGACATTACTGTACAAATAGGAAAACGTTTGTAAAGACCACCCGTTATCAGCCGAAATTCGGCAAAAAATCGGCAAAATCGTTGAAAAGTATGTACATTTTTCAAATTCAAATGCCTATAGCTCTCTTATTTGACCAGATAGCCGAGAACTGTCAGCGAGCACGAGATAGAGAATTTTGTCAGCTTTCCAATGCAATTTTTGAAATCGGTTGGAAAATAAGGAAGTTATAGAAAGTATGACGTCACTTCCGGTTTCGTGGAAAGTGGCATTAAGAGATTTCTGAAAATCTCTGAGTCTCTGCTCACACTTGATCCGAATCGGCATGCAAAATTTGAAGTCGATCCGACCAGCGGTTTGGGCTGTAGACTGAACGGCTGAATAAAAAAAACCAAAAAAAAAAAAACCCAAAAAAACCAACGAATACAATAGGTTTTCGGCGCAGCTGAAAGCCTCCTCAAACCTAATAAAAGAATACGTACTTTGAAACGGATGGATTCTGGAAGTTTCAGTACTTGTTGTTGTTGTTGTTAGCACCACGTGACCATACACCTTGTGTAATACTGTTAATAAAATATTCAAAATGGATGTTCGTGCTGTCACCGGCGTCTTTTCACACATGAGCAATAGTCGTCGAAGAACAACAGGCGGAATATTGACATCAGTAGCCGATTTCACCAAAATTGCTAAGCATACTTATTATACCTTGAGCCAGCAATAACCCCCCTCCTCCCCCCCCCCCCCCCATGTGGGATTTTTGGTGAGTATTATTTTCATATTCAGTAGCCTATTGTCTATCAATCGTGCTTGTCTGCGCTCAAACAGCCGCTGGATGAATAAATGGCGGCCATTTTTCAAGATGGCCGCTGAACATTATTATATTGTTTAATTAAGGACTGTTAACTTTCAGTCTTATCAATAGTAACCGGGTAAATTGCTATAATTAAGTCACAATTTGAATTTAAAATGATTTAGAATACATCTTATATTTAATTACATCTGTAAATGGCAATATATTTGAAAATGGCAGCCGAAATAGGCTGTTTTTCTGCGAGTCGTGTACTGTTACGAACAAATACAGACATGTATGCAGTTGAACCACACATACATTGCTTTCCCTCACAAATAAATGGAAAACACAGGTGATAGTGATGCAATATCTTTCCACAATTTACAATTTCGCATGACAACTTTTGACGCCTTTTACGGAAATATTGTAAATCTTGTAAACGTATTTCATGAAATTACACAGATGTCCGAAGGTGCAAAATTACATGGCGTGTCTCATATAATGTGTATGATGTGTCGTTACGGTCAGCTAACCCGTAACTCAATACCAGACGCCCGAGCGCTGTGGTATTAACCACAGGTGAATGACGCGTAGCAGCGATGGGAAAATGTGTAGATAATTGATGATTTCTGTCGATTGAGCATTAGTGTTGACGCGATAAATAGAATAGTAGGTTAGTGCCGTGAATGGGAAAAAATATCTGGCGTGGCACGGAAACGGGATGTGCTCGGCATCCCGTTTCCTGAGCCTTGCCAGATATTTTTTCCCATTCACGGCACTAACCTACTATTCTCTATTTCTCCAGTCACAGCCACATATCAGATGTGCATCAAACAACAATAACAGCAGCAGCAGCAATGACAACGCACATAGTGAAACCCGATAATTCTTTTTCATATTGTGAACATTGTAAAGGTGCATGCCCACTCAGTAGGTGGGAGTCAAATAATACACTCAGTAATACAGGGAGACAGATACTCAGTAGGTAGTAGTAAGGGAGTCAAATAATACACTCAGTAATACAGGGAGACAGATAATACACTCAGTAATACAGGGAGACAGATAATACACTCAGTAATACAGGGAGACAGACACTCAGTAGGTAGTAGTAAGGGAGTCAAATAATACACTCAGTAATACAGGGAGTCAAATAATACACTCAGTAATACAGGGAGACAGATAATACACTCAGTAATACAGGAGTCAAATAATACACTCACTATACAGGAGACAAATAATACACTCAGTAATACAGGAGACAGATAATACACTCAGTAATACAGGGAGACAGATAATACACTCAGTAATACAGGGAGTCAAATAATACACTCAGTAATACAGGGAGACAGATAATACACTCAGTAATACAGGGAGACAGATAATACACTCAGTAATACAGGGAGTCAAATAATACACTCAGTAATACAGGGAGACAAATAATACACTCAGTAATACAGGGAGGACAAAATAATACACTCAGTAATACAGGGAGACAGATAATACACTCAGTAATACAGGGAGACAGATAATACACTCAGTAATACAGGGAGACAGATAATACACTCAGTAATACAGGGAGACAGATAATACACTCAGTAATACAGGATACAGATAATACACTCAGTAATACAGGGAGTCAAATAATACACTCAGTAATACAGGGAGTCAAATAATACACTCAGTAATACAGGGATACAGATAATACACTCAGTAATACAGGGAGTCAAATAATACACTCAGTAATACAGGGAGTCAAATAATACACTCAGTAATACAGGGAGTCAAATAATACACTCAGTAATACAGGGAGACAGATAATACACTCAGTAATACAGGGAGTCAAATAATACACTCAGTAATACAGGGAGACAAATAATACACTCAGTAATACAGGGAGACAGATAATACACTCAGTAATACAGGGAGTCAAATAATACACTCAGTAATACAGGGAGACAGATAATACACTGAGTAATACAGGGAGACAGATAATACACTCAGTAATACAGGGAGACAGATAATACACTCAGTAATACAGGGAGACAGATAATACACTCAGTAATACAGGGAGTCAAATAATACACTCAGTAATACAGAGTCAAATAATACACTCAGTAATACAGGGAGACAGATAATACACTCAGTAATACAGGGAGTCAAATAATACATTCAGTAATACAGGGAGTCAAATAATACACTCAGTAATACAGGGAGTCAAATAATACACTCAGTAATACAGGGAGACAAATAATACACTCAGTAATACAGGGAGTCAAATAATACACTCAGTAATACAGGGAGACAGTAATACACTCAGTAATACAGGGAGACAGAAAAATACACTCAGTAATACAGGGAGTCAAATAATACACTCAGTAATACAGGGAGACAGATAATACACTCAGTAATACAGGGAGACAGATAATACACTCAGTAATACAGGGAGTCAAATAATACACTCAGTAATACAGGGAGACAGATAATACACTCAGTAATACAGGGAGACAGATAATACATCTCAGTAATACAGGGAGACAGATAATACATCAGTAATACAGGGAGACAGATACTCAGTAGGTAGTAGTAAGGGAGTCAAATAATACACTCAGTAATACAGGGAGACAGATAATACACTCAGTAATACAGGGAGTCAAATAATACACTCAGTAATACAGGGAGACAGTAATACACTCAGTAATACAGGGAGACAGATAATACACTCAGTAATACAGGAGTCAAATAATACACTCAGTAATACAGGGAGTCAAATAATACACTCAGTAATACAGGGAGTCAAATAATACACTCAGTAATACAGGGAGTCAGATAATACACTCAGTAATACAGGGAGACAGATAATACACTCAGTAATACAGGGAGACAGATAATACACTCAGTAATACAGGGAGACAGATAATACTCAGTAATACAGGGAGTCAAATAATACACTCAGTAATACAGGGAGTCAAATAATACACTCAGTAATACAGGGAGACAGATAATACACTCAGTAATACAGGGAGACAGATAATACATCAGTAATACAGGGAGACAGATAATACACTCAGTAATACAGGGAGACAGATAATACACTCAGTAATACAGGGAGTCAAATAATACACTCAGTAATACAGGGAGTCAAATAATACACTCAGTAATACAGGGAGTCAGATAATACACTCAGTAATACAGGAGACAGATAATACACTCAGTAATACAGGGAGTCAAATAATACACTCAGTAATACAGGAGTCAAATAATACACTCAGTAATACAGGGAGACAGATATACACTCAGTAATACAGGGAGTCAAATAATACACTCAGTAATACAGGGAGTCAAATAATACACTCAGTAATACAGGGAGTCAAATAATACACTCAGTAATACAGGGAGTCAGATAATACACTCAGTAATACAGGGAGTCAAATAATACACTCAGTAATACAGGGAGACAGATAATACACTCAGTAATACAGGGAGACAGATGGAGACAGATAATACACTCAGTAATACAGGGAGACAGATAATACACTCAGTAATACAGGGAGTCAAATAATACACTCAGTAATACAGGAGACAGAATACACTCAGTAATACAGGGAGACAAATAATACACTCAGTAATACAGGGAGACAGATAATACACTCAGTAATACAGGGAGACAGATAATACACTCAGTAATACAGGGAGACAGATAATACACTCAGTAATACAGGGAGACAAATAATACACTCAGTAATACAGGGAGACAGATAATACACTCAGTAATACAGGGAGTCAAATAATACACTCAGTAATACAGGGAGACAAATAATACACTCAGTAATACAGGGAGTCAAATAATACACTCAGTAATACAGGGAGACAGATAATACACTCAGTAATACAGGGAGACAGATAATACACTCAGTAATACAGGGAGACAGATAATACACTGAGTAATACAGGGAGACAGATAATACACTCAGTAATACAGGGAGACAGATAATACACTCAGTAATACAGGGAGACAGATACTCAGTAGGTAGTAGTAAGGGAGTCAAATAATACACTCAGTAATACAGGGAGACAGATACTCAGTAGGTAGTAGTAAGGGAGACAGATAATACACTCAGTAATACAGGGAGACAGATACTCAGTAGGTAGTAGTAAGGGAGACAGATAATACACTCAGTAATACAGGGAGACAGATACTCAGTAGGTAGTAGTAAGGGAGTCAAATAATACACTCAGTAATACATGGAGACAGATACTTTTGTATATTCTGTAGATTTTCTTCCAAAGTAAACATTCATTCACCATTACCCCACGTAATTATTGGCATTACTATACGATTTTATATCAGACGTATATGTCTACATTCATATCACGGGCGATAACCGTGTTTCCTTAAAATGTTAACGGACATTACTATTTCTTCTCTGTATTTATTTTTTGATGTGCAATGATCATACATTATAATATGTCGAACATATTATTATACCAGCACCCCCCCCCCCCCCCCCCTGCAACGAGTTGTGTGTGTGTGTGTGTGGGGGGGGGGGTATACTGGAGTCAGGTTGTCCGTGCGTCCGTCCGTGCGTGCGTCCGTCCGTCACTAAACTTAACATCGCAGAAATATGTTATAACTACATATTTAGGGGTACCTGGGCCCACGCTTGGGGTATTCCGTAAGCCTCGCTTACTGATAAATCTAGTTTTTTCTGGTGACGTATTTAATTAGTATAAATAATTAAAAAATATCATGCCTCATTTGTATATGAAATTAGTCTGATACCACCGCGAGTCACTATCAGTAAAATAAACATTACTAAATGAGTATATCTGTATAGCAGGCACTTGTAATATTTAGAACTGGTGGAATAGTGACACAATTATACACTTAATATATAATTCCTACATGTATAAAGAACAGTTTATACCTACTGAGTGTGCATGTACCTGTAACTCCAATCTGCCACTGCCATTTGTGTGCTGACAGGTCACATCTTCTTGTTTCTAATACATCGACATCTATCATTGACCACATGTTGAAGTAGCGGACCAAGGTATATACGTAACAGTGAAACAAAAATAATTTAACAAAAAATCCTTTACTCCCCGTTTAAACATGAACGTAAATTTGCGTGTGGCTTATCGACTGACCGATCTAAATTACGTTGAATTTTATGACGTAATCTTCGACAAAAATCATGACGTCATGATTTTCACAGGTGAAATAGTTTTGACTATTGTCCAGGCACGCGGAACTATTGCCCAGGCACGTCAAAATCCAGGGAATTAGTAAAAACTGTGGAATATTAACTTATATAGGGAGTTGCCTGTGTAATAACTACTTTTGTTTCCTCTCTTGGGCGGCTGTTATATGGAGGTTGCACTGTATATTAGCCGCCGTTCTGGATCGTTCCGTTCCGTAGATCCAACTAAACTATCGACTATTCATGCATAAATTATGTCGTTCTCTTATGTGGCCGTGACTGATGTCGTTCTCTTATGTGGCCGTGACTGGAGAAATGGAGCTTATGGGCTTATGGGTTTTGCGACCAGTGCAGACCCAGATCAGCATGTGCATCTGCAATGTTCATCATTCCATCAATGAAACAACCGCCATGCTTGTAACAAGAAATGTACGGTAGATCGTTTTCAGACTACCAGGGTCCGTTTCAATAAACTTCGCACGACTAAAATGTTCGTAAGTGCAAATTCAGGATCGTCTGGAAATTTCAATTGATGGATTTACATTTATTGAGCATAAGCTGCATATGCCATATGGGGGGCCGTTTCACTAAACTTCGTACGACTAAAATGTTCATAAGTGCAAAATTATGATAGCCTGTAAATTTCACATCGACATGTTTTCTTGTAGACAATTATTGGATTTACATTTATTGAGCATAGGCAGCATCTGCAGCCTATGCTCAATAAATGTAAATCCATTAATTAAAATGTCCAGACGATCCTAAATTTTCACTTACGAACATTTTAGTCGTACGAAGTTTAGTGAAACGGGCCCCAGGGGAATAAATCGATGCTGACGAAAAGTGAAAGTGAAAGGGTTTAACGTCTCAGTAACAGCAAAGTTCATGTGATCATGCGATAGTTTCTGTAAATGACGTCGTAAGTTGACGAAATTGTCATTCCGCATCTAGCTCTGAAAATTTCGACAACATTTCATGTCATATACGAAAAATATCGCAGTTTTCGTCGATATTTTTTTTATGAAAAAATCACACTATTCTCTCCGGTTTCAAGTCTCGTCCGAAGGGCCAGTTGCATGGAAATTCTATGAATGTATTTTTCATGACTAGGGCGTGGATTGAACCCACAACCTCTGGCATTGAAGTCCAGTATTCTAGCCTCTATACCACAATTCATCCCCAGTGGTGAGGGCAGGGATATTAATATATATGCTGGTAATGTAGCCCCAGAATAGCCCGGGGTGCAGTCTGATCAGTGTATACACGGGTCTAGTGCAGCTTAGCCAGCTAGCATTGCTAATGGCAAACATAGGAAGCTATAATAATACCAATTTATCATGGCATTGTTTACATGCTTGTGCTTACACACAATCAGTTATAAATAATAAAGGGAATTCCTTGGGGATTTCCACGTCTGTACAAGACGACGACTAATCATATAGTTATTATCGATGGAAGTTGTCAGATCTGTCCGTAGGTTTTACTGTATAATAATACCACTTTGTCGTGGCGTTGTTTACATGCTTCTGTTTACATAACAATCAGTTATAAATAATAAAGGGAATTCATTCGGGCTTTCCCACGTCTGTACAAGACGACGACTAATCATATATGTATTATCGATGGATGTTGTCAGTAGCCGATTTCACCAACATTGCAAAGTATACTTTTCTAGCAAAGTATACTTTGAGGGAGTAATCATTTAATTTTTCCCGAAATGTATTATTTCATATAGAACTAACGACTGCATATATTTGATGATTAAAAGTATACAGAATTATTATACTGAATGTATTACATTATCACAGCCATTTTGTAACTAATTGTCCGAGTGCATTTGAAGATTATGCATCATTTTAATAATAAAAATTTCGAAGAGAACGTAGTTTTCTTTCTTATTTTTATTAAATGTTATAAAAAGAACTAAATACAATTTCCGTTGTGGGAATCGAAATCGGAACCCGCTGTATCAAGGCCGTTTCACACTTACACCGAAACGAAACCGTAAACGGAAACGAAACCGATTTCCATCGTTTCGTTTTCGGGAGGCCTTTCACATTTGAGCCGATTCCGTGGACGAAATCTATGACTACTTTACACGTTGTGAAATTCTTTGTGTATCACAGATGCATTGCATAGAACTATACTGTATGTGATTCAATTCAGTGATATTTAAGTTAACAATTCAATATGGATGTACATGTAGCCACAGATGACAGTGATGATGAAATGCTACTGATGGGCTATCATATTTTAAGAAGACGTAGGCAAAGAAGAAAATGGGTACATGAAATCAACACTAGACGTGAAGAATTGGGTGAATACCATAAGCTAATTCAGGAACTAAGAGCACATCCAGACAAATTTTACACATACTTTCGTATGAGCCCGGAAAAATTTGACGAACTTGTTGAAATATTAACACCTAGGCTCCACCGTCAGACGACACGTTTTAGAAAAACCTATTGGTGTACCTGAACAACTTGCGATATGTTTGCGCTTTTTAAGTACTGGTGATGCATTTACAACCATCGCATACAGTTTTCGATGTGGCATTAGTACAGTAAGTGATGCTGTCTATGAAGTTTGCGATGCATTATGGGAGTCTCTCAGTGACACTTTACTCCCTGTTCCAACTGAAGAATCATGGTTGGAAGGCGCAAGAAGATTTGAAGAAAGATGGAACTTCCCTCACTGCATCGGTGCTATCGACGGAAAACATGTGACAATTGAAGCACCTCCAAATTCCGGATCCTTATATTTCAATTATAAGAAGACATTCTCTATAGTGTTGTTAGCTATAGTAGACGCAGACTACCTATTCACAGCCGTAGATATAGGGAGTTTTGGCAGCAGCAGTGACAGTGGAATTTTAAACAAATGTCCCATGGGGATAGCCCTTGAGCAACAACAGTTTAACATACCACCTGCAGAGCCATTACGAAATGCTGAGGAACACGGCCCGTTACCGTATGTGATTGTTGGAGATGAAGGATTTCCGCTGAAAGATTACATGCTACGACCATACCCTGGAAAAAACTTATCAGAGGACAAACGTATCTTTAACTACAGGTTGTCGCGCGCTCGACGAATATCAGAAAATGCCTTTGGTTTGTTAACTCATCGCTGGAGGATATACAACAGGAGACTACGTTTGCATCCTGACAATGCCACTAAAGTAGTTAAAGGTACAATAGTGTTACATAACTTTATCCAAAAGGATTCTATTGGACAACATGGGATGGATGACAGTGGAATGCCACAAGCAGTTTGCGAAGGGAATCAAGAAAATGCTGGGCTTCACACATACCACAAGTGCCTACACGTAACAGACCAAAGGCACATTCTGTCCAAGTTAGGAATCGGTACAAAGATTACTTCGGTTCAGAGGAAGGAGCTGTACCATGGCAGTATTCACTAATTCGAGGGGAACGTTAAATGGACGTTCGTATAAAGACGAAAACATAAGTGAATAATGATGTGTATATTCAGGTGCACAAATGCTACTGAAATAGGAACCTCAATCAAGTTAGTGATATCAAGTAACTGAATGTGTGATATCAAACATTGCGTTTGTGATAGAACATATTCCATTATTTGATAGCATATATATGAATCGGTGATATGACAGTCAATAGATTCATAGTGATGTCTTCATCAGAAACTGTAATTAACATTTACAACAGCGTCTCATATAAACATCAACTTTATCTTAGAGATTGGTATACGTTTGGTATACACCACCATCATTATCATATGATTGTTGAACACTATCAGTATCGCTGCCTGTGCCTCTATTATTACTGATTGGTGGTTGTTGGTTGAAGACATATCCCTGCTGCTGTGACGCCGGTTGTTGATATGGCACTTGCATACGAAGTTGCTGTTGCCGAGGCATCTCTCCTCGTGTAGGCGACAGGTCATCCGATTCAAGGAACAACCCTTGAATTGCATACTTTATGCGATTCTTTTTGTTCAGCGGCATTCCCTTAAAATTCGGAAGCAAACTCAACAGCCAAAGCTTATCAGCCTCAGCATCCTTATCAGCTTCTGGTTCTTGCTTCTCTTGCTTTTTCTTTAAATATGACATGTACAATGATTCCAGCTCATCATTAGGCATACGTTTCTTCTGCCTTCTACCTGGAGTTAACTTCGGACCGACCACTTCTTCTTGCTGTGTAGACGCTCTCGAAGGTGGTCGAGATGAAGTTCCACTTTCGTCTTCAATGGACGCATCATTATCTGACTGTGACTCATCATCTTGTCCTCCTGGTTCCATCTCTGGAATGTTGCTGACTGTACTGAAACACAGAATATATTGTATTAGCACAATCCAACACCCCGCACAGGTGAAAGACCTACGTGGAAACGAAATACACCATAATTTTCCACATTATAGGGGGCAATTATGGTGTATTCAGTTCTCAGACGCGTCTTTCACCAGTGCATCCGCGGTGTTCACCCACATGTAGAACAACGTTCTAAAAACGATGAGCCGATGAGTTAAAGATGGTCGATGTAGACCCTTCCACATGTGAAAGACACGTACCTATGATACAAAGAACTAGAATAGTGCAACACATTAAGACTGAAAACGGAATACACCATAATTGCCCACATTATGTGGACAATTATGGTGTATTCCTTTGTCAAATTTAATTTGTTGCATTTTTTTTCTAGTAGCCATGCTCAGCGGGTTCCATGGATCACACAACCGTGTTGACTTGTATTGCATATTCGAAACTGTACTAGACATATTGTTATATTAAAAATTATGGTGGTAATTGCCATCCCAGCAAACACACCGTGTCAATACAACGTTGTGGCAATGCTGACACAATGTTGCTGCTACGCTGGCATAATTTTATTATGTTGCGAAAAATAAATTACTGTGTCAACGTTGTAGAAACGTTGTCTCAAAGCTATTTTGTAATGACGAGAACGTCCTCTGAACATTAACTTGCCATTTAGGGCCTTACAACGGTGTAATGCAGTGGCGCCACAACATTCGCGCAACGTCTAAAGCACGTTGTAACAACACCCATTTGTTAGCGGATATAACACTCACCTTTTCGGATACTCTGCAGTTGACAGAAAAGCCAGTATTTTCGCCCACTTCCAAGACTCCATCTTTCCGCGTTTTGAGGCAGAGCCACTGGAAAGTATCTTCGCGTCCTCCCTCATGTACCTCGTACGGGTATCTCTCAGGTTGCTCCATACCTTTTTCACACGCTCACCTGATATAAAAGATAAATGTCCTTAAAATTACAACCCCAGGGATGGAAGGCCATCGAGCCAATTCCACCCTATAAATAACAAATATAAATATAAAAAATATAAGAATTAAAATTACAACTGGGAGCGTATATTTCGTGCGGATGAATAGGCTGATCTGGAATTACATTGGTTGCATAGGTCACAGCCATTTTGCTTCATTCACAGCCACATAGCAATGTATAAGACGAGGCACAGCCACATACAGGTTTATGATAGTGATGCCGCCTTGAAATGGTCATTCAATATACTAGCGGACAGACAGTTCCTAGGTGCGCATGTGCTCATACGTGAAAAAAAGTCTGCTGTATGAGCAATGACTACCTGTATTCACATACAACATAGGTAATAATCGCTCATATAGCAAACTATTTTTCACGCACACGCGCACATGGAGAACCGTCAATGTGCACGTCTGCGTATGTGTGCAGTGTTGTTGGTAATTATTATAGGTGGTAATCATTGTTTATATAGAAAAAATTGGCTTTCCCGCATACGCACACGAAAACGGACACATGGAAAACCGGACACTAGCAATGTGATTCCTGAATAAGCACACGCACATGATGAAGAAAGTGTCACCAATTGATTGTCCATCACAGAACAATAATGATAATAATACACATGAAAAGCGTTTTAGAAAAGCTAACACGTATAGTACAATAACATGCACATGTATGTATAATTTAGCACAGACCTGATAATTCTACAGACTTCCCGATGTTGTTCCATGTCACTTCCTTCAAGTCATGGTCTTTATAGTCGGCCTGAGCCTTGTCCCACAAACATCTGTAGTCTTGCACTTCTAAAATAATCGCCTCTATTGTCTCGCTTGACAATCCCTTCATGGCTTCCATGATTACTAATTAAATTATATACAACGCACGTGGTCGTTTATATGCAGTTGTGTAATTTAATTATATGTTGTGTGATGCTGGACAGACCTGGCATAGATGCTATATTTGGCCGCCGAAACAGAAAAATATAAAATCCAATTCGTGCATGTTTTCGTTTCGGCGTTCGGTTTCGGTTTCGGCGTAGATGTGAAAGCCTCCATAGGGTCCAACGTACTTATATTTTTTCGTTCCGGTTTCGGTTTCGGTTCGGTGTAAGTGTGAAACGGCCTTAAAAGGTGGCAGGTATACCCATTATACTAGTGGGTCATCTGTTTACATAGCTTTGGTACTGCTTTTATGCACTCGTCAGTACGGTATTATAATAATAACAATCACCATGTGATCTATGACGAATGTTGATTTTTAAAAATCATAGCCTTTGTTTACAATACTATTTACAATAATAGCGCGTCAGCACAAAGTGGCGCACCTATAGTGAATACATTGATAATGGTGAGTCCCGGAATTCCTACGCGTTTCTGTCACAGAGAAATACAAATGTATATAGCGATCTAGGCTGGTAAGGATAACAATTCAGCAATAGTATATATGTAATGAGAATGGGAGATAGGTGCTGTAGGATTAGCTTACAAGGTACAACAGGGGCCTGGGGGTAAATGACAAATTTTGATTGAAGAGAAATCTTTTGTTACTGGTCAAGGATAATCCGTGGTCAGTGAGCTATTTTAGTACTTGTGGGTAGTTCGCAAGTGAGTTTAAATCTTGTAGAACAGTGTGTGTTGGATGTTTGTGAGAGATGGTTGTGTGAATAGGCATATCTGGCAGCTTGGTCAGAGAGAGAGGGAGAAATACATAAAATCTCATTGGATTATTTCATGCTGATGGAAGATGATCAGGTATGTTTAATTAGTCATTAGATGTGTATCGTGCATTGTACTCGCGTGAAATAGGGCGGTCACATGTAGTTTATTGGAGGGGTAGATAGAATATCGGGGATTGTTCTTTGATTTCAGCAGACGACGGGCTGTCACTAGGGCGTATTTAGAGCAGGGCCATAGGTGTAGTCGAGATACGAGTCGGGACGTGATCGAGCGTTAGACGAGTCGGGACGTGGTTGAGCGGATAGATAGCGGTCTACGATGCAGGCGCATCGCCTATCTACAGTCAGGCATATGCAGGAATCGTGATAGCGGTATACGATGCCATCGCATCGCCTATCTACAGTCAGGCATATGCAGGAATCGTGATAGCGGTATACGATGCCATCGCATCGCCTATCTACGGTTGTGTACATGTAGGAAGGTTTCCTGATGTGATCACCTTGCAGGTTACGGCAATATAGTGACGTCAGCGGTGCTATATATCTATATACAGTAGTGAACGGAATCGTGGGGATTGTCGGGGAAATACACATATTTCAGTCTTGAAATATCTGGATGTAGAGCAGCCACTACATATTCGGACGGATGTTTGACATTTTTGTGGAATGAGTCATAGTGGTATGGAGGGCGCTTTGGGTGCAAATTACTGTTGAGTGGAAATCAGTTACTAGTTGTGAACTTTGACATTACATATACCATTGAAGGGATTTCCATTGACTGTATCATTCGGAAGAGACTTCTTATGCGTGTGATCAATGACATTTGGTGATAGGTGGTGGTGATAGTAGTAAGGGGGTCACTTTGGGTACAATTTAGCGTATATCAAACATTTAAAGGAACTGTGACTTGTGCGTGATTAAATTACATGTATTTTGATATATAGTGTTACCATGTGGAAATACCAATTTCAATGATCATTACTTGTGACAATAGTGAAGCCTTAACAGACTAAATTGTATTCTATCTGTGATATTGATGTATGATATGTATGAATGATGTGTATGTGTGTGTGAATTCTGTATTGTGTAATACATGCTGTAAATAACATAATTGTACATAAATACATGAAGAAGAAAACCATTGGCTCAATATCCTAAATCCAATTGAATTCAGACAATGTAGAAGAAGGTGATATATGGTTTCATAATTCTGTACTACTTATTTCCCTTCGCAACTCATTCATGAAATATGTATAGTCTTCGTCATTCTGTCATATGAAGTTCGTGAATAATTATGTGTACAAATTTACTGTTTTACTACAAATAGCATAATTCCGATTGCAGTCCACAAACACCGAGTGTATGTATCGCATCCGGGCTCTAACAGTTTCCTAGCCTTGCTAATTCTGACACAGGGCCGATTTTCATATTAATCGACCCTACCCATTTGATATGAAAAGACACTGTCCTCGTATTCTATATTATATCCAGTCAATCATTCTCAGAAACTCGGCGAACCTCGGAATTCCTAGGCGTTTCCTAGACTAACCTGATAAAACTTGATATCACAAGACACTAGTCTGTAGCCGATTTCATAAAAATTGCAAAGTATACTTATCTAGCAAAGTATACTTTGAGGGAGCAATCATTGATTTTTCCGAAATGTATTATTTCACACAGATCTAATTACTGCATATATTTGATGATTAAAACTATGCAGAATTATTATACTGGATTTATTACATTATCACAGCCAAAATGGCTGTGATAATGTAATAAATTCAGTATAATATAAAATAATAAATTTATCTTAAAATTGAAAATTTCTCCCTCAAAGTATTCTTTGCTAGGAAAGTATACTTTGCAATGTTGGTGAAATAGGCTACAGGTATGCCAATGCCTATGACGATGAATGTAAGATAGGGACTGACTCCCATATGTGGACACTTTCGGAAAGGCAAATAATTGGCGCCATTTTCTACGGAATATTAATTTCAATACATAATTGTATAAATTGCGTTACTTTGTGCGCAGCCCTCACAAATGCAAGTGAAATATTAATCATAATGTTTAAAGCGATCCTTATCGCCTGGTTTGTACGGAGCCCCACAGGGAACGTAAAGTTATTTTTGTTATTAATTCGTTTCCAAAATAACAATTTAACACGATCTAACAATTCGTTCCCTCGAATTAACAATTAGTTCCCACGAATTAACAATTCGTTCCCACGAATTAACAATTCGTTCCCTCAATTTAACAATTCGTTCCCACGAATTAACTCGTTCCCACGAATTAACAATTCGTTCCCTCAATTTAACAATTCGTTCCCACGAAATAACAATTTGTTCCCACGGGAACGAATTGTTAATTCGTGGGAATGAATTATTATATCGTGGGAACGAATTGTTAATTCGAGGGAACGAATTGTTAAACTGAGGGAACGAATTGTCATTTCGTGGGAACAAATTGTTAATTCCAGGGAACGAATTGCTAATTCGTTGGAACGAATTGTTATATCGACGGAACGAATTGTTAAATTGAGAGAACGAATAAATAAAAAAAAATCCATCCCCGAATCTGTTGACATACTATTTCAAGGTGTATGATCACGTGGTACTAATAACAACAACAAGTACTGAAACTTCTAGAATCCATTTGATTCAAAGTACGTATTCTTTTATATTGTCCTTATTACGTAACGGATTTTGATGAAATATGGAGCATCAAACGCGTATTGTTAAGCTGTATTTTCGCTAAAACTTCTGTAGTTTTTGCGAAGAATATCGATTTCCGTGTATACCGACACGGACATCGATTCTTCGCAAAAACGACATAAGTCTGTGCCGAACGCCATGGACCATCAAATGCAGCTCTTGAAGACGCGTCTGCTGCGCCATATTTCATCAAAATCCGTTGCATATTAAGGAAGATATCAAATAATACTTACTTTGCAGTGGGCGACGTTGTTGTTGTTGTTGTAACCACGTTATCATGCACCTTGTATTTTAGAGGTATAACATGCGGACTATGACGTCATATTGCTATTGATGTACCGGTGAGTGATGTCAGATAATGGCGAAATGATAATATAAAGTTAATCCCCGAATCTGTTGACATACTATTTCAAGGTGTATGCTCACGTGGTACTAATAACAACAAGTACTGAAACTTCCAGAATCCATTTGATTCAAAGTACGTATTCTTTTATCTTGTCCTTATTACGTAACGGATTTTGATGAAATATGGCGCATCAAACGCGTATTGTTTTTAAGCTGAATTTGGTGGTCTCTGTATTTTCGCTCAAACTTCTGTCGTTTTTGCGAAGAATCGATTTCCGTGTATACCGACACGGAAATCGATTCTTCGCAAAAACGACATAAGTCTGTGCCGAACTCCATGGACCATCAAATGCAGCTCTTGAAGACGCGTCTACTGCGCCATATTTCATCAAAATCCGTTGCATATTAAGGAAAATATCAAATAATACTTACTTTGCAATGGGCGACGTTGTTGTTGTTGTTGTAACCACGTGATCATGCACCTTGTATTTTAGAGCTATAACATGCGGACTATGACGTCATATTGCTATTGATGTACCGGTGAGTGATGTCAGATAATGGCGAAATATAGTTGAATGACATCAGGAGTTGCGGAATTTGTGTGAATGACAGACACTGTAGCCGATTTCACCAAAATTGAAAAGTATACTTGTCTTGCTTAGTAAACGTTGAGGAGAACATTTCAATTTAAGGATAAATGTTTATAATACTGAATTTGTGGGTGGCAGGTGGGAGCAATGCGATGCGTAATTTAACGATCGGGGTTCATCCTTACAGGAATTCCGACTGGAGACCTGGCTTGGCCCTCACATACGTCTTTGGCATTTTGTATGTGACAGTTGAATCTGGTTATACCCCTTATGTAAGTATTGCGATTATTCGTAATCCTATTTTAGAGGAAGGGGCCAAGCGACTTTGATGTGGTATGGACCTGACACCAGGTCAGGCTATTATAATTTCAGGGCTGAATATACTTTTTCTCAATGTAAATATTCCGTTCTGATTTCGAGATCCCCCCACCCCAATGCAACAGGTTAAAGTGGGATCGAACCAGTTTTCCCGGCCTTACATGACCTTAGCTGTTGATAGGCCGTTAAACACCAACAAACAAACAAACAAACAAACAAACAAACAAACAAACAAGCAAGCAAACAAACAAACAAACAAACAAATATTATAATTCATTTATTACATTATGTAATAAATTCAGTATAATAATTCTGCATACTTTTAATCACCAAATATATGCAGTGGTTAGTTCTATATGAAATAATGTATTTCGGGAAAATAAATGATTACCCCCTCAATGTATACTTAGTTAGATAAGGATGCTCAGCAATTTTGGTGAAATCGGCTACAGAATATGTCTGAATGACGTTCGAGATTTGTGGATTTGCGACGTTAGGTAGTTCTGGAATTTGCGATTTGTTTGATTTACGTTATCGAGTTGTGGAAAATTCGTGAAATATGCCACATCTTTATCAAGGTGTATGATCACGTGGTACTAACAACAACAACAAGTACTGAAACTTCCAGAATCCATCTGATTCAAAGTACGTATTCTTTTATATTGTCCTTATTACGTAACGGATTTTGATGAAATATGGCGCATCAAACGCGTCTTGTTAATCTGCATTTGGTGGACTCTGTATTTTCGCCCAAACTTCTGTCATTTTTGCGAAGAACCGATTTCCGTGTCTCCGACACGGAAATCCATTCTTTGCAAAAACGACATAAGTCTGTGCCAAACTCCATGGACCACCAAATGTATCTCATGAAGATGCGTTTGCTGCGCCATTTTTCACCAAAATCCGTTGCATATTAAGGAAAATGTCAAATAATACTTACTTTGGAGTGGGCGATGTTGTTGTTGTTGTACCCACGTGCTCACGTGCAGCTTGATTATATAATTTATGAGAATAACGTCAGATAGCTGTGGAATTCGTTTGTAGTTGTGAAATTTGTCATATAATTGTGGCATTTGTGTCAATGACGTTAACGAGTTGTGTGAATAACGTCAGATTGCTGTGAAATGTCCATGAATGACGTCAGATAAAACCAAGGCCCGTGTGTCTGAGCACGTTCTCAAAAGTCGTATCCGAAATCCTGCAGTTTGGTTCATAGGCACTTTGTGGTATGAACGATAAGAGCCTCTTTAAATCATACCCAATTTTACTCGGATATAAATATATATATGGTACGACAATCGCCATTTTTGTCGACCCGCTTGCGGAAAGCGAGACGTAGTGATCACAATGACGTCCGTCCGTCCGTTCGAAATCTGCGTTAGAGGTTTTAAATACATTATATCTCTGCAGTCCTAAGTCACATTGACTTGAAACCTCATACATGTATGCTTATTAGTCATCATCCATATATTCATGCTGCATCCCACTCATGCGGCCCCTGTACTCCAAGGTCAAGGTCAAATGACTTTGCCAAGAAGTTTGCGTTAATTTTGTTGTCCAAATTTGCGTTAAATCTTTCACATTAGTCAGATTTTCTTGAAACTTCGTATGCTTATTGGTCATCATCCATATATTCAATATACCCCCGGCATACTTCGTATGTCGAGGGGTATATAGTTCTCGAAATTTCGTCCTTCCGGCCGTCCGTTCGTCCGTCCGTCCGTTTGTCCGTCCGTCCAAGTTTTTGGGTACCGATTATCTCTGTAACGGTAAGTCGGATTGATCTGAAACTTCATATACTTCCTTATCAGCATCCATATTTTCATTCCATACCATACCCATGTGTCCTTCATGTCCAATGTCAAGGTCAAATTACGAAATTTGCGTTAATATTTTTTTTAAATATTTACATTAAAGTTTTTATTTGTCGGTCCAGGCGGCAGCCGGCAGCCGGGGGTATACGTGAGCCCCAGCTCACTTTCACTACTTCTGTGTCCCATTCATGCTACCCCTGTGCCCCAATGTCAAGGTAAAATTGCTTTGCGTAAAACTTTTCACATATCTCTGTAACCGTAAGTCAAATTTGCTTGAAACTTCGTATGTTTATTGTGCATCATCCATATAGATCATAGTAGGTTAGTGCACTGCATTCACGGCACTAACCTATTATTCTATTTATCCCGTCAAAACCTACAAATAGCTTTAAGATGCAAAAAAGATAACCCCAGCCGCATCCTCAAAATCGGAGAATCGACTAGTATGACAACCGCACATATGCATACGCAGTGATTAGGTCGTATTGACAGGATATCGAAAATGTTTCACGGCACCGTGTTTCACGGCACATACGCACTGTGTTGACGGGATAAATATTCATGCATGTATCCTATCATGCGACCCCTGTGTCCAATGTCAAGGATAAAGGGGGGGGGGATGGTCGGGCGAATGAGACGGCGTAAATTAACGGTATGGGTTCCTCCTTATAGGAATCACGATTTGCCTGGTTTGGCCCTCCGGTACGTTTTTATCTTTGGATATTTAGTTACATGGGAGTTGAATTGGGTTATTGCCCATTACAAAAGTATTAAGATTATTACTGATCCTACTGCTTTTGGGAGGGGGCCAAGTGATTCTGGTGTGGCGAGGACCTGGCATCAGATCAGGATTATTCTATATAATTTTGTTATTATAAATATTCAGTTCTGATTCTGAGATTCCCCCCCCCCCCCCAATTGTACATGTACTTGAACATGTACTGGTAATATATGGGATTTAGTACTAAACCCATTGACCCGTCCTTAAATGACCTTAGCTGTTGATATGCCGTTAAACCCCAACAAACAAAACAAACAAACAAGAGTAAAGGAAGTTTGCATTAATGTTTTTGTCAAAATTTGTATTAAAGTTTTCTCTGTAACCATAAGTCGGATTAGCTTGAAACTTTATATGCTTATTAGTCATCATCCATATATTCATTCTTTATCCCAGGCATGCAGCCACTGAGTTAGAAGTTCACCTTGTTTGTAAGGCAAACATGTTATTTTTTTATTTGTTTTTCAATAACTCATCAACCACTTCACCGATTTTGATAATATTTGGACACAGTGTGTGTCTATGGATGATGCTTTGTTTTGCATACTACCCACGCCCAACCGCCCAAGGTCAAGGTCACTGAGGACTGAGGATGTTTTTTATTATCAAGCCTGCCAGCAAGGGAATTAGCTTCGTTTAACGATGCCAGTTCTTTTATTTCAATGTATCTATTGCTACATTATATATATCTTAACCTGAGATCACCAGATGCCTCGGCGGGCTCGACATGCAGGCGCGGCCATCTGTTTTTATTCAATCAACTGAGTGGATTATATACCTTGGGCCCAGCTCACTAATTTAGTAATTGTAACGCGCGCGAAGGCCGGGACCATGCTGGCATTGGAGCGTGTAACAATTACTGAATTAGTGAGCCGGGCTCAATGTACACAGTGAATATCGTACCTTGTAGATATTTAATATCGGAGTAATATTACGCAAGAGTTAAAGAGGCTGCTATCGTTCATACCGCCGTTCTGACTATCGACCCCCCTCCCCCCCCCCCCCCCCCCCCCCCCCCCCCCCCCCCTCCCCCCCCCCCATTGCAGCAGATTAAATGCGGGATCGAATGCGATACATAATTCTATATATTCACTTCTACTTTTACATGTACAACTTTGCCATGTGCAGATGAAAAACAAAACAAAACAGATATAAACTTAAAGGTACATGCCCACGAACTGTTCTGTATAGGAATTAAATAAGTATATAATTGTGTCACTATTCCACCAGTTCTAAAGATTACGAGTCGCCGCTATACAGGTATAAATATTTAGTAATATTTATTTTAATGATAGTGACGCGCGTTGGTATCAGGCTATTTTCATATACAAATGAGGCATGGTATTTTTAATTACTTAATATACTACATGTATAAATAAAATGCGTCACCTGAAAAAATAATATTTTTGACAGATTATAAAGTATGATAATTGCACATCAAAAAATAAATACAGAGCATAAATAGTAATATCCGTTTACATTTTAAGGAAACACGGTTATCGCCCCTGGTATCAATGTTGAAAGTTACGTGTGATATAAAATGTATAATAATGCCAATCAATACGTGGGGTAATGGTGAATGAATATTTATTTTCCAGAAAAAATCTCAGATGATGTCACTGATAAAGAATATGTTGTGCCTACTGAGTGGGCATGTACCTTTAAATAGGATTATTTGTATTTTTTGACAGCAGTGTATATCTTTGGAACAGACACCTACTGTCTGTTTCACGAAAGCTGCCCAAATGTTACGGCTATATAAACAATTCAAAAACAATATTTGTTTCGATAATATTAAATTATAACAAAATTTAAGAATGAGCCTACTTTTTATTTCGTGAAATTTTGTCCAATATTGATTTGATTGCAAAAAAACAATTTCCACATGTCAAATCCCCATATTTTCACAGAGTGAAGATATCTATGGGGATTTAACATGGGATTTTTTTCTAATTTCTTAAATATTGGACCGATTTTCAAAATGTTACTTTTGTTTTCTTAGTTAGATCATTTCCAAGCTATCTAGCTAGGTTTCGGAATCAATTTCCAAAATATTTCGTTTTTTGTCTCCTCCTCCAGGTTCTCCATCTCTTTTTCCCCATGTTAAAGGTACATGCCCACTCAGTAGGCACAAAATGTTCTTTATAGGAATGAAATAAGTCTATAATTGTGTCACCATTCCACCAGTTCTAAAAATTACAAGTGCCCGCTTTACAGATATAATGATTGAGTAATAAATATTTTACTGATAGTGATGCGCGGTGAAACGGCGAAAACAGGACGAGGATGTTGAGATTGTTCACTTGGCATCGTGTTGCGATGACCTTGACCCCCATAACCAAACTGCAAACCAAGGTACAGGTTCGCAGTTTATCGATTTTGAAAGGGCCTTGAGTAATGCCGTGAACATTGAAAATGTAACCCCTATCGTAACTTCCCCGAACCTTGACAATGTGACCTTGTCGTCTTCCCCGGCGAACATACATGTAACCCCATTTAATCCCATATCCAGTATATCACTTGCTAACCCCGCACAGATGAGGTGTGAGGGAGGCGAGTTGTCTATACATGTGCCAATTGCAATTAAACAGAAAATATGGCAGAACCAATTTGTGAATCTGGCCGCCTTAATGAAAGGTAGTGTAGAGCTAAATAATCTTTGCAATGGGGATGGGACCCTCCAATTGAGCCCTGAGGGTTTTTTTGGAAACAAAGCCGATGGGTATTGGGGAAAAACTTACAACTATAGAAAAATGGACAGACGCGTTTTTGATTTTTAGCTCCATTATATTCAAAGACATGATAAGGCAGCCGAATTATTCCAATATATGGCTGTCATACGGGAAGCGGCAATTAGACATGTCGGTTTCGCATGGAGAACATATGATGAGCAATTTAGATTGCGTCAGGCGGTTACACCAGTTTCTTGGGCAAAGCTCAATCCAGAGCTATGGCTAAGAATTATGACTGGTAGCGTTGGTCAATCCACATCTGCTGCTCCACAGCAAAACATGACTAAGCATAATGTGCCCAAGAAAACATATGCATGCTTTGATTTTAATAAAGGTCGGTGCCCACATTTGTCAAGTCTGCCAAAGTAATCAGCACGGACAATTTAATTGTCCGAGCGGTCCCACACTGACATATTCGTATACAAAACAGGACATAAGGGGCAGGGGGGCATTTCGGAGATTCATGGGAAGGTTTAATCGAGGGGGACGCCTATATTTCCGACGATAACCTGTCGTATACAAATAGTAAGTTTATGTTGGCCCGTTCACCTATTAACATTGATACGTTGGAATTAGAGCTAAAACACTATCATCATGAGGATTCAGAATATATTTTGAATGGTTTTAAGAAAGGATTTTTGTTACATTATCATGGCCCGCGGCAGGCTTCAGAAGCCAGTAATCTAAAGTCAGCAAGAGATAATCCCGACATCGTTCAAGAAAAAAATAAAAAAGAAATTCAGGAAGGTAGAGTAGCAGGCCCATTTGACACGAGACCATTACCCAGACTCCGTATATGGTTTGGTTCCCAAAAACACGGCCGGCGATTTTCGCTTAATACATCACCTATCCCACCCGCATGGCTCGTCTGTTAACGATTTTATAGATCCTAGCTTAAGCTCAGTCCAATACACACATTTTGACGAGGCCATTTTTATGATTCAAGACTTGGGAAAAGGTTGTAATTTGGCGAAAGCGGACATTAAATCTGCATTTCGTTAATCCTCACGATTTTGAGTAGGTAGGTTTTAAATTTGAAGGCAAATATTATTTTGATAAATGCTTACCATTTGGCTGCTCCATTAGCTGTAGCATATTTGAAAAGTTTTCAACATTTTTAGAATTCTGTGTAAAGAAGAAAGCTCAGTTACGCTGGATTATACATTATTTAGATGATTTTCTGATGGCCGGTAGAAGAAATACAAATGAGTGTGCATACCTGCTGGATGTTTTTAATCGCTGTTTACAGACATTGGGTGTGCCTATTGCGAATGAAAAAACAGAAGGTCCTACTACTATTATTGTTTTCTTGGGTTTGGAATTAGATTCAAATGAAATGGTGGTACGAATACCAAAGGAAAAGGTAAATGATATTGTGGTAAAGATTAGGGAAATATTGGGTAAGAAAAGGGTGACATTACGCATGATGCAATCTCTGATTGGAGTGCTAAATTTTGCTTGTTGTACCGGGGAGACCGTTTTGTAGACGGCTCGTCAATTCAATTTGTGGCCTTACCAAGCCACATCATCATATTATAATTAATAAGGGGATTAGACAGGACTTACGAATGTGGTTAAACTTTTTTGACAAATTCAACGGGGTTTCACTGTTCCATGACAGGTTTTGGGTGTCCAATTCTGATATACAGCTTTATACAGATAGTGCAGCTGGAGTTGGTTTGGGCTTCGGAGCTTATTTTCAAGGTAGATGGATAAGTGCAGCTTGGCCAGATGATTGGTTTACAGATGGAATTGCAGACGACATCACGGTACTGGAAATATTCCCTTTATTGGTTTTATTGCACATATGGGGCAGTGAGTTGGAAAATAAGGTTATGTTCAGATGTGACAATATGTCTGTAGTTTACGTAATTAATACAATGTCTTCTAAATCAGATAATATTATGACTATATTGAGGGCATTTACACTCAAATGTCTGGAGTTTAATATTGTCGTAAAGGCCACCCAAATACAGGGTAAGAATAATGTGTTATCTGATAGCTTATATCGCTTACAGATCGGACGATTTCTGGAAATGGCTCCTGGGGCAGACCATGAACCAGCGGAGATGCCCAGCCATCTTTGGAACATATTCAGGCAGCAGCCAGAAAGCTTGTAGTCGCCAATGTATCGGTCAATACTAATAAGGCATATAAGAATGCAATGGAGTCGTTCGCCAGTTTTTGTAGAACATATAAGCTGTCTGGTCAATGGCCAGTATCAGTTGAAAGAGTGGTTTTGTATATATCATATTGTTTTGAGATGGGTTATGCAGCTTCTAGCATTACCTCTTATATATCTGGTATAAGTTTTTATCATAAAATTCAAAATGTGTCCGACCCCACCGATAGTTTTATGGTTAAAAAATTGCTTGAGGGTTGCCGGCGCTCGCGTAGGCAAAGGGACGTAAGAGCTCCTATTACGGAAAGTATATTGCAAAAAATTGTGGTGGCTGTAAATGTCATTTGTTTTTCTGTTTATGAGTCTGTGTTATTTAGGGTGGCCTTTACATTATTAGCCTACTTTGGATTGTTTAGAGTAGGCGAATTGGTGTTCACTACACTAAGTTACTCTGATAGGCCGTTGAGAGTCAACGATATTCAATTTGAGGGTGAGGCGTATGCACTACGAATAACCATTCGATTCTCGAAGACAAATCAGAGGGGAAACCCAACAACATTGAGAATACCGAAATGTACAAAAAATGACATTTGCTGTGTTAGGGCTGTACATGAATTTGTCCAGATTAGGCCGAACATAGGTCATAATGGATATTTTTTGTGTCATGCAAATAACAAGAAGTCAATTTTGTGGGGTGTTATCCAGAGCTATTAAATATTTGGGTTTACCAGGTACGAACTATAAAAGCCACTCATTCAGAATCGGCCGAGCTACCACGCTGAGTTCGCAGGGCGTGAGTAGGGAAACTATTAAAATGTTGGGTAGGTGGCAGTCACGGGCATATGCGAATTACATACGTTTGTAGCTCTATTTTATTATGGTGTGGTTGGGACATGGCACCAGATCAGGATATTATAATCTCAGGGTTTAAAATATATATGTTTTGTTAATATTGAGCTCTGATTTTGGGACTTTCCTTCATTATGTAGTTAGCACAGTTGAATATGGTATAATCCAACCCGTTGCCCATGCATTAATTGTCCTTAGCTATTGATAGCCTGCTAAACATAAATACACCATCAATCATTGCAGAGATATGGATCGTGGGAGACTCCCTAGTCAGGAATGCAGGACAAGCGGCTAAGGACAGGGGGGAGCCGGATTTGGGTGTCGGGAATGGCAGAACAGTTGTATGGATGGGGCAAGGAGGCATGAAGTGGGAGGGGTTGTTGCCTAAATTGCAATATGAAATGTTCCGGAAAATTCCTGTAATTGTGGTGATTCATTTGGGGGGAAACAATTTGGCAGAAACAAAGACATTCCCATTCATGAACAAAATTTGCGACGACTTAAAATATATTTTCTCAATACTGCCGAAGTCAATGATTGTGTGGACAGATATATTACCACGGTTAATGTGGCGGGGGGTGGACACTATACATAACTCGCAGTTGAATGTCAAAAGGAAACGAATAAATAGAAGGGTAAGAACAGAAATATGTCAAATTGCAACGGGCAGAATTATTGCCCCTGATTTAGATACGGCTGAACGATTCCTCTGTGTTTAGAGAAAGTGATGGTACCCATCTTACGCTAAATGGTAACACATTGTTATTAGAAGCCTATACAGGGGGATAAATGCAATGCTGTCCTACCCGGACTGTATTAGGTATTAGCCTATAATTGGGGGGTAAATTTCGGGTGGAAATTTCCTGTGGCGGAATTATAGCGCCGAAAGTTGGAGTGTCTCTGTAAGACGATAAAGATGGTTATTTCTGTTAATATCCGACTGGTTTGTCTCCCCTGCAAATAGTGTATATAAACCTTGGAGGGGAGATAACCCGGTCGATTAGTGGGGGGTAAAATATGCTAATGCATAGCCAGTCAGAGGTATATACAGGCAATGCAATCTTATAATAACAATTTTGTAAAATTGGTGAGTGATGACCTGGAACATGGTGATACATCTAGCTTGTGAATTACCACGGTAATGTTCTAGGTCTTTATTAAAGAACAACATGCTTATTAAATTGTATTAAGTTTATTTAATGGGAACATTGTACATATTATAGCGGATGGCAATAATACAGTGACTAGTACCATTGGTGGTACATTGCGGACATGAAGTCACTTATGCGAACTATGTACATAATTTAGCGGACTGCAATAATACAGTGACCAGTACCTTTGGTACATTGCGGACAAGTCACTGATGCTTACCATAAATATGCATAGCACTGCTGATGGCTGAAAAGTACATGTAAAACTTTAGATATAATAATGCAACACCGAGACACTCCAACTTTCATGGTTTGCTGCTGTGATCATATTCTCCACTTTAAATAAATATGGTTGTTTAAACATACAAGTAGTTATTTGTGTCTTCAAAGGAAGAAAGAGTAAAGAGTAGTTGTCACCGCTTTCCATCAGTCAGTAGGTCCCAAGCTGAGGACATAGTTGTCGCCTTTCGTTCGTCTATTTATATTTAGGGGTCCCTAGATCAAGCTCGCCAAATGCTGGGGTGATCTTTTGTTGCTGCTTTTCGTGAGTCAAATGTATTGCTGCTTTTCGTTGGTCAATTCGTCTGTGACCAGTTTGTGTCCATCGTTGAATAAAAGCATTTTGTGCCTACTGAGTGGGCATGTACCGTTAGATTCCCACAGAGAACTCATTTTTCGTAATAAAATCCATAGTCACGAAATAAAAAGAAGGCTCATTCTTAAATTTTGTTAAATATATTGTTTTTTCATTGTTTATATGGCCGTAAAATTTGGGCAGGTTTCGCGAAACAGACAGTAGTTGTCAATTACTCCAATAACCTTCCTTTGAATACCATAGTTTTTTGTATTGCCGATTTTGTAAGTATAGACCTTCTAGTCTTAGAATCCGACTGATGACACTTTGTCATCCTTGAGGTATTTTTTATATTAGCATGAATTCAAGATTGCCGCCAAATATCGTTATCATACCTATTATCGTGCCTAACATTGTACTTTCAAAATAAATAACGGGCTTGACGCACATAGTAAGATATTGCGAATATATTATGATCCAAAGGCATGCTTATTTAATTTCTATAAATCCAAGATGACCGCCAAAATTAAATTTGTAGTCACCGAATACAAATATACTGAAATATTTAAGTAACTATGAACTTCAAAATCTCAATTCAATGGTCATACTTAAATGAATGAATGATTGAATACTTTTGAATACTTTAATAATTTGCAACTAGTATAATAAATCAAAATGGCCGCCAAACATGTCCGTTTTGGCAATACACGGTGCTTGTGTACACTCATTCAGAATACTCGGGCATTGGTGTTCCATACAGTATCAGCTCATTTATCACAATCAAATCTAGTTTTCATCTGCACTACAATGTAATGATGGTGCAGCGACTGGAAATGTATACCAGCTTACGACTGTTATATCGTAAAATATTGCAAACATTTAAATGTTTTTCTTGAATGCATACATGTATTCAGTGACATCATTGCACTTCGCCTCATTTTGTCGCAGACCCAGTACTTCTATTGCAACAGGTGGTCGCACGGCATACACAAAATACAGTGCATGGAAGTTTTGACCTACGGCAACGGCATTTCATTGTTTTTCATGGCGTGTACTGCAAGAACATTTGATTTGGAGACCCATGATGCTCTGATATTTGATGATGTTAGTGGCAATAACATTTAGTTTCCCCTACTGTGATGTGCTTCCTTGTTACTGACATAGTTTCAAATTTCTTCGGGATTGTTTACTGAAATCCTTTTGGCCAGTTTCGCTTGAAATCATCCGTCTGTTGCCTACCAATGGATACTGCATCATGTACATTCACCGACGATGGTGCTATACAACCGCGAACAATATTCACAACACTGTCTGGATGCCTTTCTGGGTTGAGTGGATCAATACAGAGTTCCAGTTTCTTTCGTAGTCCCAGCCTGTCCTGTCCATCTGCCGCAATTCGTGCATTCATTTCCTCCTTGTGATTGTGAAGACCGTGCTTCCCGTGTGGGATATTCTCATTACCCATATAAGCAATATCGCCGACAATTTGACTGCACGACTGGAAACCTAAAGCCCATGTTTTAAGGGTCTGTGGCTTTAACGTTATGCCAATAATGCCCCCTTTGCCATGCCCATACCTCATGAAAGTGGTCTCAATAAACATATCGCTCCAATTTCCATTCCAGGAGCCATCAATATGCCGCTTGACGTGTTCGCCAGCCAACGTTGTCTTTGGCATTTTCTTCATCGTTTCAAGTAATAGAGGCCATATCGCGAATAATTGACATGTCTTGCGACGAAGAAGTATGGGATCATCTGGCAAACAGTATTCAAGTGCAAGGACCAATCACCACCTTAATGTGAGCAGCACATGCTTGATTAACAAATCAACCCACAGTTTCGTTGTCTTGCTTAAAAGGCATCGTCGTATCCGCCATCAATGTTCCAACTGATCATATGAAGCTCATCAACAAGTGCATCCCACCTAATCACAGAATCACATTAGAAAATTTCTCCGGATATACCCACATAACATCTAGAGCTACACGATACAGCTGTTGATCACATGTGAATACTGTATACTCCTGGCCAGTCGGTGCCGTGATTCTCTGAGCTTCTACCAACGCAGTCGTCATTGTATCCGGAACAGCAGGCGGCATATCTATAATAGGCTGGTATGATGCCTTGGTCATTGGTTTGCTGGTGTTCTCTTCTTCCCGCGACAACTTGGTGTTATACCCATTATACTCTGGGAAATTGTCAACCAAATGCACTTCCTTGAGGAAGTACAATTCACCTGCTTTGTTCCGCGACAATACTGCTTGTGCAAGCACTTTCAGGGGCAAAATAGCTTGTTTGCTAACTTCAGCTGGCATTTCAGGTTTTTACCACCTTTATAACGTCCAATGGGGACATTATGCTCTATTTAGTGACATCAGACTTTGATATTTCAGTTGCTCCGATGTCGTATTTTGTGTCTGTCGTCGTTGGCTGTGTTACAATAAGTGCAAATGAATGTGTAGACAATTTCCCATTCTGCGAGGCAATGTCTGCATCGAAATTGTCTGCCACAACTTGCACCAAACCTGCCCTGTTATCGTGAATTTCAGCCAAGCCTTGTTTCTTGGTCTGTGCTACTGTTGCTGATTTCTTGAAACATAATACCTCGTCGTAGGAACAAGTAACCTGAAAGTCGTGAAATCGGTTACCTATGGCTTTATACTATCTCACACGAATGCCTAAAGCCGCTTGTAAACTAGTGGATTGATTCCGCAATACGCTGGTATTACCAACAAGCAGAGCAGGAATAGTTGCACACAGTTTTGGGGACAATGAAGTAAGCAAAGTCTGTAATGTTCGGCTCACAAACCGCTGAGCTATTTCCTTGTCAATCCGGGTATTGTAGTTCTTGTCTAATGACAGAGACTTTATCTATCTCAGAATGTGTTTAATTACTGTCGAGATAGAAACAATGATATCATCATCCTCATCCGGTACTAACTTTAGAATGTCTGCTGTCCTGCTCTTGAAGATAACTTTTTTGCTATACCAGGAGAGGAGAGCGTTAATAGTTCATCGCCGAAACTGTCAGATAGTCTTGATAATAAGACTCGCATTGACATCGTACTACCACCATGTAAATCCTTCAATCCAGAACAATGGGTCACCATGACAAAATATTCAAGAGACAATTCCGTTTAAAGATAAGAAAAAGTTAATTCAGCCAACGAATAGTAAATGACTGGAATAACTGAAAATGTAGTAACCGCGGAAACAATAAACCAGTTCAAGAAGAGACTGAACAAAGCCTGGAAGGACAATATAATTCAATTTGATCCAGACTGTTACCAAGTAAATTGATTCTGTCAATTGTTGGCAGGGTTTGTCCTGTCACACCGGAAATTCATGCATATAAATAGTTTGAATGAAACAAAACCAATGTGCGCAGTCCAGGAAGACATACCAATGTTGACGAAAAATAAAAGATACGTCTAGGCAGGCAAATGCTATACAGTAAGATACAGTAATATGATTAGCTTAAATTCATTAGAAATCACAATTACATGTACTGCGTGGTGAACGTAGGTTTTACAGAAAACCATTATCTGAATCTGTCAAGCGATACAACTGCTATAATTACCGTTGTACAGTGAAACCTCTCTAAACCGGACACCCTGGGAGCTCCCCAGGGTATCCGGCATAGAGAGGTTTCGCTGTAAATCAGGCATTTGATCATTCTGAGCCATAGTTGTGTGCTATGCGATCACGAACGGAATTATCACCGGATATAAATGAACAAGAAACTCAATCAAAAATATGTGTCACATGTGTTTTCGTCCGGTTTAGAAAGGTTCCACTTACTTGCTCTGTTAAAATGGAACCATTATTACGGGTGTCATGGATCTTTGTATTCATTAACGTCAACCGTACTTCCGGGCTATCTCTATTCAAATGGCCGACATCGGAGCCATCAGCTAGAAAGAAGCTCGCCGTGTTGCACGGCGTTAGCCTCACCGAGTGTATGAATATATGTTGGAGCAGCGAACGCTGTACTCACATACGGTATCACCGGCGCTACCACCGCTGTGTTATGAAGACGGTGGACACGGTGAGAAATCAGGCGGTCACAAGAGGGCGGGCTATCGTCACATCGCTGAAGTCGGAATGGGACGAAACAATGGTGGTACGTATATCTTTGTATGTACAAGCCATCGTAAAGTTTCACCACTTCGTGCGTTTGACACATTCAGCAAATAGTATGACAGTAAACCAAATACAATTTGGTGCAATACATAATACACAGATATTACAACGGCAAGCTATAAATATTATGCCAGCAAACTATATAAAAGACGAGATATCTGAACATTGCTCCCATCAATCTCAAAATAAATATTTCGATGTGTAAACTTTTCAATCTGATGCACAGCCTATATTAGTGTACACGTTGCACATAGGTAAAGCCATATTCACTCGCATAGTAGGTGAGTAGGCACCATGGACAATACACTCAGGTAACTGCTTACATGTCACTGGATTTGATAGCTAATACCAGAGTATAGTAGTGGGTATATATGGTATGTGTTGTGTGGTTTGCCAGGTACAAGTGATACACTGTGCAATTTTCTGTGTATGAGGCTATCTATAATGGTGGTTCATGTTGCTAATAACACAGGCACAAACCTGTCCAGAAAACTGACATATTTTAAAGTTTGGTGTAATCTAATGAATAGGAGTCCGTTCTCCTGGCTTTTCTACATGTGCTTAGCTACATTATATCATATGTTCTACTTCACATTTTGAGTTCTTTGTCAAACAGCAGAACAGGTGAAACTGGCTGATGGCTGGAAAACACAAAGATGGCCGACTTGGCCATCAGCATAATAAATTATAAAATGTGGACTTATTTTTTATGCAACAAGTGATTTTAGTAAATTGGTCATGCTGAGAAATGAGGCCAGCCACAGGTTTCCTAGCAAAGTTCTAGAGATACGATGCCGGTGCTGATGTAAATACTCAATCAGCAAAGAGCGTAAATACTGTTATATAGTTATAAAATAAACAGAGAATTTGTTGTTTTCAGCGTAAGATCGAATTATTTTTCATCTCGTGAACACCAAACGTTATATTTTCAAAATAACACAAACTGAAAACAACACATATCCTCTATTTATTGCATAGAGACAACTGCCTCGTGAGCGTATGTATACATGGCTATGATGATAATACACGTACAATACAATATGAGAATACTACTATGTGGTTAATTGTATTGTAATTTTGAAATTTGCGGCGTATATCAGAAAATGATAGGTCGGAAAATCTGTTTAATGGCGACGCACTAGCGGAGCCATTAAATATTTTTTCCGACCTATGGAACCATTGAACATGTTTTCCGACCTATCATGTTCTGATATACGCCGCAAATTTCAAAATTACAATTCGGTTAACCTATTTCTAATGCACTCCTTTATTACTGGTGTAGGAATACATATTGAAATAATTTGCGACCGTTCATCAACAATGATATACCTGTAATGTATGATCAACAGCCAATCAGATTGCGTGATATTTATAGAGTGCATTAGAATAAATATTTACACTGTCCTTACATTCATAATGTAAACGCCCATTCAACGTATTGCGTTTATATCACAGTACATTACATTAGCCCCACGTGACGTCGCGCGACGTTGTTGATTCGTTACAGTTTGTTTGACGTCATTAAAATACATGACGTTCATCATCGTTGTCAATCATGCTATTGACCGGCAACGTTGCTGTTCCAGCAATTGCAACAAATTGACGCAAAATAATAGTATTCTTTATTTTAACGCCATATTTGGTTATTTACATTTTTGAAAATGCAGTGTAAACATAAATAACAAAAAACATGGGCTGTTGCGTTTACTGGAGTGAACAATACATGTGGTATATTTAAAGTTTCCTTCGGACTCCACACACTTTAAACAAACCAAATGCATTGTTAACCCCAGTAAACGCAACAGCCCATGGATTTGTTCCTTAACCCTTAGCCCGGTATCTTAATTTTCTTTCGTCTGCTGTTTATTTTCCATTTGTATAATCCAAAACATGCTTTGACAGCACTTTAGAATATAATTTACAACATGCTTTGACAGCACTCCAGAATCATTTCCATTGGAAATGATTCTGAAGAGCTGTCAAAACATGTTTTTATTGAGAAATAAGGCAATTGCTGTGAGTAGCGGTCTAAGGGTTAAATGTAATAAATTCAGAAGCTATGCAACCAACACTGTCCTAGAAACGTTTCCGTGGATGGGAGCTGGCTATGCTAGGAAAGTGTTCTAACATTGCACCATTGACTATTATTCTGTACAACGAAAGGAATACGCCCATAGTCAATGTCTGGCGGGAATAAAGTGACAAAAAAAAGGCAGCGATTTAAAAATAGTTGTCAAGATCAGATAAGAAAACATGAAATTCCAAGACATATTCATGATATTTATAGGGAGAAATAAAAGAAAATACAATGAATTCTCGTCTGCTATTTTTTAACTATTTATAGCCCACAAATGTCCCAGCATGCAAAGATTTAATACAGTGAGCAAACGTTGGTTTATTTAACTTTGGGGATATTCACAAAAATGTATTTCATGCAAAATAGGTGCACCTTGTTTTCTTTAGCAAATCTTGTCATATTTTATTTTCTGGTCGCCATCTCTGGTCATGTTATTCCCCACAAATATTAAAGGTACATACCCACTCAGTAGGCACAAACTGTTCTTTTATCAGTGACATCATCTGCGACATTTTCTGGGAAAATAAATATTAATTCACCATTACCACACGTATTGATTGGCTTTATTGTACATTTTATATCAAACATAACTTTCCACACTAATATCAGGGGCGATAACCGTGTTTCCTTAAACTGTTAACGGACATTATTAGTTATACTCTGTATTTATTGTTTGATGTGCAATGATCATACATGTACTTTATAATTTGTCGAACATATTATTTTTTCAGGTGACGCATTTAATTAGTATAAATAATTAAAAACATACCATGCCTCATTTGCATATGAAAATAGCCTGATATCAACGCGCGTCACTATCAGTAAACTAAATATTACTAAATGATTATATCTGTCTAGCGGCCACTCGTAATCTTTAGAACTGGAGGAATAGTGACACAATTATACACGTATTTAATTCCTATAAAGAACAGTTTGTGCCTATTGAGTGGGAATGTACCTTTAATCGTCGTTATGCTGTAGAAACGAATATCGTGATCTTACAAACCCCGGCTTTTGGCTTCTGCGATAATTATAGACCCAGATAAGCATGCTCATCCGTCTGATATTGGACTGCGCTATTCGTTATAAGCCAACATGAACACAATCAGTTGCAAAGCACAAACTTTGAATATAAGGCAGCCGGCGTGTGCAGGAATGATATTTTTATCATGGCGGAGATACTGGCTGGTCATTATGGCAGTAATGACGTCTTCAATTCGTTGACACGGATACAACTAAGGTGTCCGCCTCACCCGTGTCTGAAAGTAGAAATAACGAGTGATTCAGGGTGTGACTGAGTGACAGTAGAAACATTGAGTGGACCTAGAGAATACCACTCTAGCTTCTGTTGATATCAAGTTCATGAGGCAACGCTAGGAAACGCGTAGGAATTCCGAGGCTCGGTTTCCGAGCCGAGCCTGATACACGTGATATCAACAGACACTATGCTGGTATTCTCTTTATCAGGTAACTATTATGCTAGCCGATGGTCAAATATAAAATAGTTTCCGCTGAAAAGAATGCGGACTTGATTGCGTTGCGTCATTACAGATGTCATTCGGTAACGTCATGTAACGCCGTTCGGCCAATGAAATGTCAGTTTTCAATTAAAATCGGGATATTCGTACCTGTAGCGGATTTCATCAAAATTGCAAAGTATACTTATCTAGCAAAGTATACTTTGAGGGAGTAATCATTTATTTTTTCCTGAAATGCATTATTTCATATAGAACTAACGACTGCATATATGTGATGATTAAAAGTATGCACAATTATTATACTGAATTATTACATTATCACAGCCAAAATGGCTGTGATAATGTAATACATTCAGTATTATAAAAATAAATTTATCCTAAGATTGAAAATTTCTCCCTCAAAATATATTTTGCTAGAAAAGAATACTTTGCAATGTTGATGAAATAGGCTACAGGTCAATACCTGATACGATATTATGTTATCAGTCAGTACGTATTGGAACTACAAAGCTCGTTACCTGATAAAACGATGTGAATTAGTTATAAACAGGTACGTGACATAAAATGTTAACAGTTAGTTTGTCACAGGGAGAGATAAATGTGCACATGTCAGTGATTCGAAGCCGCGGCCCCTGGTTTACCGTACAGTCACTCTACCGACTGAACTAGCCAGTCACTGATTATACACACTGTCTCACCGTAGTGAGTTATGTACCGTGACATGAGCCCCTGCCAAATAAATTGAAAGTCGTCCCGAATTCCATTTTTAATTCGTCTCTGAATTATTAAATTACATAGCTTGGGACATTAATTTATCAGTCACGGTCCCCCAATGGGCGCCAAATGTCCCTATCTTATATTTTGGGGAGTAATTGTCATTTTTAGTGTTTTCACCCTTTTCATCCGATACTAGAAATGCGAATATTCGTGAATATGGGAAACGTTTCGATGTCCAAGATCATTGCCTGAATTGATACTATGAGGAATTATATTGAGATACTAGTAGTATAGTGAGAGCTGTATCTGCCGTTCTTGTACTGGTGGTGCTACTATATACACGAGAACATATTTCAAGGTTGCATGAATTGATACTATGAGAAATTGAATTGAGATGTTGAACGTACTATATTACAGTATGCGCGAATGTTGCCAATTTCTTTATTTCAAAATGCTTGAATAATGTGCTTGCATTCAAGCATCTTGACTGTCTGAGCCTGAGCTGTACTATATCACATATATCACATATATTTCTGTATATTACGCAGGGCGACATACAAGGTCGTGTAAGTCGCCCTGCGTTACATACAGAACATTCGGATTAAAGACTGGGGTCCTAAAATTATGTAAACTATATTGTTACGGAAAGTATACGTGTATGTAATTATATCACCATTCCACAAGTTTCTAAGATAAAATGTGTTCGTTTTACACATTATTAACTAATATTTCAATACAGCGTTAGTAGTGGGAATCACCAGTGTATGTGCATGTGAAGACAGCTTGATTAATAATAATTATTTAAATAAAGTATGTGTATCAACTTAAACACGATTGTTGTCAATATTTATAAAGTATAGTTACTGTACACCATGAATTGCATTCAATAAATATCGACTTCCTTTGAATAACTATCGAATGTTGTTAATCTTTTGACACAATCTCCCATTACCTCAAGATTATTGATTTCCGTCATACAAATAATACAAAATAGTACCAATATGTGTACCCGGTAATACCAAATAAACGCTCTTGGTATATATTAATGGCATCGCGAAATTCTTAACGAAAACATACAACCCCTACAATACATCCCGATGTCTTTTGTGGTCTTTTGATGTGACGTTTATGATACAGTTACATTGGGGTCTTACCGGCTGACGTCCATACTGTGTGAGACGCCACTGTGGAATAAAGGAATCGTGGGTATATGTCGTATTTCTCGTAGGGACATGGCTTGTCGCGGGGTTCTACCGCAATGACGTAACCTCTATCCCCGGGAAAGCCGGCATAGGCGATGTTAATGAAAAATCGCCGACTATCAGGGATGCCCCTGGAATAGTATAGGAATACACCAAATGTTTTTATTGAAGTCCAATGATACCGGACGAACTTGATAAACGCCTAAAGGTTTGCAGCCAGAAGTTGCATTGCATGTCGCCGGGTCCTACCGCCATGACGTAACCTGTATCGTAACATCAACATCGCCTATGCCGGCTGTCCCAACATCGTTGGGACATCCGGCATAGGCGATTTTCATGAAAAAATGCCTCACATTACGGACTTGCCTGAAATAGTGCAGGAATTCACGATATGATTTATGCATAAGTTATATCACGGTTCGTCCGCATGTACGAGGAGATAATCGGCGAGCTTTAGCGAGCGAGCGGATTATCACTAGTACTTGCGGACAAACGTGATCTAACTTATTTATCACATCCTCATGCACATACCATGTACACGAGCTGTGTTCATACAGAAACAACATCCGGAAATTTGTCAAAGATGTGATAAGTATAAGTTAGATCACGGTCCGTCCGCATGTACGAGGAGGTAATCCGCGAGCGTTAGCGGAAACGTGTCAATGATGTGATAAGAAGTCGAATGATACCGGACGAACTTGATAAATGCCTAAAGGCTTGCCACCAGACGTGTTGTTCTTATATACCCGATAAATTCTCGCATAATGTTGTTTTTTCCATATAATTTTAACCCAATGAGGGATCGGAGATATTTATATCCTGTTGAATTTATTGATAGAAATCCGGTCCAAAGTGTGTAGTTTAAAGCATTATTGCCTGTAAAAGGAACGAATGTAGCAGGTTTTGTAATTATTCGAAATAGTGTTGATCCAAATCATCCTACATATCTGCACAATATGGACTACATTATTTGCCGGATTATATTTTCACACTTATTAATGTTATTGCAACCAGTGTAGACTCAGATCAGACTCTGATCTGGGTATAATCTGTTCGCAAAACGCTAACAGACAGCATAGGAACGGATCTCTATAAATAGATTTGCAAAGGGAAATAACTAGCTACGATCCTCATGATATTAATTTTTAATTGACTAACCTGATTTTAAATCCTCCTATTTTTTTCAGATTCCAACAAATGTGTATCTACTTCAATGTGCGTATGATTTATGACGTTCTAATACCCCATTATAATGCACTCTATAAATATCTGGCAATGATCAATCAATCAGATTGCGTGATATTTATAGAGTGCATTAAAAATGCAATTAATGATTGGGTGTGTTTGAAACAATACAATTAACAACATTCGGTAATAACACGTCATTGAACAGCACAATGAATTGATATATACAAATTAAACTGGTATTATTAACAGATACGAGAAAAACGCAATGAGTGTTGCCTTAGCCTCGTGGTGAATATATAGAATAGTAGGTTAGTGCCGTGGATGGGAAAACATATCTGACAACGGGATGGGCGAGGCTCTGCCGTACTCTGGGTAGGGGTAGGTCGAAATGTTCAGCATATAACCAAATTAGTGACGTAACGTATGATACAAGCCATATGACTTGTACCCAAGAAGTTGTGCGATATCTCATAGAAAGCATTTACAAAATTAACGATATATACCGTAAATGACGTCGGAAGTTGACGAATGTTCAGAGCAAATTGAGCATTCGCTGTGCCTGGTAGTGTATACATGGTGTTCGCAACTATCCAAGGAGCTGTTTCACTAAACTTCGTACGACTAAAATGTTCGTAAGTGCAAAATTATGATATTCTGTAAATTTCACATTAACATGTTTCCTTGTAAACAATTATTGGATTTACATTTATTGAGCATAGGCTGCATATGCAGCCTATGTAGGCTGCATATACAGCCTATGTTAAATGAATGTAAATCCATCAATTGAAATTTCCAGACGATCCTAAATTTGCACTTACGAACATTTTACGAACTTTAAGTGAAACTGCCGCCAACAACATACCCAGCAATCGAGAAAATGTTGAACTGGCGCAGTGCTAGATCTGGGTACGACGACTCAATGATCCTAGTCTCGTTGAACCAGTCGGCCAGCGTACTTCCGGTGCCGTCAAATACAACATAGAGGACTTCGACACGGCCTTTGTAATATGATAATTTCACCTGCAACAAACACGGACATTTAGGAGGTATGTACCGAACTAGTGCCACACTCGGCGCCGGCGTAAACTGCACCAGTTTCCTGACGTATTCTCACTAAGCTCTACTTAGAGGTATCGTATATACGCATTTTTCGTCTATTAACCGGCGCAAAAAAGTGGCTAGGCGAAAATGTCTTAATCAATATCTTCTGCATGTGTCTGAATTGGAATTCGTCACGAATCCGGTGCCTATTTCGACGTGAAACAGTTTACGGTGGGGCTGCAGACCGAGAACAAAATGCAGGCATTGACAATGTTTAACATATATCTAGTTGCACGTTGACCATATTTGTTGAATCAGTCAATTCGAATGATAAAACTAGGTTCAATGGCGTTACTTGACACCACATAATTATTGTAGTGCAAAAAACACAACGCATGCGAGTCCACCACGTTCATTAACACTTTCACCCCTAAGTAACTGGAATGGATTTTTATATGTAATTTCCGGACTAATCCAATTGTCACAAAATGATTTTCAGACTGGTCCATTTGTGAAAAGGGGGTGTTTTTGTTTTCAAAAATTACTTGCAAAAAGTGCAGATCCTGATGATACGGCTCGTCACGAGCCGGCTCATCTGGATCTACACTATTTGCCAATACCACTATACAGGCCTGTGGTGTTGAAAGGGCTAAAGAAAATAACATGCAAACTTCACAATTCATAAAGTACATATAAAGGATCTCAAACGAGTTTCCATTAATATGACATATGACCGAGCCCCAGATATCAAATGGATTTCAATCACGTGCACGCAGTGGTTTGGTTGCTTACTGGAGACGTCATTTTCCATTAGCCAACCAAATCACTGCGTGTGACGTGATACGATATTTTCAAAGATGGCCGCTAATATTTATCGATATTAGTCCGTCGTCAATTGTTCTCACGTGAGAATTTCGTGAACTTTTTGTTTTGATGACATAATCTTTATCCATATAACATTTGAAAAGATACCAATGTTCACTTATTGTCCACAATAACAGCTGATAACTGTAGCAGTGTATTAACACGATTTATTATATACCTACCCATGAAATACATAGTTTTACGATGTAAATAAAAGTCTTATGTTCTCATCGATGAAATAAACAACTTCCGGTGAAAATACGACTACTTCCGCTATATATATTCATAACGCGCACCTGAAAGAAAACAGCGCAAATAGGCTGCAAATACACATTCATTACCGTATACAGTCTAAAAAAACTGCTAATTTCCATGGAGCGGTATATAATAAATAGAATATTCATATTTTTGCAACGAAAATGACATATATGTTCATCGAGTGGTGTGAAATATGGACATTTCACACCACTCGATGAACATATATGTCATATTCGTTGCAAAAATATGAATATCCTCTATGTATTGTGCATTCTGATGTAGGCATTTTTGAAATTCAAAATGGCCGCCAAATGCTAAATGTTCACTTCTAGTCCACAATAACAGCATTAAAGAAGGGTATTATCACGATTAATTGTGCATTCTGATGCGTAATTCCTTTTCCACTCACGGTACCAATGTTCGCAGCCAATTTTGAATTGAAAATGGCCACCACAAATGCTACATTTTCATTTCAATAACAGTTGATAGCAGGGCATTACGACGATTAATTGTGTATTCTTGTGTGCAATACATTGTCCAGTCGTGATACCAATGTTCGCAGCCAGCATTGAATTGCAAACTAATTGAAATGTCGATACTTACACGATCTGTTTTGTAAAATAATTTGAAAGAAAACTTTTAAATTTATTTTGATGCGTTATTTTGGACGCTCTTTCTTGTTCACAAGTGACATACCTCATTTTCCAAACACCATAAGCTCGAACAAATGATACAGTAATCGTGCTTATATTAAGAACATATATATCTGATATGAGCTAACCTTACAATATACCATTGTCATAGTCTGTTATAATGCCCCACCCAAACTAGTTTAATGATAGAGCAATGCCTGCATATCTAAGTGTACATGTCTCTAATGGCTGAGAGCTATGACTTTCATGCATGTCACCCTATAAGTGCAACAAGATAAACTGTTGGATAGACGTTGGTAACCAGGCTACACATTACAAATTCACGTACATGTAATGTATCATGTATTCACAAAATTATGCACTATTGTTGTCCTAAAATATTGTTGTCCTAAAATGCGAATAAACATGTGTTGATTCGATACAAAAACACATATCCTGACAGTCATGAATAATAACTATAATACCGCAAATGAAGACTTTTCAGTTCCCTCTATACGTGACGAGCATATGGCAATATAGATTTCAAAATTTCGAAATGAACATGTACTATATGTAGTGTGTGTAGTTAAATGCTGACATTTTAACACGTGCATTCTTTATTAAGCTTCTAAAATAACGCAGATTGATTGTTTCTGTCAATAAAATAAGCAACAAACAACGTCATAAGTCATGAGATTTATAGAACTTAAACCTTTATTTCTTTTTCTGTAGTTAAAGTAAGTACCTTTGCACACAATTGAAAGGTTAGCTGACGTTAAATTCGAATACGAGGATATTACCAACTACATTGTTTTGCTGGTTACAATTGCAAAAGTTCTTCGAATTATTAATATGAAATGTATTGCTTGTACATAATTTAAGATCTCATCTGGTATATGAATAACAATGACATAGCTAGCTGTAATGCATATTGAATTATTGCGTTATTTCTGACATTCCAATTGGTTATCAATGTTTGGCTTACAGGTTGCAGTCTTTTGATTAATTGAAGTAAAATGTATAATGTTAATTCAACGCGCGTACACATTTATATCGGTCATGCTTTATTTAATGCTCATATATTAATTATCAAACGAGTGACTTCTAAAGAGACACAGATAGTATATGCCTACGCATAGTATTGCTATATTACTTCCAAATGTTATCTTTATTAACAGATATCCACTCGACAGCAGTATTCCATTAACATGACCATGATGACCTCAAAACATATGTCTATAGCATCTATTCGTCTTGATAACGCCTCAAGATGTATATTCATGACATACAATTGAGTTCACATATTATTCAATTACTGTCAGACAGTCATATTTCCTACCCGGTAGAGACGGTAACCATGGCCTCTTGAAGCTACGTGCAATATGACATTGATTTCTTGTAATAAACTAAACATATACATTATGCCCGGTTATGTTACGATGATTTAACCATTCTTCTTAGCTAACACAATTACAATTGTTTAGGCTAATGTTGTCAACTACCATGCCACAAATACACCACAGTATATTTAGTCAATGTATATACATATTCAATACAACTGGGGAACTTCCAACACATCCACAGATAATATAGTGGTCCTCTGATTCAAGTGTGAACTATCTACTCCAATATTAAAGATCAGCTGTCCTTTGACATATGTTTGCAGTTGTTATAAAATGAAAAATATAACATTTAATCACCTTGCATTATAGAGGTTTTACGATATAATATGTACAATTAAAGGTAATGGTATCATGTTTATGTGTTATAAAAAGGAGTTTGCTGACATTACTTTGTGGCAGTATATAAATATTTTCAAGACACAGGGCCATGCTAGCATGCGTGAAGATCATGTAAATGGCTAAATTTTGTATAAATATATTATGTATGACCGGGTTAGCACAACATAGCATTGCATATCATTTATAAATCTCAAAACATTATTAAGTAGCATACAAATGCAAATGGACAACTTCCAGTAAATGAAATATATTTTAAATTTGCGTGCCTAATTTCCGATCACTGGTATTAGCTAATTCTCGAGGATCAGAATGGATTTCACATATATAGGACACTTAATATCCGAACCCGTGAACATATAGTACTGAATAACTCGTTGGTACCAGCTGCTCGCCTGATAATTGACATGTGCTATGCACCACATGGGTATAAACCGACTGTACTTCATTATCGTTTGTTTTGTTACTGGGATTCGCATACATGTGCTACACATAGAGAGGTCATGGTGTGACAGCCCTGGATTTCGTTTTTTTCATTGTCATTCTTCCTGACCAATGTCGATCCTTATCACACTCGTGCAACTTTATACAAATCTAGATCATACATGTATGTACACTGTATAGAATACACTAATCATTCTGAATATTATATTCTATTCTGGAATGATGAGTGCATGTGATTCTAGATTACTGTTGATTGAACATTGCAAATTCCATACCAGGTTTTGGTAACCTGCTTAAATGTTCATTGCGGCTGCTGCAAGCACCGTGATAACATAATTGTACATGTACAAATTTCTGTTTATTGAAGCTTACTGATGGTCAGCATTGTTCGCCAGACTTATTTATTATTTACTACAGTGAATATTATTACTGGTTCCAAATATATCGACTGCGTATGTGTGATGAGAGACATAATATAGTATACTGAACTGAAAAAGTAACGCTACATACATAAGTATACTATGATATTATCAAATGTATAACCGCGTTCTATTACAATTGGATATGTTATTGTTGGTATAACATTCCTCTATAACCATACGAACCACTGTATTGTTAACTGGAGTAATGTGGTCTGTGTGTGTCGTTGAATACCATGGGGGTCGAAACAATCACTTGCAAGTCTCAGTTTCTGGCACAAACTTGTGCGGAATTAATTAACATTGGACTTTATCTACGCATTGGCCCAAACAAATGACATATAGCACTTTGTGGGATGTGTTCCACCAGTCACTGACACGTGTCTGACACAAATCTAACGTCTCTGGCTGTTGGCGTCGTTGACTTAAGTGTCGTGTCTATCCAATAATCTCGAAAGTACCCCAAAAAGATACTCATCCGTTTGATGTAGCAGAAATCATAATTTTTCTGAACATCTTACTGTACTGCACCAACGAATGCATGTCCGTACGTGTGACGTGTGTAACGTGGCCATACCAACCGTCGATGTCAATGACTTGTGTCAAATATGAAACTTTGATTTCATGTCTTGTTTGCCTACCAGTATAACGTATGCACATGCTTTCTGCCTTTTTTTTTAGCAAATACACGACGTCAACTGCGATTGAAAAAGTTTCTTGACCCGCTGTTACAGAATGGAAGCAATTACAAAAGCATGTAATACATATCCATCTGCCTGTTCGCAGCGCCAACATACACGATCATCCTTTATGTAGCAAATGTAAAACGTTCACGCAATGCCCTTTGAGCCTTGCTATAGTCGTCCAAAGAACACCCTAAACTGGTGTGACAAAATGTTGTCAAATCCGATTGACGCATGCCAATCGCATGTCAGTGCTGATTGTTTTCCATCAGTGACAGAGTCCATGTCATTACAGTTTCAATGATATTGATGTTTTTCCAATCATACACAATATTCTTATTCGAATCCACAATATTGGTACTTTAAACAAGAGGGCCATGATGGCCCTAATTCGCTCACCTGACTCCATGAACACCAGAGGAGAATGTGACATTGAGTTCATATGTGTTTTAAAAAAGTTGTGCTATTTTTAGATGGCGGTCATCTCGGATTAAGCGATGACTCTCATTTTACCAAATCTGAAAATGCTTCACCCAAGGATCTTAACTTACTATGAAGTTTGGTCAGCATCGGCCATGTGGTTCCTGAGAAAAATACGTTCAACATCTCGAATAAATGGACTTTTTGGAGGCCATCATGGATGACATAATCATCCGATTCCGACAAATATTGCACCAGAGCAATTGCCTCATCGATACCTTCAATTTGATATATGACATGAGCATATTTATCCAAAATAAAATTTGACCCCATGGGCCACGCCCATTTTTGACCCCCAGGTCACCATTTTAACACCTTTTCAAGAGCATTCTACGTAGATCATTCGTACCAAGTTTCGTCGAAATCCGGCCGGCAGTTCATGAGAAGAAGATTTTTTAAGAATATATGCTATTTTTAGACGGCGGCCATCTTGGATTAGCGATGACCTCCATTTTAACAAATCTGGAAAGGCTTCACCCATAGACCATAACTTTTAACTTTGGCTACCATGGGCCAAGTGGTTCATGTGAAGAAGAATTTTGAAATCTCTAATAAAATGACGACATTTTGATCTTTCGGCGGCCATCTTGGATGACATAACCATCCGATTTCAACCAAAAATGCACCAGAGTGATCGCCTCATTGATACCTTCGAGTTGATATAGGACATGACCATATTCGGTCAAAAATAAAAGTTTACCCCAATTTGACCCCATGGCCGACGCCCATTTTTGACCCCGGGGTCACCATTTTAACAACTTTGGAAGAGCATTGTACATCGATCATTCCTACCAAGTTTTGTCTAAATCCTGTTTGCGCTTCTTGAGAAGAAGATTTTTGAAGAATTTGTGCTATTTTTAGACGGCGGCCATATTGGATTACGTGATGACGTCATTTTAAGAATTTTGTAATCCCCTACCTAAGGACCATGACCATGAAGTTTGGTGACTATATGCCGAATGATTACCGAGGAGAAGACGTTTGGCAATGTTCAGGGACGACGACCGACGACGACGACGGACGACGGACACATTGCGGTAACAATAGCTCACATGAGCTTCGCTCAGGGGAGCTAAAAAGTGCTACGTGACACCATTAGACGGAAAACAACTTGTTTTACATGTTTTCCTACAGCCAGCCCAAAATAAACATACATTTCTTGTCCGTAAAATTATTCGTGCGAGTCGGCCCGTCTCCGAATATACACGGATTGTGCACATTAATGCACATAATTCAAACGTTAGGAATATGAAAACTGTAGCGTTTCTTTATTTGTTCAGTACGTAACATTGTTTGTGTTGTTGATACCATACTACACATAGAGTTGCTATCTCAGACATCTTAATGCGCATAGGCTATCACCCCAGTTTCACCTCTTGTATTATACGACATATACAGTAAATACTATGACAGAAACATTAATAAATATGGTGCAAAGCGTTCTAAAGACAAGTGTCTACAGCGTGCTACAATATATTTTCCTGTACACTATGCACCAAACTAGGCATCTGAAATATTCAAAATACAATACCGATGTTATCAATTGATATACAGACGTTTAATACATTCATTTTAGACTGTTTCCTCCCTCAGATCTACACATTTATACATATATAAATACTTACTTATCTTTTGATTGGTCTCTTTATAACTTATGAAGTACATTACAACAGTATAATATAAGCTTTGATAGTGTTATAATATAATGTGAGTAGTCACATTGTGTCTAATGGTATGTGTGATGAAGCTTACACATTTATTTGTACCACTAATCGAGACAAAATAGTCGAATGTTCGCGGGTACTCCGGTTTCCTCATGCACAAATGATAAATAAGTATATAGGTTCACACGAGGAATATCAGCTGTGTACATATATAGTCATGTCATGATCGTTGGATAGTATATATGTATCATATAAAACGATATATAGTCATATACCAATGGAATCATGACGTCATAGATAATTTGCATATATGTGTGCAAAGGAATTTCACAAGGAAGCTAAAATCGTGACAATTGACGACTGACTATATGAGGAATAGAATGTGTTTGATTTTAAAAAGCGAATTTAGGTTTGTGTGACGCGTTTTTGTTACATTTTACACTCGAAATCTTTGAGATGTATATACATGTATTAGCAAGTGTAAAATTTATGCGCTGTAACACGTTGTATAGGCGAGTATGAATTTATGACTTCGTGTGGGATTTTCATACAACGGTGTCGAATGCTAGTTTTGTACCTTTCATAATTTGTAATTTTCAGACCCGGGCGCATTTGAATTGTTTTGTACATTGTTCAGAACGATATTTCATGTATATTCAAACAATAATTGACCACCCAAGGCACGCTAGAATCACCTGCGATTGTACCTAAACAAACTTTTCTTGAAATTATTTACAGATATGATACATGTAGACTTTTTTGTAAATAACGTGGAAAAGTGACGAAATGTTCATAGCAAATGTGGAATTCTCATTTGCTCTGACCTTTGCGTCAGCTTTCGACATCATTTATGGGAAATATGTATTTATTTGTAAATACTTTTCATGAAAAATCGCTCTCATCTTCTTAGATACAACATCACATGGCCTGTCTCATATGTGTAGCTGCTTCATATTGCTCTGTTCTACTCGCCTTCGTAATTCCAAGAGTCGACCAATTATCCAGCGCTGGATTCCGGTAGTGATCAGTACACGTGCTGTCTACATCACATCACGTGACGTCACCGGTTACTGCGGTGCCACGCAACCAGGCATGATACACGTCACCATTTCAATTGCCGGCCACGTCGCGAAACACGACAAACCATGCTGTAGCTGGAACAAGTATGAAGCGACAAGTTAGGGGCACATCAGGATTTACCATAAACATTTCAAACGTGTTTTCATGGCCCTGTGTAAATTGGTTTAATTGAATATATTTGACGATACTAGGACCGCTGCGCTGTTTGAAGTTCCGATTTTCTATCTCGTTGAACGCAACGATATGTATGTAGCTATATGCGTGAAAATAGAAACAACCCAGCGGTCCTAGTATCGTCATATATCTTCAATTAAACCACTTTACAGGGTCATGATAAGAATCTTTTATAGTATATTTTCCAAAATCCTAATATGCCCCTTTAATAGTGTGGAACCCGCACAGTTTTCTAGCATACTTAGACTTAGCATCTCATCTCGTTACCAGTAGATATAATTTCACCACGAGTTAGCTATCTCGTTCCCACGACATAGTCAGCCAATGAAAAGGTAGCATCATTGTCAATCAAGATGGCGGCGTAATATCTGCTATTCTATTAACTGATTATGTCGTTCTAACGAGATGCTATATGTCGTGGGAACGAGATAGCTAACTCGTGGTAACGAGATGTTTATCGGCATAATGTGTATATATTGCAGCGGCCAAATGCAACAATGTTATATATGAGTGCCCGCTGACTACGAAGACGTATAGCTACGGTGACACTGTACTGTACATGTGTCATCATTCTCCAGCAGTTGGTCAAGACCCACGTGAACACCATATGGTCATCGTACTCTTTGCTGCAACGAATTATCATTTTCACCCTATCGGGCCCGCCCGGCTGTGGATAGCGACTCTTTCTTGATATTACATTGAAACGTATTATCAAACACGCAACCTTCCATTATGCTAATTACAGTTGCATCTGCCTTGTTAGATCTAACATATCTAACAGACTAAAACGCAAACTAGTTATTAATACTGGCGACGAAGTAGACCGCTTTATGTTACGCGTATATGAAAACTTACCATTCAGTGAAACTAGGTTGAACATATGAGTGAAATTGTAAAATTTGTTTTACCATAAACCAAGCCGGAGGTTTTTTACGACATGTGGTATTTTACTAATACGGGCGACGAATAATTTGGCCCGAAGGGCCAAATGCTTATAAAACAAAATGTAGATAACATCGGAAAGTATATAGAACATAGCTTACGAAGTTACTGCATTTCAAAATATTTGTGTTATCGTTGAAGACGAATATGTTTTTATCTCAACGCTGAAGAGAGTCCCCAAGGGCGATAATACACGAATACACGAACAGCTTCGGAATTATCCCACTTCCAAACACAGCTTCGGAATTATCCGTACTTCCATACACAGATAAATATGAAGTTTCTATTTTTATAAACAGTATATATTAACTAGCCGACATAGGTTTTCAAAGAAATATATTAATAATAATAATAATAGTAATAATAATAAAAAAAATAGACACAAATTTTACCATCTTCGGAATTCTCCGCTGTTGCAACAGCCGACAAACCGCGGAACTGTGCTGTGCTGTTGCATTTGTCTAGATAATTTTGTCCAGTACCACCAGCCTCGGCGTCTGTCACTTGAGCCAAAAAGTCAGCGGCTGGCGGTAATAGTTTTGGGAATTACGTCTCTTGAACATTTACATATGCCATTTGTTTTCACGGAAGGTTCCAAAAGAGACGAAACGACCGGTTACAAACTGCACAATATCCAGTCACACACAGTAAGCTAGTGTTTATTATTGTTGTTTGTATATTTTCAGTTTTCACCACTTCTCATTGTATGAATAAAGTACAGAAATACGATTTTGGTTACACTTGCTGCGCGGTCCGCCATAAGGCAGTACATGTGCAAATGGGCCGAATGCAGCGAAAGTAACGGAAGGCAGAAACAGTTGTTGTATCTGGGCTATTTTAGTTTTAGCCCGATTTATGCTACATCAGAAAGCATACTGATTATAGCAGGCGAACTATTCTAGTTATTAAATTCAAAAACAGTTTGAGTTTTTGTCCTTAGCACTCGAGAGACGCTTGAAAATATTCGTTTCAAATTATCTGAGTACAAATGCCTTAAATGCGCATTAAATATTTTATGGAAAAATAAAAAGAAAAACAATTTGCAACGAAATGGTGTTTCATTATGCCGTATTGATTTTAACACATCTTTCTCTCTCCCACACCCATGTTGTGTCACGGCATGTGCTGTATTCACAATGCATGACACAACGTCACACAAGTACCTCATACCAACAGCTGAAGTGAAGCTGTATGTAAAAAGGACACAACTAATACGAAAAATAGTCAAAATGTGCTCAAAGACCACCAGGGATCGAGAAAATAATAACTTCACTGGATGGACACACCTGGAGAATTTCTATAGCCGCCACGCTGCACTTAACTTCGCTGATGCGAGTTTAAAAATACAAGACATAATCAAGCGATCCGAGATAATTGGGGAACATTATTACCAGAATAAAATATACATTTCAAGTGTGCGTCTAGTGCACCTGTTGCTGTAGTCCAGGATACAAACACATCTGAAACAGCACTGGGCTAATCAAAAGTAAATGTAAACAAAATTGATACAATGGGCAAAATGTGTATAACTCTCGAAGTGACAGTCGTGCTCAATGACGACTGAGATTGCGAATAATATCACTGAAGATGCTTAGACTTGTTATTTTTCTTAAAATGATCGTAAATGTACTAATACAGTTTATATAATGCCTAGGCTATGAATGTACTATATATGAAAAGGAAATATCTAAATTGTATCACTGCTTCAAATAAGAGAAGTGCGCCAATGACACCATTTAATTATAATAGAGAAGCTGTAACACCGTGGTTGTTGCGGAAAGTAGCTCTGCAATACTACATTATACTACGGTACCGTTTATAGCATACTAACATCATGGTAAAGCTATAAATTGATACATTTACAAACCTACGTCGCCCGTCATAGGTAGTACCTATTAGGCCATCAGCCAGAAATGGAAACCCTCCCCTCCTGTGGGATTTTTGCAGACATGTTTCTTCTGAAATTATATTCAATTACGAGTGTTATGCCGTATGTCTGCGCTCTGTAACCCACATTTTTCATTGAACATCGACTGATTTGTATCAATGGTAATTGTATTTACTTATAACTTGTTTAAATGCATATGCAATTACTTAGGAACTACTTATAGCTATCCGTTCATATTTCATATACAGTGTGTCTGACTGTTCCTCCGTCTGTGCGTTCGCTCCGCATTTACTTAGTGATGGTAACAACTACGTTATATGTCTCAGTAAGCAAATCTCTATATGTGTGTATTAATTGTATCAATGGTAATTGTACTTACTAGTGTTTTCAATATATATTGAATGCCCATTTTCGGATTACATAATGTCTACAGCAGATGATGCAATGTTGAAGAAAGTACTGTTAACTATATATTCCCCACCCACTGAATTTAGAATGACCAATTTACATGTAATATTTTTTCTTACTTTATACGCTGCCAGATACTTATGAAAGGTTCATATGAACGTTTAGCTACTTACACCTGTATATGTGGCTGTGACTGGAGAAATGGGGCTTATGAGATTTGTGACCAATGTAGATCCAGATCAGCCTGTGTATCCGCACAGTCTGATCAGGATCTGCACTGTTCGCCATTGCATTAATGAAACACCCATCATGCTTCTAACAAGCATAATATTTCGGTATCAGGGTACAGGAGTGTGCTATTTCATCAGCCACAAATACCATAAGCCCCATGTCTCCAGTCACAGCCACATTTAGTTATCCACACACATTTAAGATACATAATGAATGTCTGTTCTTCTCTCTATATGTCCATTTCATATTTATGCAAACATGACAATTACCATGATTAATTTGTTGTGTATTCCAATATGAACGCCTCTGATACATATAATTATTACTGTCAACTGTTGACAGGCATTTAAACACAATTAAGTAAAATAAATAAATAAATATAATTATTGCTGTCAATAGTATAGGTCGTAGGTACTTCATTGCAAATTGGATATAGAAAATATACCTTTTCTACCATGCTGAATGGATCATTTGTAGCACATATTATGTATGACGTAGTAAATACTAAAACACAGAACATCAAGATAGTTGTAAATAATATGAGCAAGCTAAGCTGGAGTAAAACAGGAAAAATATATTGTTATACACTTTCAAGTTGACAGCCACGCAAGTAAATGAGTTTGTGTGATATAAAAATAAAATTAGGTATTAGAACCGATGAAACTGAATTATATATATCCCGGTTCCACATAATGTACACACTATTTATCGTGCATTCAAATAATATTCCTCAACCCATTCCGAGTCATCAGCAGAACAGGATTCAAATGTGTAGTTGGACCTGTACTTATAAACTCAGGTATATAACTACTGAAATACACTATCTGTCATACGAGAATATGTGTGTTCCAATGTATATGACCGTCATTCATCACTGTAAGTGCACACCAGTGTAAGTGCACACCAGTGCATGCATCATGGCCATTGCCTAATACATACATGTGTGTTACTCCATTAGCCTCATTTGAGAGGCACCCATTTCGAGTATTGCTCCATTAAACTTATTTGAGAGGCACCCATGACAATATTGTATTTTGTAAGTGAGGCATTGTAAGTAAATATTTAACCATGATTTCATAATAGTGACATTTGATAACCTGTAAGGTTGCTGTACCATTTCATAATTTTCATATAAACAAAGGATTGAAGGTGCATGCTCTTTCTAAAAGCATGTATATGCTCTTCAAATATATCCACTATATGCATATAGCTGTTATGTACGCATACATAAACTATTTTGTCCAATATGTTTCAACATTCGGTGTTCTTAATTATAGCACACATATTATTCTACACATGTTGTGTCAAATTACCATTAACCAAACAGGATGTAGGTTTGTAATCAACTTGTAATAGTTCCGATTAGCAGATACCTGCATAACATTTGGATAACAGCATCATTACATATTTCATATACACAAGTACATCGCTTAAATGTAGTCTTTGCATTTCATACTGTGCCGAAATAAATATTTGATAAGTGTGGCTAAATATATGTATGACTTCTGAAAAGATGTATATGTCCTCCAAGCTCATGTATATAATTATATAACTATATATATACAAGCCAACATTAGTATGTATGTAGTCTGAAAAAGCCATTCCGGGGTATTCAAATATCAATCGGGTCTAGTTTAAGTATGTACATCTACCACGTGTAGCCACACACATTCATAGGGCCATCAATATACGTTTACATTCCCATGAATGATAACGTATCTCCATAACATATTATGTAATGTATCAACATGTTCATCTAAACAATATCACATAGCTTCTATTGAGACATATTCAATTTTTGATTTTACTATGCAATTGAACTATCTACATGGCATTCTAACTATTTACGCAGGCGGAAAGGATCAGGTTTGTGGAAGGCGTTTTCTGCCGCATTGTACCACAGTTGTGTATTTTGCTGGCTCTTTGGTGTCATCGGAATATATATTTCTCTATTTGACAACTGGTACTATCATTCTAATGATCGAACAACTCTATAAGCATGTACCATGTGGTACATTTATTTACTGAATGCAAAATTATATTTACATTGTACCTGTTTAGCACATACACACCACACGTAGTTTGTACCTAATATACATGTCTTTGCCTCCATATACCCCTATGTGGCATTGAATCCGCATAACACTCCATATGGTTGTCTTTCAAATTTCTCCTAATTGCAAAAGCGACCATGTTGATGGTCATCTTGAAACTGACAGTCATGGTGACACTGTATTCAGATACAGTGTGTCCGAGTGTTCGTCCGTCTGTCCGTCCGCATCGAAGTTACTTAGTGATGGTAACAACTACGCTATACGTCTCATTATGCAAATCTCTCTCGGTGTCTAGTAATTGTATCAATGGTAGATGTACATACTAGCGTTTGCAATATATATTGAACGACCATATACTGATTACATAATGTCTTCTGCAGATGATGCGATGTTAAAAGAAAGCAGTTTTAACTTTTTATTCTCCACCCACTGAATTTACCATGTTTACCATGTTGACCATCTTACATGTAATATTTGTTCTTACTTTATACGCTGCCAGATACTTATGAAAGGTTCATATGAACGTGTAGCCACTAACACCTGTATATGTGGCTGTGACTAGAGAAATGGGACTTATGGGTTTGTGACCAGTGTAGATCCAGATCAACCTGTGCATCCGCACAGTCTGATCAGGATCTGCAGTGTTCGCCATTCCATCAGTGAAGTACCCGTCATGCTTCTAACAAGCATAATATATCGTCAATAGGGTACATGAGTGTGCTATTTGATCAGGAGCCACACTGGTTGGAAATCCCATAAGTCCCATTTCTCCACACACATTTCAGATACAGAATGAATGTCTGTTCGTCTCTATATATGTCCATTTAATATTTATGCAACCATGACAATTACCATGATTACTATGTTGTGTATTCCAAAATGAACGTCTCTGATACAAATAAGTATAACTATCAGCTGCTGGCAGGCCTTTAAACACCATTAAGTAAAATAACTATAAGCATTACTGTCAATAGTATAGGCCGTAGGTACTAATTTACATGTATGACACAGTAAATACTAAAATACAGAACATTAAGTTAGCTGTAAATAATACGAGCAAGCTAAGCTGGAGTAAAACAGGACACATATAGTGTTATACACGTTCAAGGTGACAGCCACGCAAGCAAATGAGTTTGTATGACATAAAAATAAAATTAGGTAGCAGAACCGATGAAACTGAGATATATTCCAGTTCCACATAATATACACACTATTTATCGGGCATTCCAATAATATTCCCTCAACCCATTCCGAGTCATCAGCAGGAACGGGATTGAAATATGTAGGTGGCACCTGTACTTATAAAGTCATGTCTACATGTATAGTAAAGATGTATGACTTATATAACTACTGAAATACAATATGTGTCATGGGAGAACATGTGTGTTCCAATGTGTATGACCGTCATCCATTACCAGTGTAAGTGCACACCAGTGCATGTATCATGGCCATTGCCTAATACATGCAGGAGTATTGCTGCATTAAACTTATTTGAGAGGCACGCATGACGATATTGTATTTTGTAAGTGAGGCATTGTAAGTAAATATTTAACCATGATTTCATAATATTGACATTTGATAACCTATAAGGTTGATATACCATTTCATAATTTTCATATAAACAAATAAATTGAAGGTGCATGATGTTTCTAAAGGCATGCATATGCTCTTCAAATATATCCACTACATTCATATAGCTGTTATGTACGCATAATATTCGGATAACAGTATCATTACAGATTTCATATTATACAAGTACATCGCTGAAATGTAGTCTTTGCATTTAATACTGTGCCAAAATAAATATTTGACAAATGTGGCTAAACGTATATATGACTTTTGAAACGATGTAAATGTCCTCCAAGCTCATGTATATAATTATATAGCTATATATAGAAGCCAATACTAGTATGTATGTAGTCTGAAAAAACCATTCCGGTGTATTACAACATCAATCTAGTGCAGCTTAAGAAATATGCACATCTACTACGTGTAGCTACACGCACTCATAGGACCACCAATATACGTTTAAATCCCCATGAATGAAAACGTATCTCGATAACATATTCATCTAAACAATATCACATAGCCTCTATCGAGACACATTAAATTGATTATTGTCTACATAGCATTCTAACTATTTACGCAGGCGGTAAGGATCAGGTTTGTGGAAGGCGTTTTACCACAGTTTTGTATTTTGCCGTCTCTTTGGTGTCATCGGAATATATATTTCTCTATTTGACAACGGGTAATGTCATTCTGTGATAAAAAAAAAACTATATAAGCATGTACCATGTGTACATTTATTTACTGAAGGCAGTACTATATTTACATTGTACCTGTTTAGAACATAGTTTATAGCTAATATACATGGCCTTTCCTCCACATATCCCTATTCATATGGTTGTCTTTTAAATTTATTACTTTGCTGATGGACACTCATATTCCATTACTATAGCAACCAGAGACATGTATTCGAGTATAAGTAATGTGCTAGCACATGTTAGTGTCACCGCAAGATGTGGGAACTCCTCGAGCTAAGGGTGTTATCAACTATATTAAGAACTGTAAGTTGTATTAAAAGTGTACATATAGATCCGTAAATATCACATCTCCTAATAGCAAAAGCGACCATCGTGATGGTCATCGTGAAACTGACAGTGTATTAGTTTCAATAATGTTTAAATAGAAGAATGAATACAGCACATGTAGTGGTTGATGTAGAACTGATTACACCTGTGACTGCATAAATTGCATATGGTTACCATGTATTGTATTTATTTTCCAATGCAACTCACGACCAGCGGTTAATTTAAATTATTGTCACATGTGATGCTTAATGTGGGAGAAAGCCATGTATGTTTGTAATAAACATATCCATGCCATTCATCCTACCATACTTACATACAGCATTGGCCAATGATCATCATGCTCGCTTAATTGTGAGAAGTGTCCTCGTTAACAATACTAATAGTGTATTCGTTGTCAATCCATTTTGGAAACACTTTGGAACAGTTTTTCAATACTCAAAATGATTGCAATACGTCCGTATTTGTCTTTGATAATAAGCAGAATATCACACTCTATACATACATAACACTGTTAGTGTTGTTTAATTCTTAACTGATAACTACAGCTTCATCGTCAATATTATTGAACATCTTATCATTTTGGCGGCCATTTTGAATATATAATTATAGCATTGTATACCTAAATATGTATATGTTATCAAATATTATTTGATTTTTATACCTCCAACTGGTATGTATACATGTAATAGGTGCATGACATGCTGTTTATAACAACTCCATACAGTAAAGAATAAAACAAATCAAGAACATTTTGGCGGCCATTTTGATTTTCCGGACCATTGTGGAAATACATTGCATCACTATCATCTGTATTTTCCATTTATTGTTGAGGGAAAGCAATGTATATGTGGTTCAACTTCATGAAATTCTGTATTTGTTCGCAACGCACACGACTTGCAGAAAACATGTTGTAAACAGCCAATTTCGGCAGCCATTTTGAAATATATTGCCATTTACAGATGTAATTAAATGTAAGATGTATTCTAAATCATTTTACATTCAAATTGTGACTTAATTATAGCAATTTACCCGGTTAATATTGATCACACTGAAAGTTAACAGTACTTAATAAAACAATATAATAATGTTCAGCGGCCATCTTAAAAAATGACCGCCATTTATTCAGCCATCGGCTTTTTGAGCGCAGACAAGCAGGATTGATAGACAATAGGCTTCTGAATATGAAAATCATACTGACCAACAATCCCACATGGGGGGGGGGGTATTGCTGGCGCGATGTCTATAATCGTCATATGTTGTATACTATGACTAATTCAGTACATGCCAGAATAGTAGCATATGTGCCTCTTCAGTTGTAAACAAACCTGCGACATCTTGATTCTACTGGATGAAATCATAGGTGTATTTTTTATAAGTTTGGCCATTTGTGAATAGATGGATTATTGGTTCCTGGGCGGACGGTTAGTGCATATACCCAGCTAGTAACTGACGTCCTCGGCGGGCAACATGCTAGTAATCTGACACTCACCTGGAATAAACAGTGGGTGCACACAGTATCTAGATGTGACTAGAGATAGTAAAGGGTCAGTGGAAGAAGGGGACTACTGTCTGTTCCACGTTTTGCTGCCGACAAACATTTGGCTATTAAACACATTAAATCTAAAAACTATTTAAAAGTAAGTACTTTTTTTATCAATAACAAAAAGGTCACCCTCCCCAAAAAAAAAAATTTGATGAAATCCCATCAAATATTGATTTTATTGCGAAAAAACGATTTTCCTATGGGAATTTAACATGGGGGCTAAACATATATATTTTTTAAATATTTTTTTTTATTTGTGGACCGATTTTCAAAATCTAACTTTAGATTTCTTAATTACATCATTTTCAAGCTATCTCGCCAGGTTTCGAAGTAAATTTCCAAAATTTGGAAAATCGTTTTTTTTCGCAATTTTTTTCAGGGAGGGTGACTTTTTTGTTATTGATGAAAAAGTACTTACTTTTAAATATTGTTTAGATTTAATGTGTTTATTAGCCAAAAGTTCGTCGGCAGAAAAACGTGGAACAGACAGTAAGTGCATGAGGGACTTACAACACAACCCCCCCCCCCTCCCCCCCCCCCCCCCCCCCCCCTACATACACATACACAATCCTTATACTGACCCCTTCAGTAGGGCTCATCTCATGTAAACCGTGCAGTCCAGCCAGGATCGAACAGGTCACATTTTTTCCCCATTGGTTTAAACAATCGTGATCCTTTTAGCACAAACGTTAACGACAGTTTTGTCCTGCAGTATAGTAAGTACATGTAGTTGTTACCGCGTGTCAGTCTTAGAGTATAATATACATGATCATGCTCGGTTCAGTAGCCTATTTCACCAACATGGCAAAGTATACTTATCTAGCAAAGTATACTTTGAGGGAAAAATTTAAATTTAAGGATAAATTTATTATTTTTTATTATACTGAATTTATTACATTATCACAGCCATTTTGGCTGTGATAATGTAATACATTCTGTATATTATTTCTGCATACGTGTAATCATCAAATATATGCAGCCGTTAGTTCTAGATGAAATAATGCATTTCAGGAAAAATAAATGATTACTCCCTCAAAGTATACTTTGCTAGATAAGTATACTTTGCAATTTTGATGAAATTGGCTACTGGTCACACATGTTCTAAGGGTCATCTGCTAGCAGCAGATCGTATCTTTTACACCGATACAGACGCAATTATTCCAAATGCAGTGAAGGTGAGAAAAACTAGCTGACATAGCTGGCTTTCGCCTAAACCAGGGGGCCGTTTCACTAAACCTCGTACGACTAAAATGTTCGTAAGTGCAAAATTATGATAGTCTTTAAATTTCACATTGAAAACGTTTTCTAGTTAACAATTATTCGATTTACATTTATTTCGCATATGCTGCATATGTTCAATAAATGTAAATCCACCAATTTAAATTTCCAGACGATCCAAGATTTGTACTTACGAACAGTTTAGTCATACGAAGTTTAGTGAAACGGTCCCCAGAATCGTCCGTGTATGTAATACATAGAGAATACCAGGTCTAACTTAGTGTATTTTGATATCAAGTTTTTATCAGGCAAGGCTAGGAAACGCGTAGGAATTCCGAGGCTTGCCGAGGAATTCCTACCGGTTCCGAGCCCAGCCTGGTAAACTTGATATGAAGAGACACTAGCCTGGTATTCTATTTATCAGGTAACGTTTTATGCTTGGGAATGACCACATATGACGTCGTCCACGTGCATCCGACCAATGGAACGTCAGTTTTCACTTCGCTGTAACCCGGATGTTTGCATCAGGTTAATGCCCGATACAACAATATGTTATCAGACAGTACGTATTATGTCAATACAGGGCAGGTTACCTGATAAACAGATGTCACATACAACCGAGGTGACTCTATTGGGCCTACCTTTAATTGACTCTGATACACTAACTCTGTTGAATGCGAATTCAGAATTATTTTCACTAACGCTTGATCTAACAACGTCACATTATATTATTAAATGGCATCAGTGTAATATGGCAGAGTCATCATCATTGTCAAAGTACAAAGCGTTACCTGATCAATTGGTTGCAAGGCTACGGTTCGGTTTGGAAACGTAATCTATTCCACGGTGAACCTCGCGATTCATATGCATTTTATATTATCAGAGCTCCAGATACGTTTTGTGTCTAACGCCCCAGATTTCAAATTCAATGCGTGTTTTACTTTTACAAATGTATTTATTTTATTAATTTTCTTCCTAGGGAACAAATGAAGCAGCAGGGGGGGGGGGGTGTAACAAAAGTTGGGGGGGGGGAGTGGGGACCTCGCCAGCGTCCATCGAGCCTCCCAGCCACATTTCGGCCTCCATATTTCGTTATCCTTGCCCTTTTCTGCGTCCACCGAGCCTCCCAGCCCCATTTCAGTCCCTATTTTGTTATCCTTTCCCTTTTCTGTGTTCACCGAGCCTCCCAGCCCCATTTCAGTCCCAATTTTGTCATAATTTGTCATAATTTAATTTTATAATTTTCTTAAAATTAATTATTATGAGAAATAACACACTATTAGAGATAAGAAATGCATAAGTTATACTCGGTATATACAGTAATCTGTCATACAGGTCTAAAGACCTGCACTTCCCGGGTTCTAGACGGGTTCGCATATATCAGGGTGATGTGTGGGAAGCTATCAGAGAAGCAACACGAGACCAGCCGATCGCAGTATGGCTCTTAGGGGGAGAGGACAAGCAGCTAACTGTGGACCAGTTTGTGCTCCAGGACGGTACCGCCTACAGGACTCGGGAAACACACGACCACTTGATTAAAGCATGCGATGATCTAGGTGACCGCGATCTTGCAGAAAAGGTCTTCGGCGTCGACCATGCTGCTGCGGTAATAACCAGAGAGAAGAATCGTTGGAAGCCCACCCCGGCCCCTTTCGCGGATGACATCCAGAAGGCTTGCGTGGAGCATGGTCATGGTGGCCTTTGGAACTCGATGGACTATGACACACGAGATATTGTCAGTATCGATATGAAGGAGTGCTATCCCGCCATTTTTCAGGGCCTCGGTAAAGCCAAGCCCTATTTCGATCGGTTTGGCCACCCAAAACACAGGATGACCAGGGTTAGCATTAATGCCCCCCTCCCTAAAAATATTGGCACTGGATTCGCCGAGGTTATCGAGTGGAATTTCAAAGACAACATTCACCCCGTCATCCACGCGTGGTTTGGAAAGCATTTCGCAGAGCAGGGGTGGGCTCCCACACCACTGCTCACCTTCCTCGTAGAGTCGGCATGGTGACCGGGCGCAAGAGCCGTTACTGAAAAGGCATAAGGAGCACTCCCAGACACACCGGTGCCTGTTCTCTACCACCCAAAGACAGTCGCAAGCAGAACATCCTTGTGACAATTCCTGGTACAGGCAACAAGGAAGAGCTTGTCCTGAATGATGTCGTCGATGTCACCATTGAGGCTGCTGAGGCTGCCATCAGGGGGGATCATTGGCGCCTCGGTTACGCCCTTACGGTTCACTCGAGCCAGGGCCTCACTATCCACGACCCACAAAAGGTCTGGATCATCGACGACTACCTCGAGTGGTCCAACCTTGCTTACCTCGCCGTCTCAAGAGTAGAGTACATGAGCCAGCTCCATCGGGTCGTATATCCACCACCAATCCCCCAGGATTGGACTCCCAATTCCATCCAATCTGCGATTGGTGTTGGTGGTTGGATGAATGAGGTCAATCAGCCCACCAATCAAGAGCTTAGAAAGTATATTCAGAGAAAGCTCGTGGCCTACAAGCGCCAGGATCAGGAAAAAGGTTTCCAGGGGTTCAACCTCAATGTCGACCACATCCTCGCACTCAAAGACGGTCAGCAGAACCACTGCGCGGCACGCAACATCGAGTTGCTCTGGGCGTACCAGCCCAAAGACACACAGCAGTTCAGTGTCGACCGGCTGGACAACAGCAATGGACACTGCAGAGGTAACGTGCGGCTGACCTGTCTTGAGTGTAACCGAAAAAGAGGTGCCGCAGCGCTCAGTGAATGAGAACGCCATCCGGAGACAACTGGGTGTCAGAAGGCACCGCAAGAAGTTCTTCTCGAACAAACCCGCGCGATGGACCATCATACAAATAGTAGAGCACGGGCTAATCGGGTTTGGTAATAGAGCGATCTAGATGACATACATTGAGAGACCACACAGGATCAGTCGCGCGTCGGCGGCCACCTCCGAGCTCTCCCGGTTGATAGAGGTACCGGACGGCAACATCCGATGGAAGCCGTTTCTCCGCTAAACCAACGGGTCGCCCGCGCGAGACGGCAGATGGTTTGTGCGCCACCGTTTTGGCCTTGATGGCATCTACAGGCTTTTTACCGATCAATCTGGTTACCTCGCCGTTCAATGCAGAGACCACGGCGGGCAGCCTGCTCACCCACTCGGTCGATCGCGAATGAGGGTTTACCAGCTCTTTGGCGTATTGGTGGCCGAACAACCTCTCAGCCAGGGTTCGATTGAACCGCTCCACGATCCCCGGGTCCCGGTGGATGTTGACGCGTCTGACAGAAACTTTGTGTTTAGCCAATATATGAACTCACGGCCGGGATCGACCTGGAGAAGATTCGGCGATTTGAGAGGACTCCTCTTAAATATTCGGGAAAGAGCCTCGGCCACCTCCTTAGACTCTTTAGTGGCCAACGGCTCAGCCCCCTTATAGCGACTCGCTACGTCAACGATTGTCAGTGCGTACTTGTACGTCTTGCGACCGACCCGATCGTGAGGGAGAAATGGGAGGTCTGCTTGGTGGACTTCGTTCGGCACCGGCACGTCGAATTTCGGGCGCGGAATATTGTGAGGTGCGGGCAAATAGATCTGCCAGATGGCCTGCTTCTTGAGCCATTCCTTGGCTGCGTTTTCCGAAACCTTGGTCGCCGCCGCGAGGTTCTTGATGGCCGCGAGTCCCTTCCAGTAGCCGCGGGGGCTGTGTGTTCGCTAGCTTGCGCGTTAGGCGAACCGATAGTTTGGTATCAAGCTTGCACGTGTCCATGGTATGCGAGGTATTCTAATAGATCGGACAATCTCCAACATGCCCTCGCCAGATCGTCTGGTAACTGCGTCGGCGATACTAAACCTTTGTTGAAAGTACAATTGCGATTGTCGCTGCAGCCCCAATCGCAATTGGGGCTCCTGTTCCAATTCGTGAATTGGGGGAGCGGGAACTCAGAGGAATCTAACATCCGCTTTGCGAAAATGGTGGCCGTTTTTTCGTCCTCACGCCACGTCTCTAGAGAGTCTTGGGCCAGACTGATCAGACCCTTTGCGCCAGCTAAACGGTGTTTAAGGGCCGTGTAGCCTACATCGATCAGAGCTCGAGATCCAGCGCCGCGAGACTTTTCTGCGGATATGTCAGCTTGTACTCGCGCATGGCTTCGTCAACGTTCCGGAAAGTTTGCACGGCGTGACTCTCGCGGTGAAGCTCTTTGTTGATCCAGTCCACATGATTGGTTCGTTTTTCCGCCCATGCTTCCTTTGCGATATTGAACTGTTCTACAGCTAAATCGTGACGCTTTTTCTCCTCACCCGAGTCTGCTCCTATTCACGAGAATAAATAGTTGCTACCGCCGAACGCCCCTCCGTTTACAATCGCACCACCTATCATCATTAAGATCGACACCATTTATTTCCATATATTAGCTGGTAGAATTCCAGCTTTAATTAGATAATCTCGGGTCCAAACTGCGGCCGCTACATCTAAGGTCACGAACCCTACGTCTCTCACGGTCATATCCAATTTGGGATTGGGCCCTCCGAAGGCCATCTTTGATAGTCGAGCATATCCGACAGTGAGACCCGTTATCACCATGGCGTGATAAACCGCATTCACTATCATTTTACCATTGTTTTCAGCCGTTATATTTATTGCATATAAAAGGGATCGCGTTTAATGTTTAAATGGGGCGCATCCAATTGCGATTGGTGTTTCGTAGCTTTCTTCGGAACCGCCTCCAACATGCTCGGGTTCAACATTGTTGAGGTTGGGGGTTGTCTCGAAAGGTATTTCCACACACACACGGTGCCCACAACTGCCAGACCACCACCAACAACCCACGGGATGATTTTCCAATCAGGTTCAACAATGTTGAGGTAATAGGGGGTAGGAGTTACAGCACTCCCCGATTGCTCTTCTGATTGGATTTGGGGTGTCGCAATCCCCGATTGCAACTACTGTTTGGCCTCTCGAAGCTCGGCGAGTATTTTATCTTGTTTAGTTTTTCGGGTGGCAGCCGCTGTCCGCCCAGCTGCCTGTCTTTTTGGGTTTTTGTGTCGTGCAATTGGAGGATCAATCGGAATTGGAAGAGCAATCGGGTTCAACAGTGTTGAAGCAATCGGGGATTGCGGTTCCGTCACTCTCGCAGGTCTTGTGTCATCATTTATAATATTAGAGCTTATAGTTTGTGGGCATATATGTCCAAATTGACAGTGTTAGCCGTGGTCAACGCGGTTGTCAGCGGAGCTAAGTACATTCCAAACTTGTGATAAATTGAGCAGCAGGCCGTTCTAAGAGTGTGTCCTACAAAAGGGTCTGTCTCTAGATCGCCAATCAACCCCGCAGTGTCAGATATAGGGAGAATTGCACTAACAGCGGTAGCGTACAAATGAATAGCCGCCGACCCAAGAGTTTTCGTCATCTCCATCGTATCGTATCGACCATCTTCGATGTTGAGTTGTTCGTCAGCGATTATATATAGATACACGTTCAATTCGCCAGCTCCATCCGCCTCTTTGGTTATCTGGATCGTCACACCCCCGCTAGCGTTCTCAACTTGGCGTCCACTACCGTGCATTTGGTCGTCGTCGCTGACTTGCATGTCTAACCATAACGCGTATTTTCTAGTCAGGAACTGCGCGAGGGAGACGTCCGAGAGCTGCAGGTCTTTGGCAACCGCGGCAACCTCTGGGTCACGCTTAGAGCCAGCAGCAAACTGCTTTCTGACTTCGTCCCACTGCTGGTGCGCACGAAGGCCCACACTGTAGAGTTGATTGGGGACTCCCTCGATCGTCACCTCTACCTTTGTGATTTTGGGGTTATAGAATTTGTCGGTTTTTCTAACCCCAAGCTCAGACCGACGCTCCTCGAACACCATCAGTATACCTTTCATCGAGCGGGCGGGGACGTTGACATTAATATTCCACAATGTGTCGCTTTTGTCTTTCGTCATCTTGCGATGGCGAAGAACTCGGTCGTAAAGTATGGCAATGCGCCCAGCGTACTGTGTTCTGATCAATCGCGCGAGTTCGGGCATCGTGACCATGTCGTGCTCCAGCGAAACATTGTCGATCGTATACGTCGATGCCATGTCGGTGGCTATGAGAACTCGGCCGTAGTCGTTGAACGTTAGTTCGTATTCGAGGCGGTTAGCCAAAGCGCTCTGATAGTAGGGCATGTGACTCTCCAGCAACTCAAAGTCGAGCGGGATGTAGAAGCGGTTGCCGTAAGCGGCCGCGATCGCATTGTCGCTCGCGACATTATCTGCCTTGTCACCAGCCCCGATTCTAAGTCTGGTAACATTCTTATTTTTGCTGGTGTCAATACCCTGATAGACCGCATTTTCGCGCTCTTGCTCCGTCTTCCACAGGTCCTGATAACAATGGTAGACGTCGCTGTCGTCGATCGACATCACCTCATTACCAGAAATCTTTATCATGGTCTTCTTGACGATGGCGCGACCCAGGTTCTGAACGACGGTTCGGTCCGCGTCTGTCGACGTCAGCGAAATAGTGAAAGCGAGGCTAACAGTCCCCGGCATAATGACGTCGCTAGCTCCGAGGTTGGGGAAGCGGACTAAGAGCTGCTGGTTCTGGTCGATCGTCGATGGGTTGTTCGTAATAACGACGCTCTGTCTCACGATGGATTGTCTGCGGTATGGATTGAGTTTGCGACCGTATTGACTCGAAGACATATTTAAATACTCTATTAAACCCGTATGTTTTTTTCTTTAATACATACTTATTATAAAAATGGAAGATTACGAAATGGACGAAGTTGGCCGAGATAATTACCTCGATGATGACATCGATGATGCCATCGATTATGACATCGATATCGAAACGCCCTTCATAGAGGCAACAGTTCCAATTCGTGAATTGGGGGAAATAGGTGGCGCTACCAACACAATTAGTCTAAGTCAGGAATTAGTCAAGTCAACTGTAGACGATTACTACAAGAATTTGGCAGAAAAAGGTGTGGTCCCATCTGCCGGCCGCGACTACTCCAAGTTCGAATTGGATCCGCGTGGTAGGTTGCGACTAAAAGCATCAAATATCGAGCTCGTCAGCATGAGGACCGGAAAATCCCTATCGCTGAACACCATTGCTGGAAGCCGGGGCGGTGGCGAAATCATAAAGAGCGAACTAGGATTGGTAGATTGGGCGCGTGGTAAAAGAATTATGCCGGCCCGCGCTGTAGCGGCCCTACAGTCTACCGACGAAACGATGGTGAAGACGGACGCCGCGATAGAAACTGTCGAGCTCAGCGAGCTCCCTCGTCTAGCCACCGACGCTATTCGCACAATGGAGATCAACGAAAACGAAATAGATGGAATACTCAACCTCGACCAAGGGTCGAACGATGACCCACCGCTAGCTCTTCGCGAACTCCGGGGACTCGATAAGGCTCTACAAAAGGTCCGGGGTGAACTGGTCCATAACCTCTGAAAACTCTCTGCGCTGGATGAACATATCGCGCTAGAAGAAAGAAAACTCGGGGAAGCCGGTGACGATAGAGAATCTACCGAGCGGATCACCGAACGCCTGCAAAAAAAAGCCTGATGAAGGAGCAGGTCGCTTGGAGGCTGCCTCGACTAACCGTGAGGATCTCGGCACCCAAATAAGTCGGATCCGCGAAACAATCTCGAGGGTTCTGCACGAGGACACGACACTCGGTGAGCGACTTCGCACTCTGTTCAGAGAGCAGGGCGTTACGATAGCAAGCATACTTGCAGCTCTCGGCATGACTATATCGACCATAGTTCTAGCTATCGGGCTGCTCGTATGCTGTGCGGCGGCTGCACCAGCGCCAGCACCCGTGCCAGCACCAGCGCCAGGGCCATCACCCGCGCCAGCACCCGCGCCAGCACCCGCCCGCGCCAGCACTCGCGCCAGCACCCGCGCCAGCACCCGCACCGGCACCCGCACCGGCACCCGCATCATCATCCGGTGGAGCTAAGGTAAGGAGTGGGTAAAAAAACAACTAAAAGCCCTTGCCAATCTCCTGGCTAAATTAGCCAGAAAGGCGGGTGCCGCTCTGCCTGGGTTGATTGGAAGTGTCGTCTCCTACTTGTTATCTATATTATCAAAAACGGCCGGATGGCTCGCCAAAAATACTTGGGCTTTAATCGTGGCGATCGTCGGTTTTCTACTATTCTCCGCCCGAGAGTTCCTAAAACCAAAGCGCGAGTAGTACGATCACCACGAGGGCGACGACGAGCCCTAATTTCTCCTCCTCGTGGGTTGTGGCACCAGTTCCAATCCAATCACCAACAATGTTGAAATTGGAACTGGTGGAACCCAATTCGTGAATTGGGGGTTTTATGACATCTTTTTCAAATTTATTTGAATTTCCCCCCTCACCCCTGTTGACCCCGGTCGTCTTGGGGGTGCTCTTGACCCCGGCCGTCTTGGGGGTGCTCTTGACCCCGGCCGTCTTGGGGGTGCTCTTGACCCCGGCCGTCTTGGGGGTGCTCTTGATGACATCCGTGTTCACGTCCCCGTTGTAGCCCAGTTTTTGATCGGAGGTGGCGATTGCGAGCTGATTATTGTAACCCTCAACCGGGTCGTCTCGTAGTATCATATTGCTCGGCGCCAGATAAAGACCTGTTCTAAATTTATAGTTTAATGGGGTGCTGGCATTCTGCAAAACGTCTTGATACCGATTGATCGCCGCCGGGAGGTCCACCGGTCTGTTTATTGCGTCCTCGACATTTGCCAAGAACTGTTTTTTCGCGTCAAACGCCTTCACGTCTCCTATTATAGAAGTGCGCGCTTGCGCCTGTGCGCCGAGGATGGCCCAGACGTATGTGCGAATGGAGTCATTGAGACGGGTAACTCCAGCCCTGGTGAACCCCTTCCCCCTATCCAAAATGAAAGTCCCCCAGCCGCTCTCGACGTGTTCGCTTTGTTCTATGTTGTCGATATGGATTATGGCAGATGGAGGGTATTTACAGCCGGAAAAATTACAGTATAAGTGTGGAGGTGGAACCGCACCAAATTTCATAGTGATTGAATTGAAAGTTCCCCACTCAGAGACGATATTGTTGTTTATAAATATATCACCTAACCCACCATTTACAGTAACTATTTTCAGTTTCCAATCGGTATTTTTAGAAATATGAAATTCATTACATATTATTTCGTAGGCTTTGTGGTCGTACGGGTTGCATAGAGGGTCCCATTGACCCCCCCCCCCCACCCCCGGGATGGTTTCACTTGCATCTCTTTTATGAAAAATATAAACACTTTTACTTAAAGCTCTCTCATTATGCTCCATGTGGTGTATGTAAGAGACACCACACCCGGTTGTGGCACACCACACAGCAAAATTTAACTGGTTCTGCCAAAACTGCATCGGTGTTGCTTTCCACGCGTCTACGGTTTCTTGGGTAGTAATTTTGGGCATCCTATACTTATCAAATATGTTTAAAAAAGTTGTATCAAATGCGGTAAGCTCCTCGATAGCGGTACCTCAACACAAACCTTTTGTTTTGTCTCCTCAAGTGCTTTGGCTTTGTTCGCGTCTTTACAAACTAGATTTACTCTTATTGTTTGGTGTATTAGCTTTCTAATTAAGTAGTGGATTCCTACCGTTAAGTAGTACACACCTCCCCCATCGTACTTTGCCTTTGAATTGAAGCTAAATACCTTGGTATCCAACGACATTTTAATCAGAGTTTATTATGTTTGCTACTATCATTAATGTTCAAAAAGAGAGTTGTGAACTTCAGAAGTCAATCGACAACTGCTGCGGAAAACGCCGGGTAGGCCTCAGATCAATCACCTTCACGGTTGGTTGGCAGAATGTGGGTAAGAGCGAAGTGTTTGGCTATGTGAAGGATGGACAACAAGTAGGTGTAAAGCTGCATCCCGGACTGTGGAGTTTTAACAGGTCAAATATTTTGTCACCTCAGAGCTTGACGGTAAAGTCAACCTCACAGTATCGAAGGCTACCGGACTCGCAACAATGACCATCAGCCCAGACAGTCGGGTAAGGATCTCCCCGACGTTGGGCATTCGACTCGGTTTTAGAGAGACATACTCCACAAATAAAGGTTTGTTTGCCCCGGGTGAGTACGTCGGTGATAACCCGGTGGACTTCGCCTTCACGAAAAATCTCAGGGTACACCTGGATCGGGTGAACACATCGTACAACATGTTAGACGGATCTCCCACCATATTACTGAAAACCGTGCAAGCCAGTGATTGTTTCCTTGGGGAGACTGTGACCTTAGACTTCCCACGTCCCGAGATGAAAGTTTTGGAATCGGGACATATCCACGAATTTACGGTCTCTATTCTCGATGATCAAGCGAGAGAGTTGAAGAGCTATTACCCGATTTCGGTCGTCCTAGAAATTTCCAATTGAGTATAGGTGCCCCCAATATTATAATTTAATTTTATAATTTTCTTGAAATTAATTATTATGAGTATATACGGACCAGGTAGTTCTTCCAATTCCAATCGCGATTGGGTGACAGATATAAATTCAAAGAATTTGGAACCGGCAGAAGGGGGATTCATCCCGACAGAGTGATTTTTTAACTACCGGAAAAACCAAGGCCCTGATCAATAGAACTATATCGGCGGCCACGGACGAGATTCACAAGAGTCTACTATCACAACTTAGAGTATATGCCCTGGCTGTGACTACACAAACTCGTGAAGAAACACATACAGAACTAAACGAACTAGGCGGGAAAATAACCGAATTTCGGGAAGAGGCCCGGACGGGGATTGAGGAAGTCCGGACGGGTATTGAGAAAGTGCGATCAGATATACAGACGAACCTTACGGAAGCCTATTGGATGTTGCGCTCTGAGGACCAGACAGTACTTACTGAACTAGATGGAAAAATAACAGAATTTCGGGAAGAGGCCCATACAGAGTTTATGGAAGTTTCCGATAAACTAAATCGAGTTCGCAAAAACGCGAACAAAGCACTTGAGGATACCTCTGAAATGGTTCGTGTTGAGGCCCGTACCGCTATCGAGGAGCTTGCCGCATTGTTGGACACATCTGTAGAGCAGCTTAAGGTATTACGCAGCAGAAACCCCATCATCACGTGGTTACAACAACAACAACGTCGCCCACTCCAAAGTAAGTATTATTTGACATTTTCCTTAATATGCAACGGATTTTGATGAAATATGGAGCAGCAAACGCGTCTTTATGAGATGCATTTGACTTATGTCGTGTTTGCAAAGAATCGATTTCCGTGTCAGAGACACGGAAATCGATTCTTCGCAAAAACGACAGATGTTTGGGCGACAATTACTAACTTACAAGTGGCTGGGTCCATACGAGGTGTGCTCCATTCACCGTTCTCTTGGCATACTCTTGGACCAGTTCGGCTCTAACCGGCAGTATCTCACGTATTTCACTGTCGCCCCGACACACATCTGGTTCCCCAAAGTGGTGAAGTCATCTAAGCTCGGGATCGTTCCACATCCTGTAATTGACAGCGATCTAACCCTGTGGCTGTGTCTGGAAAAATGTGGGCTTATGTCGTTGTGGATAAGCTTAATTGCATTTTCTTGTTTATTTGATTTTCCACTCACTTTTCAATACTTGAGCAACGCAAAACTACTATACAGCCTTCAAATTCATATAAATACATGTATTACACTTTCTGCCGATTAAAATTCAGTTTGATTGTTTAATTATTATGTTCTACTTGATTTTGTATTTTAATCAAATTTTATATTGTATTAATTGATGAATGCTCATTCCAGGGTCATCTGACCTGTTCCCATTGATCAGAAATTAAATAGAAATTGAGGGTATGTTGTGACATAAAAATAATCAAAACAACATATTTTTTGGGGAGTTTCTAACACTAATTTATTCCAAAGTAAACGTATGGATGGGAATGTATGGAACGCCAGAACTGTCTTAACTGAACTAATATTGCTATCTTACGTGGATTCATCTTTAATTTATGTGGATTAATCTTCATCTTATATGGAATCGTCTTTATCTTATGTGGATTCATCTTTATCTTATGTGGATTCACCTTTATATTATGTCAATTCGTCTTTATCGTATGTCGATTCATCTTATGCCGGTCCGTCCTTATATTATATATGCTCGTCTTGATATTGTGTCGAATCTTCTTCAGCATTATATTATGTGGCTTAGTCTTTATCTTATGTCAGTTCGCCCTTACATTATGTCAGTTTGTATTTATCTTATGTCAAATCGCCTTTATCTTATGTCACTTCGTACTTATCTTATGTCAGTTCGTATTTATCTTATTTATCTTACACGGGTGTCGACATGGTTGTTGTTGCGGGAAATAAATAGCAAGTGTCAACACAAATATCTCTCCAATACATAAACCCCATATTAACAATGTTCGACATAAAGACGAAATGACAAAACATAAAGAGAACTGCACTTAAGATAAATACACATCTACATAAGATAAGAACCGACCCGTACGAGGGATAAATACGAACCCACATAACATTAAGATATACCCACAAAAGATAATGTCAACCCGACACAATATATTCCCCCGGCTGACAAAAGGGACATTACGGCATATGCGATCAGAGTAGCCGCAGATCAGCATGTGCCTCCGCACAGTCTTATCAGGGCCTACGCTGTTCGTTATTCCATCAATGGAGTAGCATTAATAACACCAGCAAGACGATTATAATCGAGTCATTTTCTGTGTGAGTTTCCAAAAGGAATTATATATCCAATTAGTGCCAATTATTGTAAACGCTATACTGTCCCATTTCTCAGCCCGGCAGCCCATATAAAGACGAACCAACATACGATTATAAGATAATAAAATAAAACGTGAGTTGACGTAAGCTAAAGACAAATTGACCTAATATAAAGACGGTATTGCATAAGATATAGATTAACCGACATACGATAAAGATGAATTGACATAAGATAAATACTAATCTACACGAGATAAGGACGAACTGACATAAGATATAGACGAATCCGCACAATATAAAGAAAAATTGATATACGATAAAGGTGAACTCACATAAGATAAAGACGAACTGACATAACATAAACACGAATCCACACAGGTTAAAGACTAACTGACATAAGATAAAAACGAACTGACATGAGATAAAGATGAATCCACACAAGATAAAGACAAACTGGCACAAGACAAAGACGAACTGACATAAGATAAGGACGAACTGACATACGAGTCCACGTAAGATAAATACGAAACCATTTAAGAGCAATACATGTCTTCAGTTAAGGCAGTCATGGCGTTCCATAGGAATGGGTTTTGCACCACGACAGTACATTTGCCTCTGGATGATGATTTAGAAAATATGCAACTTTCAGTCACTAGTTCTGCAAGTGACGTGGCACGGCATGGTATGAAAGTGGAAATTTCACCTCAGAATCTGATAATTTTAAAGAGGCTGCACCGAGATATTTCACATTCCTGCATAGGTAATGAGCATTAATGGAGCAGCATATTTGTGTTTATGTACAAATCTTTAGTTCATAAATGTCAAACACATTTTGCTGTCTGCCCATTTATTTGCAATTAACTGGTAACTGCACCCTTTATATCGCGGTCAGGCAATTGCCATCTAGCAATATTTCTCCAGTCACAGCCACATATATATGGAAGGGGATATCCGCCACTACATTGCATGCTGCTTCATGACAATGCAGTCGACCATTGTTACATGTCATCCTGCACTGCGGCTATTCGTTACTGCTTAATGACAACTCCATCTTGCATTATTACATTGCATATTGCATACCTCGATTGGCTATTTCACATTGTTACTTGCCATATTCTGCCATGTGTCATTCTGCTTACTGCTTGCTGGGATGCGTATATGACTATATGAATTCCGCCGAATGACGCATGCAAGCACGCAGAATGGCCAATGTCAGAATATGAAATGGCCGAATGAGGGATGCCAGCATCGCAGTAAGCAGTAGGCCGAATGAAACTTGGCAAAATGTGCAACGCCCTCTGTTGTCATAATGGGAACGCTTCCATTATGACACCAGGTCAGGTCATAAATAAGTACAGTAGATGTTTTTTCTTGTCGTCTTTTGTCACTGTGCCACCGCGGACGTAATGTATTTAAAGTGGTCGATCACCGCGGGCATAGCCTACCTGTCCCCCGCGATCACTGTTTCAGGCAGTGGGATCGCGGTGACAGCATCCTCGGTCACTGTGATGCACTGCCCGAACGATATCACGGTGATTCGCCGTGGTCGTTCACGGGGGATCACCACGATTGCGTATCTACCTGTATAAATGCATGTACGCGAAGGTACAGTACTTTAGCAAAATAAAACATTTTTGTTTGTATGAGAAACGATGAATTAAGTGAGCGCGTGCGTGTGTATGTGTACGTGTGCATTCGCGCTTTGATGTAGCTAAAGTCGAACATAATGCTATATCACTATTCTATATGTACACGAGTTATGGTGTTAACTGCTTAGACACAATGCCATCAATGTTTGTCAAATTGCAGGCCTGTAGCCAGGGGGGGGGGGGGGTCGGAGCGGTCCGACGACACCCCGACCAGCCACAAGGTCCACTTTTTTAGCCTCGATGTCCACTTCTTTAGCCTCGAGGTCCACTTTTTTAGACCCCCCTAGATACCTCAGGCCCATGGGGCCTTCGAAACGACCCCCCCTCCCCCCCCCCCCCTTCAAACAGGTCTGGCTACGGGCCTGAATTGTATATATATTTGCTTAACTTGGTTGATTGATTGAATTGCGAATAAAGGTTATTTAATCCATTCTGGCCGCAAAGGAAATAATCCCGTCTTTATCATTTAGCGGCTTACCTGTGACTATTTCGGGAGATTGAACACCATCGGTCTAATTATTATTTTTTTTAGCACGAACTATAATTAGCAGGTACTCTTCATTAGTAACTGTACATGCAAATACGGACATAAGTATCCATTGTCAACAGATGAGTAAATGGAAAGTGGGATTATTACCTTAATAGAAGTAATTAGAAATCGTATCGGTCCCCGTTATTCGTTAATTTAATGACCGGCCTCCGTTTCGCCCTTCGACCTACTCGTCCCCGTCAGTCGCTCAAACATAATACGATAGCCGACACAGGTTACGACAGGCCCGTATGCAGGGGTGTGGTGGGGGGGGGGGGGGGTGCGACAGTGACCGCACATTGATCACAGTGACCGAGGATGCTGTCACCGCGATCCCACTGCCTGAAACAGTGATCGCGGGGGACAGGTAGGCTATGCCCGCGGTGATCGACCACTTTAAATACATTATGTCCAGTCAGCCTGTATGATCACCTCAACATAATTGCAACAGAATTTATTTCTTTACACATGTGCTGAAGATAGCATTATAAAGAACATATCAAAAGTCTAGAAAAATCTAAATAAGAGAAATCCCATAAAAGTAACTTTTAAAACTGGTCTATTCGACAATAAGACGAATGGCCGTTGCAGCCCACCACATGCAAACATTTCAAATATACCGTGTGATGACGTATCATGGATTTCTAAAGACGAGTGTTTATTTTACATTATTTATCATGTTTGCGGATAATATCACGTTTATATAATACTGTTGTTGCTTTCATACAAGTGTAATTCCCGTGTTTTACAAGTTTATTGGCGTTGTCATGGATTTTCGCGGTTGTCAACAATCATCAATAAACATAAACAATGTACAATATTTAGCATAGATCCAATTTACCTACTCTGTCATATACAATAATAACTGCTGATAACATTATAAAAGACACGTGATTTAAAATAACAAATAATGCTAAAAAAACTTGCACATTGCATTTTTTTCTCAACGTATGGTGGTCAATTTTGAACATAAGCCAGCTGTTTTTAATATATATTATATATTCATTGCTTATCAATATTTTACATATTCACTTATGTTTGGAAGTATTTTATCCCCACCCCTCCGCCCCTGCACCAATACCCGGTATGGGGGCATTATAATTTGTAACTGTATGTCCGTCCGACCGTCTGTATGTCCGTCATATATAGTTTGACAGACGAACCAATTCTACAGTTTGATTCCGATTAACTTAATTTTTTGTATACATAAACATCATCAAGCGCCATAAGTTTGTAATGTTAACATTTTTACATTAGCTCCAATATATCTGGAGCAATTTTTATCCTATCGCATAGCGAAAACTGGATATAGGGATGCAAAAGTCGTACGTCCATTCGTCCGTCTGTCTGACTATCCATCATGTTTTCCATTCTGCTATAACTGCTTTACCGTATGGCAGATTGGCTTGAAACTTCATGTATCACAGTCGTGCTCCCATGTGCCCAAGGTCACGGTACAAAACGGTCAAATAATGTTTTGACACTTCGTGTGCATGTCCATAGTTTCATTTCTCACCCCAAAGTCAAGGTCAAGTAACATGGAAACTTCCACTTCAGGAGACTGGAGGCAAACCATCAGTATTTTTATGCCAATGATCGATGTGAACTTGAGTGACATGTCGTTTGTATATACATAATTTTGAAATTTGTATCTGGTCATGCATTGAAATATGGTGTTAATCCGGTAATTACCTCTGATTAACCGCTGTACTGGAAGGCTCTCATCGTGATTATAAATGAAACGGCCAGCAGCTGTTTGCGTGATATCGTATTATGATTAGGTTGATTTCACACAATCATGAGCTTCCTGGGATGTATTGTTCAGCTGATGCAGGATCTGGTCTCTCGGAACTGCTGCCAAATGCTGAACGGAAAAGCAGTAGCACGAGCGGTCATGGGTCATTTGCTAGTAGACAACGCTTTGAATTAAATGCTCGTCTCACGGAGCCGGACATATGACAGAAATGGTTTGATAATTGAATCCGTCGTAAATGAAGGACCTGCTCGAAGTGAAAAGTGATCGGACATATCACGCTAGCTAATTATAGTGCTGAAGCCCATGGCGACATTACTGAAGTTAGCAAAATATACGACGTTCTTCTGTCCGTTAATCTTACTGTTCAGTCTTTTGTTAAAAGTGATCTTATTCACGTTTCTCTGAAGGAAAATAGTCATTAAAAGAATATCGAATAGCAGCACTTTGACTTCAGTATATGGAAATGATATACTTATTTAAGAACATTTATAATAGCAGAGCGATCATGTGATAGAGAACTTAATTTGATACACTATTGCTTATAATGCTTCCCTTCTTCGCTGCCACAGGCCACAATCAAAATCTGAAATCAGCGTATGTGCAAATGATGCAAGACCGAGACTACCAACAACAAACTACATCAAACTGTCAGATCAGGACATCATGCTGTTTGTAGGAGCGCCCGGTAATGGGCAGGCTTATATGCGCTTACCTCGTCATTGAATCCGTCTTAATAAGAAGTGTAAATGCAACTTGAGATATGACTAGAGGCAAAGGCATGACCAAATCACAGCAAGCAGAATGGTTAGTATTATTATTTTCATGCGCAGAAGTAAACAGTGGCATACAGGAGTTCTGTTAAAATCAGTATCACACAAGTGGCCAACACATTGAATGTGGTCAAGCAAACCAAAGCGAGACTACAAAGACACGCATTGAAACATTCTCATTATTTCTTCTTGAAAGAAATCCGTTCAACGAAGATCATTTGTTGCGAAATATAGAAACAAGCGTGTCATCTGATTCCTCAACAAATATCGACAGGGCAAAATAATGTGTCGAATGTACTAAACAAAATGCTTAGCAATACTGTAATGGATTATTCGTTCAAACGATCACACAAAGCAGTGACACGTAACACAAAACCTTCAGTAAAAGTAGACAGTGAAGCAATTAATGTCTATCCACAGTTGATTTTCCAACGACCTACAGTAGTTTTCAGTGGATCGGATGTGACATGTCACACGTATTTAAATACGAACTGTTCAGTATCCCGTCATCTCTATTTGATTCATCGGGTTTTCTAAGACAGACACAAAAACAACAGCGTTAGCAGATGCAATATGGGCCATGGGAAACTGTTGCAACATTGAGATGGAAACGAGAACGTAAATCATGTGATTGTTTGTGGATCTATATTACACCGTATTCCCTGGCAACAGGGTTCTAGATGTCCTGGCATCTGACAGACATATGTAGATTACAGGGTGTGACACTGCATCACGGCTCTTCGGTATATGTAAGGGACATGCACTGACGAAAGTAATGAATGAAGAACATTTAAATGCATGTGCAGAAGTGTTCATTGATAGCAGCGCAAAGGAAAGGATGGTGTAGTGCAAGCTGGTGAGAGTGTACTTAGTGGGATTTACGGTGGGTTATATCAGGAGGACTAGATACACTTCGCTCCAGAAAATTTACTATCAAAGTTTCGGCAGTACAACGTGTGTACAGGTACATGCACTGCCACCTACATCAGCAGCAGCGAAATACCACAGTATGAGGGAGTACCTAACTGGATTGATTCACAGATGAACTGGCACCACAGGAATGGGGATGGTTTGTTGTAAAACAAGATACTTCCTAGACATACATATTTTCCACCTGCTTCCGAAAGTCTCCTGAAGACTATCAGGTGCAGCTCTAAACTGGAGTGCGATACAAAACGTTGTACATCCAGAAAACATGGACTTGGATGTTCCACAGGATGCGGCAAATGCAGAGGTGTGGCATGCACTAACTTTACAAACCTCAGTTAGTCCGACCTATTGAGTAGACGTATTACCCAACTGACATATTAATACAAATGGACAATCAAACTGAGGTGAGTGAATTGATTTGTAGAGCTAATTATCTCTATTTAAAACTACTTGTAGCATAGTTTAAGCAGGAAATATGTGATATTACACATTGAGATAACGAGTCTCCACCTGAGATGTTATGTTTGCAATTTGTTGTGAATGAGCGAGTTTTTCTTTTCGTGCACATGCTATTTTGGCGGCCATTTTTAATGTCATTTTAATGTCAATGACAGAGCAATTAAATTCATATATAGTATCATTATCAGAGGAGTTTACCTTTAACTATGTATTTGAGCACTGTACATTGTGCCAAAAATTATTTACAAATGATAATATGACAAAAGTAGCGTGATATATCTGTATACGACGGCCATCTTGGATTTATGCAAATTAAGCTTGTTTCCCCTGCTTCGATTTGTCTAGACTTTTAGTATGTTGTCATAAACACTTCACAGACACATATGCAAGTAAAATAGTTTCTGTTGCAATTTTGTTAAGGTTGGGCTACAAATTGATATAGGCTGACTGGTCAAAATTATGCCCGCAGTGGCACAGTGACAAAATACCACAAGAAAAGACGTCTACTGTACTTATTTTGGAGCGCCACCTGACGTCATAATGGAAGCGTTCCCATTATGACAACCGAGGGCGCTGCACATTTTGCCAAGTTTCATTCGGCCTACTGCTTACTGCGATGCTGGCATCCCTCATTCGGCAATTTCATATTCTGACATGGGCCATTCTGCGTGCTTGCATGCGTCATTCGGCGAAATCCATATAGTCATATACGCATCTCAGCAAGCAGTAAGCAGAATGACACATGGCAGAATATGGCATGTAACAATGTGAAATAGCCAATCGAGGTATGCAATATGCAATGCCATAATGCAAGATGGAGTTGTCATTAAGCAGTAGTGTATAGCCAAGATGCAGGATGACATGTAACAATGTCAAATAGCCAATCGAGGTATGCAATGTGAAATGTAATAATGCACGATGGAGTTGTCATTAAGCAGTAACGAGTAGCCGCAGTGCAGGATGGCATGTAACAATGGTCGACTGCATTGTTATGAAGCAGCATGCAATGTAGTGGCGGATACCCCCTTCCATACATATACGTACAGTTATACGTGTGGTGATGTGAAGTCCTGGGTTATGACGTCATAACTCCTCCACGACCACCACTGCAAAACCGACTGCGTTAAACGTGCCATGATGTCGGAACATCTATTAGCAATCTCAACTCGCAATCAATCAGTTTGATTGACTGAGCCTGAGATGTAGCACAGCTCAGGCTCAGCCTATCAGTCTGCTTGATTTAGAGCACACTATTCAAATATTTCGAAACAAAACAATGGACAAATATTTGTGAGATTAGCTCAAACAGTGTTGTGGCATCTAAACCGGGAGCAAACAGATGCGTTCGTTACTACTACTACTGTCTGTTTCACGAAAGCTGTTTCACGAAAATTTTACGGCTATATAAACAATGCAAAAATAATATTTTTTATGATAATGTTAAATGTTATCAAGTATGAGTTTTCTTTTTATTTTGTGAAATTTGGTCCAATATTGATTTTATTACGAAAATACAAGTTCCCTATGTTAAATCCCCATGTGGAAATGTGTCTAATTTCAGAAATAGTAGACCGATTTTCAAAATGTAACTTTAGTTTGCTTAGTTAGATCATTTCCAAGCTATTTTTCTCCCGTTTTTTGTCTCCTACCACAGCTCCTCCAGCTCCTCCACGTCCTTTTCACGCATGTTAAATTCCCATTTTTCGTAATAAAATCAATATTTGACAAAATTTCACGAAATAAAAAGAAGGCTCATTCTGAAATGTTGATAAAATTTATTATTAATTAAAAGATTGCTTTTGAATTGTTTAAATGGCCGTGATATTCTGGCATGTTTCATGAAACAGACAGTAGAGAATGTCTCACCAAGACGGTGGCTTGGGTTCTGGCATTTGTTACACTGTGTCTGAAAATGAAAATAATAACAACACATGTCTTAGATAATTATAATGGTTATTTGACACGTGGATATGAATGCAATTGAAAACGATGGTACCGGTAGTTTGAAATTACATATAGGTGAGAGTACACTAAATGGTGCCAAAGCGCCAAGGGAGGCCAAAGTAGTCCAGTATAAAAACAATAGTGCGGGTGTTTTGAGGTTATAAACACAGTTTGCTTGCAAATCTTCATCCATTACTACGAAGTATCACTTGAGGAACATTTGTGGGTGCTTTTAACACAAGTATTCGGCATATTTGTAGCAATTGAAAAAAAAACACTGAACCTGTTGGTGACGTGATGTTAACAGAGTTTCCGTGGCCAATAAATGTAAACAATATCTGGGGATATGACGAGGTTGGATTTTTCTGTCTTAGGAGTAAGTGAACCTATTGTTTAATTCATGCAGAACCACAGTACAGACCGGCTGCAGGTCATCTACACGTAGGTCTCACAGCGTCCATACGAATAGTGAAAGTATGAGAGACTGACCTTATTGGATAGGACTCGGTTAAATTATATATATGTAGTAAAACTAGTTGGTGTGTTCTAACCTATAACACACCAAACCTTTGTCCGGATGATATATAATACACATGTAGTATGAAGGTGCATATACCTTTTCACATTTACATTGTTGAAATAACTTTTCTCGTCTGCTGTTTATTTTTATTCTCCATTTGTCTTATCAAAAACGAGGTTCCGCAGCATTTTAGAACCATTTAAAAAATATAAAACAGCAACAGAACAAAGGAACGAAAGGTTTTATTTCCCACCTTCTAAGAAGCGTTACTATTGATATGAGACACGCCATGTGATTTTGTACCTTCGGTCATCTGCGTAATTTCATTAAATACGTTTACAAGATTTACAATATTTGTCATAAATAAAGTCAAAAGCTGACATATTCCGCATGTACTCTAGAAATTGTGTCAATTTTTGACGCCATTTACGGAAGATATTGTAAAGTTTGTAAACGTATTTCATGAAATTATGCAGATGTCCGAAGGTACAAAATCACATGACGTGCCTCATATGGACTCATCTAAGTTATTAGCTTGTTTTCAAATTCATGTACATACCACATGTAAGTAGGGGCGCCGGAAGCATCATAAGATTGGCGAATGAATCTAGAAGGTGGACCCGCTACCCACCCAACGTGTATGTTGTTACCACTCAATTGAACAGTCTCGTCGAGACGGTTGAACTGAATGGTAACAACGTACACTTCTGATGAGAAATGAGGAAAATTGCAGAAAAACATATTTCCATTCCGTTTTTTATATATGTATGAATTCCAAATATGTTAAAAGTATTGATCCGGCAGTCGCCGGACCTGTCGGACCTGTTCCGACGCCCCTGGTAAGTGATGTCCTACGTATTGTATGCAATAAATATTGTTTAAACTAAGGGAAAATAAAAGATTGTAAACCATGTTGTTTAATCATAGTGTCTGTTTAATTATCCACGGTGTGGTATCACGTGTTCTATTTAGTTGGGTCTCTCTAATGGCGGCGCCTAAGAGTTTTGAGACAAATATTTTCTTTCATGAATACGACTGCAGTTTCTTCCTTTTAATGATGTTCCAGCCGTTAACACTACGAGTCCGACAATAACAAATTCAGTAATAGTACATGAACATCCAGTAGACACATGTTACGGCTTGCAAATGCAAAATAAATTTCAGACTAACTACCGACGTAATCTGTAGCCTATTTCACGAAAATTGCAAAGTATACTTATCTTGCTAAGTACACTTTGAGGGAGAAATTTTCAATTTAAGGTATACATTTATTAATGTTTATTATACTGAATTTTGATAATGTAATAAATTCAGTATAATAATTCTGCATACTTTTAATTATCAACTATATGCAGTCGTTAGTTCTATATGAAATAATGCATTCGGGAAAAATAAAGTATTACTCATTCAATGTACACTTTGCTACATAAGTATGCTTGGCAATTTTGATGATATCGGCTACTGAATTTGCTATTGCCGAACTCGTATAGTGTTAACATGGTCATCATTAAAAGGAAGAAACCGGAGTCGTATTGATGAACAATAGATTTACCTCGAAACTAATGGGCGCTGCCATTACGGAAAACCCAAACAATAGACCACGTGATACCACACCGTGTTATCATGGATACGATAAACTTAGACACTACGCCAGTTTCATACTTCCATCACGTCCTTACCTACGGGTTATTCCTTACCAGAGTGCTCTGGGTCCAGTCGGATTTGTACGAGTATATGGCCGTACCGATCACGCCTGCCCCGGCCACTGACCAAGCATTGGTCACTACGGCGTGGATCAGGTAGCACAGGTGTCCGGCATGTTGGTTGTATCTGATATACGTACACCGGCCACTGTCCCAGCACACGTTCATACACTCGTAGATCCCCATCCCCCCCTCCTTAGGATGGCCACTGTTTGTTTGTCTGTCGGCTCAGATACTGACCCGTGAAACAGAGGCCTGACCGTCGGAGTCGTGTCGGCACGCACGTGCACGTACAGACATAGCGTCCAGTAAATCCCATACACGATACTCATTGCCATGTATTTGTCATGTATTTGTCCATTGTTACAAAGCCGCATACACGATATGTGTTGCCATTTATTTGTCCATTGTTACAAAGCCGCATACACGATATTTGTTTTCATGTATTTGTCCATTGTTACAAAGCCCGATACACGATAGTTGTTATCATTTATTTGTTCATTGTTACAAAGCCAGATACACGAGATTTGTTTTTAATGTATTTGTCCATTGTTACAAAGCCGCATACATGACTCGGATGTGTGTTGCCATTTATGTGTCCATTGTTACAAAGCCGCATACACGATATTTGTTGCCATTTATTTGTCCATTGTTACAAAGCCGCATACACGATATTTGTCGCCATATTTTTATTATTCTTTTATAAGTTCATATATTTATTTTCCCCGTAATAGGTTTGTGGTGGGTCGGGGCCATCCCCCACAAACCGTACATAATATACATGTAATAGTCAGATACAAATACAAAATATACAATTACAGATATTCACCCTCTTTTGCTCTTTGGGTAGAAATCACTGTTCTATTAAGACTTCTTGGTTGAGTGGTACATTAGAATCGTCATTAATGAGAGACCTGAATTTTCAATAAAAAAACTTGCACGTGTTATTAAAAAAAGACAGTAATACTTATAATAAACCCGCAGATGACAATGTCACTCTCCAGCGCTGCAAGAGCCAAAGTTTGATTTAGCATATGTAATACATGTAATTGATTATATGTTATCATTCATAATACCCATGATCCAACTGAACCAGCCCCACTCTGTAAAAAGTGAAGTTCAATCCTACTGTGCATCTACATGTTTAAATCGTGTGTTAACCCTTTCAACACTACAGCCATTGATATAGGTGTTTTTAAACAGTGTAGATCCAGACGAGCCGGCTCATGATGAGCTGTATCATCAGGATCTGCACTCTTTGCAAGTAATTTCCATATTTGTTAAACAAAATAAAACATTATATATCGATTATTTGAAAAGTAGTTTGTGTTGAATGGAATTGACCGAAAATTAACATATTATAATCCATTCCAGTTATTTAGGGCTGAAAGGGTTAAATGTTAAAGTTGTTGGTAACATTATGTATTGACAAGCCAATATACAATCTGTTCCGATCCCCACACTGGTTCTAAAACAAAACGCGGCTGGTTCCGTCAGATCATGGTCTTTGGTTGAACCTGTATTACTCTGTGCATATTATATTCTTCTACTAGATTCATATTTATAATGTCTTTATTTCCCAAATCTATAATATGAGGTGGGGAATGGGGGGGGGGGGGGGGGGGGTGGGGGGGGGGGGGGGGGAGGGGTGGGGAAGGGGTTAAAACAAAGAAAGAAAAAACAAAACAAAAGATACTTATTGTTTTTTCGTAAATCCCAAAGATGAATGATTTTTCGTTAATTGTAATAGTTATATTTTTTTGTCGCTAACCATTCTTGAAGTTCCCGAAATATGTTTGTTGTAACCTTACGATCCCAAAAAAAATGTTTTATTTTTTCCGAAAACTTCTTACAGAATGTACATAATGGACTACTGACAATTTTAATCTTATCTAGGAAATCATTTGTGGCCAGAATATTGTGGTTTATTCGGTATTGGAACCATTTTCGAGTTGTGTCTTTTGTTATGATATGCGGCCATAAATATATTTTCTTCCATGTTTCATTGTTAAAATTATAGGTGGAGTTCCATTTAATTTTACCAGCTGGAGTTTCAGAATTGGAGTTTAATGCGAGATACATGTCTTTTGTCCCGGTTTTGTTTTATAGGTATATTTTTAGTTTGTATGGAGTAAATGGCATTTCTCACTTTGTTTCGATATTGTTAAGTTTCAAACTTTTAGCCCAATCTGTTATTGCTTTGACAAGGCCATAATATTGAAGAAAGTTTATATTTATGTTGAAATTGTTATTAAGTTCATTTTGAGAGGCGAAAGTTCCATCAATTTTGATAATGTCATTTATAAAACATATTCCCTTATCAAACCATGCTTTATTGAAGAAGGTTGTCCCACATGTTATGTCCTTATTAAAAAATAATGAGCTAGAAAGAAATACATCCATGTTTATCGGCTTAAGCTTATTTTGTAATTTTAGATGAGCTTTTAAAACATACCCGCCAAAAAAGGTTTGAAATGTTTCCTATTTTTTGTTCGATGTACATATCTCCCAATTTAAAAATAGTATCTGTATCAATTTCTATATTTAAAATATTTATAAATTTGTATTTGTTGCGCACTATTCTTCTTACCCATGTTGTTTTTAAAGACGATACATAGTCCTCAATATTTGGCATTTTTAGTCAACCATCCTCATATTTTTTGCATGTGATAGTGCCTTTTACTCGTGATTTACCTTGCCATAAAAGATTATACATAATGCTGCTGATATCTTTAACACATGTTTGACTGGGGTTAGGTAGGGATATAAAGAGGTGATTTAAAGATGACAGAAGAAGAGACTTTATGACTGTGATTCGGCCTAATGGTGTTAAGTACCTTTTGTTCCAGCTGTTGATTTTTTATTTTTTCCGAGAAATTTATGTTCACAATTTTTTCTAAATCTGTGTCAAAAGTAATTCCAAGCAATTTAAATCTGTTATTTCCCCATTTTTTTGGCCCCAATCCAAATAACGTGTGCTTTATCAAAATTAACTTTAAGTCATGACATATGGGCATACATTTCCAGTTCATTAAGTGTTTCATTTAGTGATTCACTTGATCCATCCAAGAAGGCACTAGTGTCATCTGCAAACTGTGTTAGTTTATATTCTGTTCCATTTATTTTAATTCCTTTAATTTTATGATTTTTTGCGTATTCTGATTGCAAGTATTTCTGCGCATAAGATAAATATGTACGGTGAGAGTGGGTCCCCCTGACGACAGCCTCGATGTATTGAAAAAAAAGATGAGCGGTTACAATGTTGATTACCTGATAGTTGAGCGTTTTTCTAGAATAATGTAATCCATTGCCTAGTATTTGGTCCGAATTTTAAGTAGCGAAGTACTTTATGAATATAGTTCCACGATATAGAGTCAAATGCTTTCTCAAAGTCTATAAGAAGAAGAAGTCCTGGGTTATGGCCATTTATTTGTCCATTTTTACAAAGCCCGATACACGATATTTGCTGTCATTTATTTGTTCATTGTAACAAACCCCGACACACGAGGTTTGTTTTTCATTTATTTGTCCATTGTTACAAAGCCACATACACGATATGTGTTGCCATTTATTTGTCCATTGCTACAAAGCCCCATTCACGACATTTTCTGTCATTTATTTGTTCATTGTTACAAATCCCCATACACGATATTTGTTTCCATTTATTTATCCATTGTTACAAAGCCCCACACACGATGTGTGTTGCCATTTATATGTTCATTGTTACAAAGCCCCATACACGATGTGTCTCTCAACTTATTTGTCCATTGTTACAAAGCCTCATACACGATATTTGCTGTCATTTATTTGTTCATTGTTACAAAGCCCTATAAACGATATGTGTTGCCATTTATTTGTCCATTATTACAAAGCCTCATACACGATATTTGTTGCCATTTATTTGTCCATTGTTACAAATCCCCACACACGATATTTGTTGCCATTTAGTTGTCCATTGTTACAAAGCCCCACACACGATATTTGTTGCCATTTATTTGTCCATTGTTACAAAGCCCCACACACGATATTTTTTGGCCATTTATTTGTCCATTGTTACAAAGCCCCACACACGATATTTGTTACCATTTATTTGTTCATTGATACAAAGCCCCACACACGATTGTTACAGCCATTTATTTCTTCATTGTTACAAAGCCCCATACACGATATTTGTTGCCATTTATTTGTCCATTGTTACAAAGCCCCATACACGATATTTGTTTACATTTATTTGTCCATAGTTACAAAGCCCCACACACGATATTTGTTGCCATTGATTTGTCCATGTTACAAAAACCCCATACAGGATATTTGTTGCCGTTCATTTGTCCATTGTTACAAAGCCCGATGCACGATGTTTGTTTCCATTTATTTGTCCATTGTTGCATAGCCCGATACACGATATTTGCTGTCATTTATTTTTCCATTGTTACAAAGCCCCATACAAGATATTTGCTGCCATTTATTTGTCCATTGTTACAAAGCCCTATACACGATATTTTTTGCCATTTATTTGTCCAAGGCTACAAAGCCCAATACACGATATTTGTTGCCATTTATTTGTCCATAGTTACAAAGCCCCACACACGATTGTTGTTGCCATTTATTTGTTCATTGTTACAAAGTCACACACACGATCTTTGTTACCATTTATTTGTTTATTGTTACAAAGCCACACACATGCTAGTTGTTGCCATTTATTTGTTCATCGTTGCAAAGCCCCACACACGATATTTGTTTTTGCCATTTATTCTTCATTGTACAAAAAAACCCCACACACGATGTGTTGCCATTTATTTGTTCATCGTTGCAAAGCTCCCCACACACGATATTTGTTGCCATGTATTGCTTCATTGTTACAAAGCCCCACACACGATGTGTTGCCATTTATTTGTTAACTGATACAAAGCCCCACACAAGATTGTTACAGCCATTTATTTGTTTATTGTTACAAAGTCCAATACACGATATCTGTTGCCATTTATTAGTCCATTGTTACAAAGCCCCAACACACGATAGTTGTTGCCATTTATTTGTTCATTGTTACAAAGTCCGACACACGATATTTGTTGCCATTTATTTGTTCATTGTTAGAAAGCCCCACACACGATATAAGTATACCAGCCTGACATGGCGTTGTTTACATGCTTTGTTTATATAAACATTGGTGTATAAATAAACATGGAATTCCTGTAGGAATTTTCCTGTTTATTATGGCGCGTCGCTATAGTCATGATCGATATATTGCGATTGACAAAACAGTTTATCATACTGGAGCAGTGGGTAAACTTGCGGTCAACGGTGGCACTTGATTTCAATTTTGCACCGCATGCGTTCGATCCTCACTTTGGCCATTATATATATATATAATTTTTTTCAAATATTGTTTTTGTGTTTTCTTTTTCTTTTTAATGCATCTTTATTACATGTAACAACAATTGGCATGGTAATTATGAACCACATGCATCCACGTTTATTTATTTATTTGTTTATTATCTGAAGTGAGAGGGGTTTTTTTACGACATGGTATTCTCCGTAACATATTTGCATTTGTAGTGAGTCGAGGTGGACTTTCACAATAACACACGAATGTGCAGAATGCATTTCACAATGATAAGGTTCAAAGTGAAGTGTTTAATAATGTTGTGTAAAAGTAAATGCACGACTGTTTCGGGATCTGTGCGTTACCTTTGGCGCCAACATAGTAAAAGCGAGAGAAAAATGTACGCCTTCGGCAGGATTCGAACTCACGACCGTCCGATCACCAAACAGCAGATCTACCCACTACAGCACTAAACGATGTTACTATTTTTAGCAATTCTATCGAATGTTAATGCGTTTGCGTTGGTATACAATACCATGTCTACAACATATGACGTAAACTATTTAAAAATAGCACGTGTTTACAATAATATTTACAATAATAACGCGTCAGCTCAAAGCGGTACACCTCTAGTTGTTGCTATTTTTTTGTTCATTGTTACAAAGCCCCACACACGATATGTGTTGCCATTCATTTGTTCATTGTTACAAAGCCCCATACACGATATTTGTTTCCATGTATTTGTCCATTGTTGCAAAGCCCGATACACGATATTTGCTGTCATTTATTTTTCCATTGTTACAAAGCCCCATACAAGATATTTGCTGTCATTTATTTGTCCATTGTTACAAAGCCCCAAACACGATATTTTTTTCCATTTATTTATCCATTGTTACAAAGCCCCACACACGATATTTGTTGGTATTTATTTGTCCATTGTTACAAAGCCCCACACACGATATGTGTTGCTATTTATTTGTCCATTGCTACAAAGCCTCACACACGATATGTTTTGCTATTTATTTGTCCATTGCTACAAAGCCCCATACACGATATGTGTTGTCATTTATTTTTCCATTGTTACAAAGCCCCAAACACGATATTTTTTTCCATTTATTTATCCATTGTTACAAAGCCCCACACACGATATTTGTTGGTATTTATTTGTCCATTGTTACAAAGCCCATACACGATATATGCTGCCATTTATTTATCCATTGTTATAAAGCCTCATACACGATATTTGTTGCTATTTATTTATACATTGTTACAAAGCACCACACACGATATTTGTTGCTATTTATTTATCCATTGTTACAATGCCCCGCACACGATATGTGTTGCCATTAATCTTTCCATTGTTACAAAGCCCCATACACGATATTTGTTGCCATTTATTTTTCCATTGTTACAAAGCCCCATACACGATATTTGTTTCCATTTATTTATCCATCGTTACAAACCCCATACACGATATTTGTTGCCGTTTATTTGTCCATTGTTACAAAGCCCCAACACACGATAGTTGTTGCCATTTATTTGTTCATTGTTACAAAGTCCCGCACACGATATTTGTTGCCATTTATTTGTTCATTGTTACAAAGCCCCACACATGCTAGTTGTTGCTATTTATTTGTTCATTGTTACAAAGCCCCACACACGATATGTGTTGCCATTCATTTGTTCATTGTTGCAAAGCCCCATACACGATATTTGTTGCCATTTATTTGTTCATTGTTAGAAAGCCCCACACACGATATGTGTTGCCATTCATTTGTTCATTGTTACAAAGCCCGATACGCGATATTTGTTTCCATATATTTGTCCATTGTTGCAAAGCCCGATACACGATATTTGCTGTAATTTATTTTTCCATTGTTACAAAGCCCCATACAATATATTTGCTGTCATTTATTTGTCCATTGTTACAAAGCCCCATGCACGATATTTATTTCCATTTATTTATCCATCGTTGCAAAGCCCCATACACGATATTTGTTGCCATTTATTTGTCCATTGTTACAAAGCCCCACACACGATATTTTTTGGCCATTTATTTGTCCATTGTTACAAAGCCCCACACACGATATTTGTTACCATTTATTTGTTCATTGATACAAAGCCCCACACACGATTGTTACAGCCATTTATTTGTTCATTGTTACAAAGCCCCATACACGATATTTGTTGCCATTTATTTGTCCATTGTTACAAAGCCCCATACACGATATTTGTTTACATTTATTTGTCCATAGTTACAAAGCCCCACACACGATATTTGTTGCCATTGATTTGTCCATTGTTACAAAGCCCCATACACGATATTTGTTGCCATTTATTTGTCCATTGTTACAAAGCCCCATACACGATATTTGTTTACATTTATTTGTCCATAGTTACAAAGCCCCACACACGATATTTGTTGCCATTGATTTGTCCATTGTTACAAAGCCCCATACACGATATTTGTTGCCGTTCATTTGTCCATTGTTACAAAGCCCGATGCACGATGTTTGTTTCCATTTATTTGTCCATTGTTGCAAAGCCCGATACACAATATTTGCTGTCATTTATTTTTCCATTGTTACAAAGCCCCATACAGATATTTGCTGCCATTTATTTGTCCAATTTGTTACAAAGGCCTATACACGATATGTTTTGCCATTTATTTGTCCAAGGCTACAAAGCCAATACACGATATTTGTTGCCATTTATTTGTCCATAGTTACAAAGCCCCACACACGATAGTTGTTGCCATTTATTTGTTCATTGTTACAAAGTCACACACACGATCTTTGTTGCCATTTATTTGTTTACTGTTACAAAGCCACACACACGATATGTGTTGCCATTTATTTGTTTATTGTTACAAAGCCACATACACGATATGTGTTGCCATTTATTTGTTCATCGTTGCAAAGCCCACACACGATATTTGTTTGCCATTTATTGCTTCCATTGTTACAAAGCCCACACACGATGTGTTGCCATTTATTTGTTAACTGATACAAAGCCCCACACAAGATTGTTACAGCCATTTATTTGTTTAGTGTTACAAAGTCCAATACACGATATCTGTTGCCATTTATTTGTCCATTGTTACAAAGCCCCAACACACGATAGTTGTTGCCATTTATTTGTTCATTGTTACAAAGTCCGACACACGATATTTGTTGCCATTTATTTGTCCATTGTTACAAAGCACCATACACGATATTTGTTTACATTTATTTGTCCATAGTTACAAAGCCCCACACACGATATTTGTTGCCATTGATTTGTCCATTGTTACAAAGCCCCATACACGATATTTGTTGCCGTTCATTTGTCCATTGTTACAAAGCCCGATGCACGATGTTTGTTTCCATTTATTTGTCCATTGTTGCAAAGCCCGATACACAATATTTGCTGTCATTTATTTTTCCATTGTTACAAAGCCCCATACAAGATATTTGCTGCCATTTATTTGTCCATTGTTACAAAGCCCTATACACGATATGTTTTGCCATTTATTTGTCCAAGGCTACAAAGCCCAATACACGATATTTGTTGCCATTTATTTGTCCATAGTTACAAAGCCCCACACACGATAGTTGTTGCCATTTATTTGTTCATTGTTACAAAGTCACACACACGATCTTTGTTGCCATTTATTTGTTTACTGTTACAAAGCCACACACGATATGTGTTGCCATTTATTTGTTTATTGTTACAAAGCCACATACACGATATGTGTTGCCATTTATTTGTTCATCGTTGCAAAGCCCCACACACGATATTTGTTGCCATTTATTGCTTCATTGTTACAAAGCCCCACACACGATGTGTTGCCATTTATTTGTTAACTGATACAAAGCCCCACACAAGATTGTTACAGCCATTTATTTGTTTATTGTTACAAAGTCCAATACACGATATCTGTTGCCATTTATTTGTCCATTGTTACAAAGCCCCAACACACGATAGTTGTTGCCATTTATTTGTTCATTGTTACAAAGTCCGACACACGATATTTGTTGCCATTTATTTGTTCATTGTTAGAAAGCCCCACACACGATAGTTGTTGCTATTTTTTTGTTCATTGTTACAAAGCCCCACACACGATATGTGTTGCCATTCATTTGTTCATTGTTACAAAGCCCCATACACGATATTTGTTTCCATGTATTTGTCCATTGTTGCAAAGCCCGATACACGATATTTGCTGTCATTTATTTTTCCATTGTTACAAAGCCCCATACAAGATATTTGCTGTCATTTATTTGTCCATTGTTACAAAGCCCCATACACGATATTTATTTCCATTTATTTATCCATCGTTACAAAGCCCCATACACGATATTTGTTGCCATTCATTTTTCCATTGTTACAAAGCCCCATCCACGATATATGTTGCCATTTATTTGTCCATTGTTACAAAGTCCCACACACGATATTTGTTTCCATTTATTTATCCATTGTTACAAAGCACCACCCACGATATTTGTTGATATTTATTTGTCCATTGTTACAAAACCCCATACACGATATATGTTGCCATTTATTTATCCATTGTTACAAAGCCCCATACACGATATTTGTTGCTATTTATTTATCCATTGTCACAAAGCCCCACACACGATATGTGTTGCTATTTATTTGTCCATTGCGACAAAGCCCCATACACGATATTTGTTTCCATTTATTTATCCATTGTTACAAAGTCCCACACACGATATTTGTTGATATTTATTTGTCCATTGTTACATAGCCCCATACACGATATATGTTGCCATTTATTTATCCATTGTTACAAAGCCCCATACACGATATGTGTTGCTATTTATTTATCCATTGTTACAAAGCGCCACACACGATATGTGTTGCTATTTATTTGTCCATTGCGATAAAGCCCCATACACGATATTTGTTGCCATTTATTTGTCCATTGCTACAGAGCCTCACACACGATATGTTTTGCTATTTATTTGTCCATTGCTACAAAGCCCCATACACGATATGTTTTGTCATTTATTTGTCCATTATTACAAAGCCCCAAACACGATATTTGTTTCCATTTATTTGTCCATTGTTACAAAGCCCCATACACGATATGTGTTACCATCTATTTGTCCATTATTACAAAGCCCCAAACACGATATTTTTTTCCATTTATTTATCCATTTTTACAAAGCCCCACACACGGTATTTGTTGCTATTTATTTGTCCATTGTTACAAAGCCCATACACGATATATGCTGCCATTTATTTATCCATTGTTATAAAGCCTCATACACGATATGTGTTGCTATTTTTTATCCATTGTTACAAAGCCCCACACACGATATTTGTTGCTATTTATTTATCCATTGTTACAACGCCTCACACACGATATTTGTTGCCATTAATTTTTCCATTGTTACAAAGCCCCATACACGATATTTGTTGCCATTAATTTTTCCATTGTTACAAAGCCCCATACACGATATGTGTTGCCATTTATTTTTCCATTGCTACAAAGCCCCATTCACGATATTTGCTGCCATTTATTTGTCCATTGTTACAAAGCCTCATTCACGACATTTGCTGCCATTTATTTGTCCATTGTTACAAAGCCACATACACGATATTTGTTTCCATTTATTTGTCGATTATTACAAAGCCACATACACGATATATGCTGTCATTTATTTATCCATTGTTACAAAGATTCATACATGATATTTATTGATATTTATTTGTTTATCGTCATAGACGCCCTCCGGCAATTGGTATCATACCTACCACATAAATTTATCAGGTAACCTGCTCTGCATTGACCGAATACGTACTAACTGATAACATCCGGGTAACAAAGAAGTGAAAACTGACGTTCCATTGGTCGGATGACTACACGTGCCGTTACCGAATGACGTCAGTGTAATGACGCAACGTAAACAAGTCCGCGTTCTGTCCATAGATAACGACGTCATCAGTGGTCATTTTCGAGCATAAAACGTTACCTGATAAATATAATACCAGGCTAGTGTCTTTTGATATCAAGTTTACCAGGCTGGGCTCGGAAACGATAGGAATTCCTACGTGTTTCCTAGCCTTGCCTGATAAAGTTGATATCAAAAGACACTAGCCTGGTATCCTGAATGTATCGCCCGGACGATAAGGAAGTATTCCACAGAGTTACTTCCCGCAACTATATCAGGCATTGGCGCAGGTACATGTACAATGAACCAGGTTCAATCCAAATTCTAAACTGCAATCACTGACTATTCATTGGTCGAATGACATCACTATTACGGTGACGAGTGACGTTAATACATTGACACAAGTTGAACTAATATAAACAAGTCCGTGTTACTTTCAACATAACAGTCATTACACTTGCATTATTCATAGTAGACACGTTTCATGATTAAACCGGGCTAGTGTTTTGATATTGGTGTCTGGCTGCAACCACGGGGGAATAACGGGTGGTAGGGATTGTACAATGGATAACAAATCCTACTTACTTTTTGATGGATTGATTATTGGTGTTTAACGGCTTATCAACAGCAAAGGTAAATTAAGGTCAGGCCAACGGGTTGGAATATCCCTATTTAACCTGTCCATCATGAGGGAAATTCTCCAAATCAGAATTGACTATTTACAGAAAAATATATATTCAGCCCAGAAAATACAATATCCTGTCCCGGTTCCAGGTCCATTCCACACCAGAGAGTTACTTAGCTCCAACCCCAAAAGTAATATGATCAGCACTGATCTTATTACTTTTGTTTACCTCTTAAGAATGAGAAGGCCGACAATGTATATGAGGGCCAAACCATGTAAGTCGGCATTCCGGTAAGGATGAACCCCGATCGTTAAATTACCCTTCGCATGCTCCCGACCAACCACACACAATTATGTTTAGAAACCACGAAATCACAGAAATTAAAAGTTCTTATCTTCGCCAAGTCTCGGAATTACTCCCGCTTTTCTAAGTCTCGCCTGAACAAAATACTGGTATAACTGTTAGTCTACTACTACCCCTGAAGAACCGCCTATTGTATTTCCACAGATAGTGTTACCAGTACGGTTGATCCCAGAAGAAGTTATAACCGTTTGAAGGCATCTTAAATCGTAAAAAACGCCTATTGTCACCATTAAAATGTATTAAAACATGTGCTACATGTTAGCTCTTCGGGGATGAACAATACGGGTACTAAGACATTCATATACAATTATTGCCGTTTTGTGAGGTCAGTACATGGTTTTATCGACGATATAAAAGCGATATCGACCTCGGATGAAGTCCGAAGTCGATATCTCTTTCATAGTGTCGATAAAACCACGCATTGACCGAAAACAAATAATAATTGCTTTATTATAAATTGAAAATGTTCAATGTACGCGATGTCAATGTTGCTTTGTTTCTCTAGTTCCGAAATGTTTTGAAATCGTCCAGTCGCCATCTTGGCTGGTGGTTTGAAACACGAAATGTGATTGGTTGAAATGTTTTATACGTCACAAATCAGTTCGGTCCTTAGAAATTTGCATGTTTATAATCAGAAGCTCCGCCCCTAGGTCAATATAACTATAGTCTGTTTCACGAAAGCTGCCCAAATTTTACGGCCATATAAACAATTCAAAAACCATATTGTGTTCGATAGTATTAAATTAAAGGAACATTTAAGAATGAGCCTTCTTTTTATTTCGTGAAATTTGGTCAAATATTGATTTTATTGCGAAAACAAAATTTCCCCATGTTAAATCCCCATAGACATGGGGATTTATGCACCAGTCAATAGAAATCTCCGCCCCCCCCCCCCCCCCCCCCCTGGCCCGGGGAATAGCTGGGCTTATAATTTTGACTCAGTTAAAGCCCCGCTATGTCCTCGCAGTGCGGGGAAATCTGGCTGGTTAAACCCCGGGTAAATGGCCCCGCACCCCGGGGACATCAGTAAGGTTAAATCCCCGGTAAAGGCCCCGCAGTGCGGGGCATATTTCAAAGCTGATATTAAAAAAATTGAGAAGAGAAGGCTTGTTCAATCAGTGTGTATAGATGATGTACAAAACATTTAAAAATAACAATTCAATCATTGGGTAAAACCCAGTCTAGAGGACAAAGATTGATTGATTGATTGATTGATTGAATATTGTTTAACGTCCGTTCAACAGCAAAGGTCATTACAGACAGGTCGGCAGTTTCGAATCCCTGCTCAAAGAGGACAAAGAATTCATCACTGACCTTTATACATTATCTTGTTCTGGGGCGATTTTACGACTGTTTGCACAATTCCATTTTTAGTGGGACTCTCCCCCACAAGCAGGCCTACTGCAGACTACTTCTAACCTCACCAAAATCACTGGGCGCCAGTCACCATTTACTCAGCTCTTAATATACAATAATCAGGAAATACGGTTGATTTATTTTAGCAGTCAGAAGCAACAAACTGGTCGGCCGACTCCATTGGTCTGAGGAGCCACACATGGGTACGAGTACTGCAGATTATTAATAGCAGCTTTAGATTTACGCTACCATGATTTGGTGTCTGTCTGCTGTCAGATGGCTCTTCAGTCACACCAGTAAAGTAACTTAATCCCATTCGTATCCACCAGCCGGTGGTACAAAAAGCAATGGAGAATGCAACACCAAGTTTGAAATCAGAAAAGGACTATAGCTTTATATTCTGACATGTACTGCATGTTTAGATATCAATCAAGACAGTGAAAGAACTCAATATTGTCACATGTATACAATGTAGAAGACTTGACATAAATGCTGGGTTCCAGCTAGAACATGACCTCCAAAAAATATGTGTCTCATCATGGCCTAGAACCACCAGGACCTTCCCAATATTGTAATCGGCGTAAACCTGTCCGGTGGCAACTTTCGTAAAAGACCGGTGTCAACTTTCGTGTTTAATATTTGTCGATTATTTGACAACGACATTTTATCAATTTTATAAAAAATATCGGAATGCTATGCGATGTAATTTTGAATATGAAACTTTCAGAAGAAACAAGTTTTACAATCCATCCGTAATTGATGAAGATATCGCACTTACAACATGAAAAACAGGCAGATCTCAAGTTGTAAATGTGATATCTTCACCAATTATGGATGGATTGTAACACTTTTTCTTCTGAATGTTCCATATTCATAATTACATCGCATAGCATTCCCATGTTTTTAAAAAATGTCGTTGTTGTAAAATAATCGTGAAATAGTAAGATCACATTAATGTGAAGGTCCGGTGGTTTCAGGGCCGTGCTCATGGCAGACAGTTGTATCATACAGTGATACATGTTGTCTGACGCCCACATACAGTGATACATGTTTACAGTGATACATGTTGTCTGACGCCCTCATACAGTGATAGATGTTGTCTGACGCCCTCATACAGTGATACATGTTGTCTGACGCCCTCATACATTGCCCTCATACAGTGATACATGTATGTTGTCTGCTGTCCCCTGTGTGTGGGGGAGGGATCAGCAGCATTCCTATGACAGATGAAATGGTGTTTTACGGCTCATCAACTTTTTAAGTCATTTATAGCCGGCAATACACCTGTATCAGGGAGAGAAATAGTAATTCAGATCTGCATTTACGAAATCTCAATTTGGTGCCAGGTTCCCTTACCACACCAAATCACTTGGCTCCCCGCCCCGCCCCCTTTCACCTGGCTTTTATGAGAAGCAGGGGATACTGTGATTTATTCCATCGTAGGAATCAGCAGCACCACTGCAGCTGATCCCCCCCCCCACACCATAGGGGGTCCTATGATAGAATAAGCCACATTATCCCCTGCTTCTCGTAAAAGTCTAGTAAAAGAGGTCGAAAACCAAGTGATTTGGTGTGGTAAAGCCCCGGGGTTACGTCCCCGCATATTTTGGCGAAGTTAAAGCCCCAGTGTTGTCCCCGCAGTGCGGGGCATCGTGACAGGTTAAAACCCGGGGTATGCCCGGCTATGTCCCAGCTATTCCCCCGGGCCGGGGGGGGGGGGGGGGGGGGTGAGGGGGGGGGGGGGGGGGGGGGGGGTGGGGGCGGGGATTTCCATTGGCTGGTGCATTAACAGAGGTACATTTTTTAGAATTTCAGAAATACTGGACCGATTTTTAAAATTTAACTTTTGTTTTCTTAGTTAGATAATTTCCAAGCTATCTAGCTAGGTTTCGGAGTCAATTTCCAAAATTTTTCGTTTTTTTGCTCCTCTCACAACTCCTCTACCTTTTTCCCCCATGTTAAATTCCCATAGACAAATCAATTTTTCGTAATAAAATCAATATATGACCAAATTTCACGAAATAAAAAGAAGGCTCATTCTTAAATTTTCCTTTAATTTAATACTATCGAAAAAAATATTGTTTTTGAATTGTTTATATGGCCGTAAAATTTGGGCAGCTTTCGTGAAACAGACTATAGTCAATATGCTTTTCTCAGGTCAATATCACTTTTTATTTAAAATCACGTGTCCAGCATCTAGCCAATCACGTACATGGAAATTTCTCAATTTATAATAAAATGATTATTCATGCCGTAACACCGACTGCTTTTGTTGATACCAGAAGAACTTATAACATTTTGAAGATATTTTAAATGGTACACAATATGCGTTGACGTCAACGCCTATTGTTTCACCATTAAAATGTCTTCAAGATGTGCAACTTGTAAGCTACATGTAATACTGTTAATAACATATTTAAAATGGATATTCGTGCTGCAACACCGGCGTATTTTCACACATGAGTCATCTAAGAACAATAGGCGGCATATTGACATCATGTTTAGATGTTGAACTATCCAAATCGTGCAATTTTCCGTAATATGTGATATTCAGTTTATGTACACATATACGTAATCCGTTCGTAAATCCATTCAGTTTGTCATGAAAACCCGCATACAATGGAGAGAACTTGAAGTCCGTATACTCAGGGTATGGGATCACGTGGTCTATTGTTTTGTCTGGAGCAATGGTGGCGCCCATGATGTATCAGGTAAATCTTATGTTTTCATCAATACGACTGTGGTTTTTTCCATTACGAGTCGGACTCGTAGTCGTATTGATGAAACATAAGATTTAACCGAGACCGCATAGGTGCCACCATTACTCCAGACAAAACAATAGACCACGTGATCCCATACCCTGATAATGGGTTCCTCTTCCACAATAAGCCTCACTAAGTCACACTAAGTCTAAATACGTCACACTAAGTCATCCTACGCGCGATATTTACAATTCGGTCTATACTCGCCTGTAATATGCTTGTCTATACGACTGGCGAGCTATATGGATATTTTATCCAAGTACAAATGTGAGAGATATGAAGGTGGGTAATTACTATTTTAATAATTCATTTTATTTATAGACAACGTTTGCGATATAGAGAATAGTAGGTTAGTGCCGTGAATGGGAACAAATATCTGGCAAGGCTCAGGAAAAGGGATGGGCGAGGCTCTGCCGAGCACACCCCGTTTCCGTTTCCGTGCCGCGCCAGATATTTTTCCCATTCACGGCACAAACCTACTATTCTATTTATCCCGGCAACACCTACAAATGGGTGTAAAATGCAAAACCAGTATTGACTGGATATCAAAAATGTTTCACGGCACCGTGTTTCACGGCACATACGCACTGTGTTGACGGGATACAATAATTATGTTTCCTAACGACAGTAAGCACATATATCGTACAGTGAGAATGGCGGATCCGCGAGACACGCCATGTGATTTTTTACCTACGGACATCTACGATATTTCATGAAATATAGTTACAGAAAATGGGATAGTTTCCGTAAATGACTTCAGAAGTTGACACAAATGTCGGAGTACGCATGTACTGTGAAATTTGGTGTCAACTTTTGACTTCATTTATGGAAAATTTGTTAGATTTTGTTATTGTATTTCGTGAAATAACGCAGTTTTCAGAAGGTTTAAAGTCGCATGGTATGTCTCATATATGGCTGTGAATGGAGAAATGGGGCTTATGGAGTTGTGATCAGTGTAGATCCTGATCAAATAACACAATCGTGATAATGATCTATACTGCTTGTTTGAAGCATGACAGGCATTTCAATGATGGAACGGCGAACAGCGCAGATCCTGATCTGGATCTACACTGTTCGCAAAACCGATAAGCCCAATTTCTCCAGTTACAGCCACATACGGGGCTTCACTGATCGCACAATTCACAGACCATAATGTCAGTCAGTGTTCTATCTGCCGTCATTCACGTACATTGTATCATTGGTCGAATTACATCACATGGCGTTACAGAATGACAGCAGTGTGATAGAATTGCTACCCTGCTCCATTACCTCTAGCGAGGGTAGCAATTTAACCCCATCTATTTAATGTAACGCATAGAAGAGTGATGTTTGCAATCGGTTATCCGGCGTGTTTGATATGTTAGCGATATAAAACTGTCAAATCTGTATTAATAAATTATTAATAAAGAACACACACATGCAGAAATTGGTTAGTGTACCGTGTCAATGTGTTTATTTGATATTTACATGTATATCATGTATATCTTGTAAGTTTGAAAGCTTCTATGTTTCCCTACTCTATTATTTTTGGCAATTTACTAGTTCTACATCAAAGATTATTTGTTTAAAGGTATAAGATATACATTTTACTAATTTTGACCTACATGCAACAGGTTTGGGTATGCTCTTCTGTTGCTCACATTTTTTGAATGGGTCAAAGTGTAGCCGTAGATAACATATCGGAGGCAAATTATTGTAGCTACATGTATGTGATACTCAACTCAAAATGAAAAATGAAAAGGCGATCTAGTTTTTAGAAAGTTCAATCCGCAAAATATGTGCTGCGACCAATATATGCTAATTTGCATAAAAGCTGTAAGACCTCAAATGTGCATGTTGGTTGTATAATGCTTTGCTATCGCTGGAATAAAAACAAATGCGTTTTGTTTTGTCAATAACCACTTGTAACTTTTTCAAAAATAGTGGCAAATAATAATAATACGACAAGCCTCGTAATTTTGTACCTAAGAAGATGTGCGATATCTCATGAAAAATATAATTTACAAAATTTGCGATAGTTTCCGTAAATGGCGTCGAAAGTTAACGAACAGTTCAGAGCAATGCTAAATACGTTTTTCATGAATAATCGCACATCTTTGTTAGATACAAAGTCACATGGCGTGTCCGATATAAAATATGCATGTTCCCATTATATGTAATCGTACACCGTGAACAGAATCGCGTGTTATAGGCTGGAATTGATCGGAAATCGTCCATGGAAGCATAGCAAAAAGTGTTTGGTAGGCAATGCGGGTATGCTATAAAATGGACCATATACAAGGGTTGTCCCAGAATATGAAGACATTTGTTATAACTAGTAATAGTTGCGAACGGTAAATCTTGCAATTACTCCCGTACCGACCGTAGCTAGCTACGGACGGTACGGGAGTAGTTTGCAAGAGTTACCTTCACAACTAAACTCGTAACTGCTATATTAGAACCTCTCTAAACCTGATACTCATGCAGTCTATGTATCCTTAGTTTTATAGGTTCCATTATCATCTATCTCTGGCGATAATGTCTACCAAGCGATATCGGCTCAGTGTATGTTTAGTCCCGCGGCGACATGCCGTTGAACAGGACGGCTCAATCAACATGATCAACATTTTAATTATAGGGGGATGGAGGGTGGTACTGGCTATGTTTCCATGGGGTATGACGTCGCCTATAAGGTGCGTAATTTGTTCAATTTGTGGTGACAATTTCTTATTTCTTCACCAAAAATGGCAAGTTGGGAGTCCTTTAGAATCGTCTCATTGAGACATTTTGATGTTTTTCGCGTCACACGAACATAATTCTTAGATCACGTGCTTGTAACATCGCCAAGTGTATTCGGCCAGTTAGGCATGCATGTAAGAAACACAGGAGGATCCGTTTTCGAATACTTCATTATTAAAATATTTGATTTTGCATGACCAAAACCCCTGTTTTTCCCTCCTTGTATGTGTCGCAGACATGGGTGTATGTAGGATATTGTCACAATTAGCCAGAAGATCATCGCTAAGTAGCTCTGAATGTACTTATTAGAATATTACATATTTAAATTTAATATAAACATATGAAACATATTTATATTAGATCGTTTTTTATAAATTCTGACGATTACAGCAATGTTGCAAAATTCATATTAACATCCGTTACCAACAAGTACACATATATAAAATATTTATCTGTATACATAACTTTTGAAATATGATAATCATTTTGTTGACATAGATTTCATTTATTTATAGAGACATTATATAGTTATGTATTCTTATTAACACTCGTGCAGCTAACGGTCTTCATGACAAAACATGTTTTAACTTCCGTTACTGTGTTTTTATTTAAACTAAACCTAAGATTGACAATTCTGTCATTTGAACTAATGCAGTTTCATGCTATGACTCTATATAATGCAATTTTTCATGAAAAGTTTGACAGTTACTCCTCTAATGTGAATTAAGTAACTTCCGTTACTAAAACGCACATACTGGTGGATGCACAAATGTTTTAATCGGCAGCAATTTTCACGCAACACCTGTTTGTTTTGTAGTTTGAGCCCGGGTGAAAATATACACCGTAACCTTTATGGCACTGCACAGATCTTGATGAATTAATATCTACATCAAAATAGTTACATATTTTATTGTTAATCTTCGATAACATAATCACATCTCTTGTCCGAACCCCCCATTATTATGAGTTAATGCTCACTGATTGCGAATAAAGCACCATACCTCATACTATATAGTTTGCATATTATGTTTATAAAATCTAAAACGCTGAACATGTGGCTAATTTCGACCACGGTAGCGGAAGTTAAGATATTTTTTGAAAACTTGAAAACAAAATTTAGGATCCAACATAAATGTGAAATACTGTTCGCATTGACATCATATCAGTATACTATCTGTGATGTGTAAGCTTGATACTGTTCATTTTCTTGTATTATTCAATTAAACGCAACTTTTTTTTATTTTTCGGTAATGGAAGTTAATAAATTTTACTGGTCAACGTTCACTAACAATTGAGCGATTCCGTTAGATGATAACTGGTGTCAACAATCGTTATTAAACCAACGAAGGACTATTGTTGACTAATAATGAAAAACAGTTGCGTGTACCCATTTGAATATTGTTTATATGCTATCAACATTCTAACTTTTAGTAACGGATATCGTTTAGGTCACACTTGTTTATTAGTACAAACCTCATAGTTCGATTTATGGTAGTCGCTGAGTCTTTTGCACTGTAAATAATAATATGACGTTTTTCAGAATTTAACTTATACGGGCAGGGGATGACGCTAAACGCATTTCTGCCATAACTTAATAGATCAACCTGCACATTAGTGTACATAAGGCTAACAGTGCAGCCACTGGTGAGACTGATTTTGAATATGATGCGAACATTAATTGGGTTCATGGCTGAAAAACTGGACATTATGACGGTTGTACATACAACAAGGACGTTCTGGTTGAGAAATATATGACCTTAAAAACAAATTGATAAAAATCAACACGAACAAAGTAATGATGCTAAACAGGACCCAATACATGACTCCGAAAATGAATGAAGAAATGATATATTTATGCAAGGCGAGTATGTTGTGGCAGAATATGAATGCGAATGGTACATCGGAGAAGTCACCGGCATGGATGATAACGAAGTACAAATAAACTTCATGACGTCACATACACTCCGCTTTTTACTGATGACTCAAAGGACGGGGACCGGGTAGCAGCTGCTGCCGCTGTCCCCGAGGGAGATCTTCAATCCAGACTTCCAGATAAGTCATCGATATTTTCTGCGGAATTGAGGGCAATTTTACTTGCTCTTGGTTTTGCGAAAATATCTTGGAGAAAGCAATTTGAATGCATGCAGCTTGAACATCCACTTATCCGCCAAATCATTGAGGTACACCATATTTTACTTTCGTCTGACAAGGACATTATTTTTGGTTGGCTCCCCAGTCATACTGGTATCAAGGGCAATGGCAGGGCAGATAGTGCTGCCAAGGCTGCCCTCGAGCTACCGACTTCTAATTTTCCTGTTTGCTATCATGATTTTAAATCATCCATCAACTCATTCATCTCCGATACAATGCAGACCCGGTGGGATCTACTCACCGATAATAAACTTCGTTCGCATATGCAGCCTATGCTCAATAAATGTAAATCCATGAATTGAAATTTCCAGATGATCCTAAATTTTCACTTACGAACATTGCAGTCGTACGAAGTTTAGTGAAACGGGCCCCTGATATTTAGCTAACATTTGCACTGATAGCCGTTGCTTCCAAATAGTTAGCGGGTATAATCACACGTATTGAACTGTAGATGTTGGCAAAATACGGTAGCCTCCGTTACCCTAATGAGTTTGTAAATTACAATGGAACCCCTCCAAACCGGACACCCTGGGAAGCCACCAGGGTGTCCGGTTTGGAGATGTTCAGTTGTAAATCAGACATGTTGACACATTCTAGTGTGTTGCAATCATGAAAACTCATTGTATTCATAGATACATAACAGAGAAACACATCTAAGTTAAACATCCATAGTTTCCCGACTGTCCGATTTAGAGGGGTTCCACTGTAAATTCATATCAATATGCATCCGAACTTGTGTTATAATGGTTGGTCGGGAGAACGCGACGGCGTAAGTTAAATGTAGGGATTCCCACGGGAACGAATTGTTAATTCGTGGAAACGAATTGTTATATCGTGGTTAACGAATTGTTAATTCGAGGGAACAAATTTTTAAATAGAGGGAACGAATTGTCATTTCGTGGGAACGAATTGTTAAATCGAGGGAACGAATTGTTAATTCGTGGGGACGAATTGTTATATCGAGGGAACGAATTGTTAAATTAAGGGAACAAATTAATAAATAAAATCCATGTCCCCTGCGGGGCTCCGTACATTCGGGTGCTGAAACAGCTGTCATGCTTCTGACAAACGGATAGTAGCTACAATAATTCGCCTCCTATATGTTATCTACGGCTACAATTTGACCCATTCAAAAACTGTAAGCAACCGAAGTGCATACCCAAACCTGTTGCATGTCGGTCAAAAGTTAGTAAACTGTACATTGTATACCTTTAAACAAATAATCTTTGATGTAGAACTAGTAAATTGCCAAACTAATATAACAGGGTAATCAATTTTCCCATGGAAGCCATATTTTCTCTTGTTTCTGTTCAACATTCAACGTAACGAAATGAAGCCTTCAAATTTACAAGATATACATGTCATGTAAATGTCAGATAAACACATTGACACAGTAAAATAACCAATTTCGGCATGTGTATTTTCTTTATTAATAATTTATTGATACAGCTTTGACAGTTTTATATCGCTAACATATCAAACACGCCGGATAACCAATTGCAAAAATCGCTCTTCCATGTGTTACATTAACGAGATGGGGTTAAATTTCTACCGTCGCGAGAGACATGGAGCGGGGTAGCAATTTTGTTTCTAGGAGAATACAACAACAACGATGTAACCTGTTGTGAATCCCCCAATAATGAGGTCATTCACCTGTCCATTACGCAATCTTCATTTCTCACAACTGTACCAGCCTCCACAATCGAAATAGAGAATATATGAGACACGCCATGTGATTTTATACCTTCGGACATCCGCCTAATTTCATGAAATACGTTTACAAACATTTACAATATTTTCCGTAAGTGGCGTCAAAAGTTGACAACATCTGCAGATTACATGACGATTCATAGCATGTAGTGTGAAAATTGTCAACTTTTTACTTCATTTATGAAAAATATTGT